>JAGDYQ010000105.1:3108573-3186823 GCA_021962125.1 Bulinus truncatus
GTATATATATATATATATATATATATATATATATATATGAAAAAAGAGCTTCTCAATTACTGATTTAAAAGGAACCCAAATCTAACATGAAAATTAAAACATGTACAATGAATAAATATAAAAATATATAATGCAATACCTCTGGATACGTGATTAATGAAAGAGCCTGTTTAAATTAAAATATCATTCAACAAAATAAATACTAATTCATGCAATTAGTTTAGTTTGACTAGTATGTTTTAATAAATTAGTTTAAATATCTAATGTTCAGATATATGAGTAGCAGACTCTTAAATATCCAGCTTGCAATTAGCCAGACACTTATACAGCTTATGTATTTTATCTAAAATGAGGTTATGAATGGATAGGGACATTTAATTGCCTGAAAAGAGCCAACGTAAGTATTTCAGTAGCTTATACCTATCTGGGAATCAGTTATATGGCATGCACGCTAGCCAAATTAAGCTAGACAATGTAGAGTCTACTGTACTTATTTATACGTAGAGACGAGGCATGAGTGCTCCCAGTCATAATTCTAAGAGAAAATTTTATTGACTTGAATTATCCTAATTTATTTATAAATTTGACTATAAATTTATCTTTATAAATTTGTATAATTGATTTATCTAGCAATATATACACACAAAATACATTAATGTATGTCTTATAATGTATGTTCGTATATGACTAATTAAACTATATTCAATAAATTCAATACTATAAAAACTGTATTCTCTTAAAATGCTATTAGGAGTGGCAACTCTCATGTCTTCTGTTTATTAGTTATGCAGGCGTGGGCAACCACGGCATTTTCAAATTATTTTCCTTTATGAGTGAAGGTAAAAATACTGTGGAGCGGAGGACTATCGGGCATGAGCAGATCGAGATTATTTCATGTAAATGCATTGATTTCATTATCTGACAAAACCTTAATGGAACTTTTGAATATTATTTGCACTGTTTTAGCAACCCCATGCTGTAAAAAACACCTATCAAATGTGCAAGGGCATGGACCGGAAAATTATTCTTCAATACAGAATATGGCACGCTCTGGGAAAGCCATTTGTAAGACAGTGTGACAAAAGACAGGAACTTGGAATGTAAGAACAATGTATGAAAACAGAATAGTAGCCCCATTGGCAAATGAAATAAGAAAATACATCATCAAAGTTCGTGGACTCTTGTGAAACCAGGTGGAATGGAAGTGGATGTACTAAATTGAAAACTGCTGAATCAAGCACTAATACTTTGGAGACATTCTCTCTAAAATGCATGTCAGCAAGGTTTAACTTCAATGAAAGGAAAACAACAATAATCCATTGTTATGCACCAACTAACCCAGCTAAGGAAGAAAACAACAATAATCCAGTATTATGCGCCAACTAACCCAGCTAAGGAAGAAGACAACAATAATCCATTGTTATGCGCCAACTAACCCAGCTAAGGAAGAAAACAACAATAATCCAGTGTTATGCGCCAACTAACCCAGCTAAGGAAGAAGACAACAATAATCCATTGTTATGCGCCAACTAACCCACCTAAGGAAGAAAACAACAATAATCCAGTGTTATGCGCCAACAAACCCACCTAAAAGCTTATTGGCCAATTTTTCATCCTTTTTGTTTTTGTTATGTTTTGTCCAGCATTTAAAGATTAATTAGTGTTTAATTGGAATAATAATCAACTGTGTCCAACCTATTGTTGGACCCTATAGTGATACCCCCCTCAACGCAAGGCCTGGTAATAAAATTGGGTTGTGACACTCAAAATGAAAATGGGGAGCTTTTTGTGGAATTCTGCTCATTCAACGAGCTTGTCATTGGTGGCACAATATTCCCCAATAAAATAATCCACAAAACAACTTGGACTTAACCTGATGGCATAACAAAAAACAAATGGATCATATTACAATGGCCAGAAAGTGGAGAAATCTTCTGGATGTTAGAGTGGAGCAAAGTAGCCTCAGATCATCAGAACTTGGCAGCAACAATGAAAATCAAACCTAGGGCCTTGAAAGATACTGTTGACAGACCACAAAGCTTGTTTAATGTGCAATTCTTGAAAAGTGAAGAGAAAAAATTAGATTCAACTGTACATGTAAGAACTTTAAGAAGAAAATATTGAGCATCCCCTTGGTTGCTTCGTGAAACCGGGGAAAATACATGAATGAGATCCCCGGTAAGAAGTGAAGAGAACCAAAGGAATTGTTGTCACTAGAGACGTGTGAATGGAAGAGATCAAAAATAGAAACTAAACAAATGTAAAAACAACAACATTTAAGAAATTCTAAGTACAAAGTATTGAGAAACAAACGAGCAAGTAAAGAGAAGAACAAAAAAGACAAATGGGTATATATTAAAACCTGTCAGAAGAACAGAAAAGACAAATGGGTATATATTAAAACCTGTCAGAAGAACAGAAAAGACAGATGGGTATATATTAAAACCTGTCAGAAGAACAGAAAAGACAAATGGGTATATATTAAAACCTGTCAGAAGAACAGAAAAGACAAATGGGTATATATTAAAACCTGTCAGAAGAACAGAAAAGACAGATGGGTATATATTAAAAACCTGTCAGAAGAACAGAAAAGACAATGGGAATATATTAAAAACCTGTCAGAAGAACAGAAAAGACAAATGGGTATATATTAAAACCTGTCAGAAGAACAGAAAAGACAAATGGGTATATATTAAAACCTGTCAGAAGAACAGAAAAGACAGATGGGTATATATTAAAACCTGTCAGAAGAACAGAAAAGACAAATGAGTATATATTAAAAACCTGTCAGAAGAACAGAAAAGAACCATCTATGAATAAACATGTAGATAAATGCTCCTTGATTTCTTTCTAAGACTGTTTATTCCAAGCAATTCATAATTTTGATTTTTTTACCAGGACTTGAACTACCAAAAGGTTGCCCACCTCTGTATTTATTTAACTATGTTATTTATGTTAATTGCAATTAATTTCTATTGATAGCAATGTTAATATGTATTTATTTATTTCTATTAGCAAAAGATAAATCTATTACATCTTTATAAAATGTATAATGTCAGCATAATATAACATTGTGTCAGTATTAGCATTTTTAGTATATTTTTCATACTGAAATTAAATACACAAAAATATTATTGCAATTATTTTTCAGTCTCAATAGTGAATGAAGCTATTTGCAATAAATGAAAGTAAATTAATATTTAAATGTGATAAAAATTTAAAAGTCATTAAACATATAGTTGAATTTTATTCTACAAAAAATACACATTTTAATACCTAATTTGTAAACATAATCTAGAGTAGTGTTGTGTTGTTGTTTTTAATTTAAAAAAATGTCTCCTAAGTATATTATGAATGTAAAAATCATACAACCTCTGATATTCTTCCATCAAGCTGCACTTCTAAAGAACTCATTTTTTGTTTCACACTTTGAATTCTTGCATCAAGTTCAGCTGTTACCCTGCCATTAGACTGCTCAGATGCTGCCACAAGTGATCTCATCTCAGCTCTTAGCTATAATAATGAAAGTTAGTAATGAACAAATATTTTTTATTGTAGTGCAAGTAAATTTGAAAATAAGGAAAGTGTTTTAAATTGAAAAAAAAGGACAAAAAAAAACCTAGTCATATTTTAAAGAATCTACAAAACATTGTTTTTGTTAAAGCAGCTGATTCACTGGTTCAAATTTAGCTAACCTTATCAGTATGAAAAGCGAAATTTCCAGTGACACCACCAATTGCTGTTTGTAATGAACTTGCAGCCAATGATAGTTTTTCATTAAGTTGATCTAGTTTTTCATTTGTAGTTCGCTCATGCAATTTCCTATAATTGAAATGACACGCTGATAACAATTGATTATACTGAAAAACAAGTATTGGACTTCTTATATGTCATTAACGTTTTCGGAATCAGTTTTTCATGCTGATTTTGAATCTGTAAATCATTTTGCTCTATCAGCTCAAATTATTAAGATATTGCCGAACAAAGTTTTGTATGCGCCCAAACAGGAATAGACTGCGCGTACACACATGTTCACAAACACACATACCTCGTAATTATGTACGTATATTGGCAATGTTCTTTTTTTCTGCAGTTTCAGACTTCATAAAAGGAGAGTGAATGTGGCAATTGCAAGTTGTTTAAAATATGGCGACCAGAGGATGCGTAAATTCACCGGATCTGTTTTGCTACGTGTGCGGCTTTTTCACAAACAAGTCTCATCAGAAGACTTTCACGCCGTTACTGAAGAAAGCTTATCAACTTTATTTTGACTCAAAGGTGGATTGTGGTAAGTCGTGGGCACCACAGTTCATCTGTTCGACATGTTCAGGCAACTTGCATGGTTGGATGAGGAAGGCAAAGAAAAACAACCACATGGCATTCGGAGTTCCTATGATATGGCGTGAGCAAAGCAATCACTCCACAGATTGTTATTTTTGTTTGTCAAACATCAATGGAATTTGTTATAAAACTCGTACAACTGTCAATTACCCAAACGTTCCATCAGTTTCAAAACCAATTCCACACGATCCTGTCATTTGTCCAGTACCACAATCGCCTGTAGAATACACAATAGACGAAGAGAATGATGAAGAAAATGATGTTCCATCTTGTGCCGATGACTCAGACCCTGACTACAAAGCTGCCGGAGAAGGAATTCATTTGATGAATTATGCTGAACTTTGCGACCTTGTGCGAGATCTGGCGCTAACAAAAGGCCAAGCTGAACTTCTTGGTTCACGGTTAAATGAATTTAATTTGCTTGCACCAGGTACAGCTACAGCAAACTTTCGTCACAGGCATAAACAGCTTGTTCAATACTTTGATGTGACTGGCAGTATTTGCCACTGCACAGATGTTGACGGCCTTATGAGAAGTCTTGGTGTCGAACACATTGTTGAAGATTGACGACTGTTCATTGACTCGTCAAAGATTAGCTTAAAAGCAGTATTGTTGCACAATGGAAACAAATATGCTTCAGTACCAGTTGGATATTCTGCCCACATGAAAGAGACATATGAAAACATGTCGGAACTGTTGGAAACAATACGTTATCGCGTGTACAACTGGAATATCTGCGGCGATCTAAAAGTAATAACTATTTTGATGGGAAAGCAGACAGGGTACACGAAGTACATGTGCTTCATATGCGAATGGGACAGCCGAGATAAGAAGCATCACTATACAAAAAAGAATTGGTCGATCAGAGACAGAATGCAACCAGGAAACAAAAACGTTCTTCATCAACCGTTGGTTGATCTTGCCAAAATTCTCATGCCACCGCTTCATATAAAATTAGGACTGATGAAGAACTTTGTCAAGGCATTAGACAGCAAATCGAATGCATTTATATACCTATGCCACAAGTTTCCAGAGCTCAGTTATGCTAAAGTCAAGGAAGGTATTTTCATAGGTCCACAAATAAGAAAAATCATGGCCGATGAAGACTTTCAAAACACTTTAAGTCATCCTGAAAAAGATGCGTGGGTGGCATTCAAGTCAGTCGTAACCAATTTTCTTGGAAATAAGAAGTCTGTTGACTATGAAACAGTTGTAAAGAAATGCATTAGTGCCTACAAACACCTGGGATGCAATATGTCTCTGAAAATTCATTTACTCGATTCACATCTAGACTTCTTCCCAGAAAACCTAGGCGCAGTAAGCGATGAACATGGCGAACGCTTCCACCAGGACATTTCTGTGATGGAGTCACGCTACCAGGGCCGGTGGAGTGCAGCGATGTTAGCTGACTACTGTTGGACTCTACAACGCGACTTGCCAAGTACTCAGTACAAGCGGAAGTCCACAGCCAAGAAATTCAAACCATGAACATTTTAAACATTTTACACATGCATTTGACTTTAAATGGAATATATTTTTTACATATAGTTTTATTAGTTATAACTGATTTCATGCTTGTGTTTAATATTTGTTTACATTAACTGCAAAGGAGAATATATGGTTTAAAAATTCCATTTTTATACATATTGGAGTATTATAACTATAATAAAAAAAATAAGATTGCGGATTTCTTAAAATTGGAGGCTGATAGAGACAAATGGTTTGCATATTCGAAATCAGCGTGTGTAAATTGAGTAAGATTAGATGATGGGTACCAAGAAATCCACGATAAGTTATTTTTTGTTTTCCAGTGTTATTTTTTAAACTGTTACAGAATATATGAAGAGTGTAATTTTAAAGTACCTGGATTGTATTTCAGCAGCCACAACTTTATCTGTTTGTTTCTTCTGTTCACTAAGCTGCTTCTCAATTAAACTGATAGATTCATCTAACTTTTGCAAAGCATCTTTGTTTTTAAGCTTTTCTGACTAAAAATGCAAATATATATATATATATATATATATATATATATATATATATATATATATATATGTATATATATATATATATATATTTATTTATTTATTTATTTATTAATAAGTTGTAAAGAAATTATCATAATGAAATGTTAACTTTGAACTGAATCAGAATACTTCGATAGCACTAAGTTTTTATTTAAAACTATTTTATATGATAAGTATAAATAAAGTTACTTGAAATGTCTCCTTGAAAGAAACTATTTCATCTTCTCTGAACTTTTTCATTACTTGCCATCTTCTATCATCTTCATCCTCAAACTTTTGGCGCAAAAGCTGTTCTTGTTGAATCAACTGGAGTTTTTTTTTTTAAAGATAATCGATTATTAAAAAAGTTAAAACAATAGCTAGTAATTCGTTAACTAAATTATATGTCGCTTGTTTGACATTGTAGTGGATACATACATAGGTTTAATAGCCTCAGTAGCCTGTACATAGAGTTATCTACAATTTTACTATTTATTTATGTCGTTAAAGTGTTTAAAATTAATCTGCACTAGTATTTCTGTAAGTCTATCTGTTGTTATAAGCATAGTAACACTTATTTTATAAACATAATAGTAAGAAATATAAAGCCACACACCATATATTCAAAAGTTAATTGAATACATTTTTATATCAAATATATTTTTAAAATGTTATTTTTTATGCTCAGGGATGGGTTCATAAGGGCTCGTTCATTTGCAACGTCAACACATTTGAGCACATGTTGACTCCCACCCCTCCACATCTCCTGTCAACAACTATTGAACTTTCAGTGCCCCCAAGTAAAATCAAGTCAATTTTTATATATATGTATATATGTATATATATGACCATAGCTGCGCCTAGCTTTTCTCAAACTTTTTGCTATTTCCGAAAAAACTTCTTTGCTTTATCCACATGTCCGAATTCGCCATGTTTGTTAATTCATCTTCCTGAAGTTGATTACACTATGTAACAAAATTTTGTAAAATTTATGTTTGGCTGCATTTTTCAGTGGTTTTTTTTTATGAAATCGGATGTGCTGATTTAAAAAAATGAAATCCATTTTGTTATATCATCAATGGTTTAGACTCCAGACACAAAAACACAACTAAATGTTTTGTTAAAACACATTGAATTCACTAAATTGTTTAGTGCTAGTACTTAGACAATTGCACAAAGCAAATACAAAATAATGATTTTTAGAGCATTTTCGAAAAAAAAAATGCTCTATTGTCCCCGTTTTGTTTGTCTGTCTGTCAGTCTGTCTGTCCATCATCACCCTAGATCTCAACAACCATAAGTCCTAGACCCATGGTGTATATATCATTTTGTAGGTCTTGGCCTGCCAAGAAAACACTTTGGTCCATTTCGCGATCTGACCTCTGAGGGCCAAAAAAAGGGGCGTATTAAGTACCGTTTTTACTATATAAGCTATATTAACAAAGGAGCGCTTTATATCTAAGCAACCATAAGTCCTAGGCCCATGATGTATAGATCATTTTGTAGGTCTTGGCCTGCCAAGTGTACATCAAAAGTCCATTTCGCGATCTGACCTCTGAGGGCCGAAAAAGGGGGCGTTTTAAGTACCGTTTTTGCTTATATTTTAAATATAAATAATAAAAGCTAATCAAAGGGGCTTAATCATTATTTATTTTTGTAACAGTTATTCAACATGATTACTTCCCTCTCTATTTATCAAAACCCAGCAAAATCTATGGCTGTCACCCGGAAAAAAAATACGGATTTTGTCCGGCGTAACCGTAGCCAATGCGTACACGAAAATGCTCTAAAATGTCCTTTGTCCGAAACGGAAAAGACTTAAATTGCTTGTTTTAACAAATGAACAAACATTTGAATCAATTATTAAGAATTCAGAACATATTTCACTATGACAAAACTAGAAAAAAAATTCCAAAGGTATACACTTGAACGTTTCAGTCTCTTGTGAAGGGAATCATCATCTCTAACCAAACCCCAGATGTAGTCTCCCAAAATTGCCTCGTCCCACCTTCCCTGATAACTTCTTTCCATCGCCTCTGTACTGACATCTCCCAAATTTGGTCTGAAAAAATCCAAATGAGCATCTAAATAATGCACCTTTAGAGAAATTCTGCATCCAAGAGCTCTGTAGCTGTCAATGATACTGGTGAAGTTTTCTGCTTTACTATTTCCAAGAAAATTAGTAAGAACGATTTTAAATGTAACCCAAGCTCTTCGTTCTTTGGAAGTCATTGTCTCTTCTGTTTCCGTTGATGCTATGAGCTTTTTGACTTGTGGGCCAACAAATATTTATATATTTTACAGTTATATAATGGTACTGTGTTTATTGAATATAGCTCTTAATAAAATGACTACAAGTTTAAATATTGATAACATCAGTTATAAATAAATCGTATATGTTGTTAGTCCAATACTTTATACAAATATATAGATCTTTGTTCGTTTGAGCTTTGTATATAGCATAAAAACATCAATACATTTTCCTCAAAGAGTTAGACCGGCAACACTCACGCCTGATAATAAGTCAGTTGATCCATATCTAAATTATGACCTTTTTTTAACAAAAGGTCAAACATGTCTAATGCCCAATGAGTCTAAACAGCAGCAAACTCTAACAAGACTCATTTGTATTGTTACAAAATTGTTGCAAGATAACAATGCTGCACATTGGAATCATTGTGTTAAATAGGATTAAATATATTTACTTACATAATAAATTTATACTGACCCTTTCTAAATGTTTGTATTTCTCTTGTAATTCTTCTCTTAATTTGATTTCTTTATTTAGAAGTTTTTTGTTGACTTCCTCGACTGTTTCTGAAAGTTTGCCCTGAATTTTAAACTTCTCATTTTCAGAAAAACGTTCTTTTTCCCTCTGCATCAAGTCTAATGAATGCAAAGCTTCATCTCTTTTACGATTTTGCTCAGAGAGATTATTCTGCAGCTCACTAACTCTATAAACATATGAACAATTTCGAACATGCTTTAAGAATTAGAAATAATTACTCAAAGTCATGTTCTATATGTCAAGAAGATTTTTCACTAAAAAGAACATTTTCTAAAAATAATTACAAACACTGTTTGCAAAAATGAAAATTTTGAATAGTAATAATGCCCCCAATGAGATAGCATGTAAAGATGAAGATTACAAATTAGGAATTTATTAAGAAATAATTTTAAAACATTTTAGACATATTATTCGAAAACTGTTTTTTCTCATATATACTCTATAATACCTATATATAATTATTTATGGTTGTTATCATTTGAAAAAAGAAAGCTATCCTAAAAGAAATTTTCAATATTAAAATCTAAATATAACCTGCCTTTGCTGCAGTTGCTGTTCTGTCATTCTTCTTTCATTAATTTCTTGTTCTTGTTTCATTCTTAAATCCATAATCACATCTCTTAATTCTGATAATCTAAAAATAATTATGAGACAAAATTACTTAAATTACATATGAACAATCAAATTTTAGTGCATAGTTTTAATTTATAAGTAAGATCAAACCTTGTTTCAACCTGTCCACGCAAATGTGTTGTCGTGGTTTCTGAAGAACTATACAGATCCCCATGTTTTCTCAAAGCCTCCAACTTAAAAAAAAATGTAATGATCACAAGATTTGGAATACTATTGAAGTTTCAAAAATAAAAGTAATATCATTATTTATTACAAAGATGCATATGCATATTAAGATATTAAATTTATACAGTAGTTTTCAAACCTGCATTTTATTTTCTTCTTCCAATCTTTTAGCTCGCATTTTTATTTCATTAACAGTGCTAGAGAATTCTATATTTTGGTTGTCGACTCTCAACTTTAAAGTTCTAAGATCTTCGGTTAAATTAAACGTAACCTTCTCTAATTGATCTCGATGTCTCTGGATTTCTGTAAGTTGAAGAGTCAGTTCCTGCATTCTAAATAATGTTGGACAAAAATAATGAATATTGTAAACAAAAATCGCATACAAATGTATTTTTTCGTAAATAATATACGCTTTAAAATTTAATGTTTATGTATTGAGATCAATAAAAAAAAAATTGCATAAAGTTTAAAGTATCTCAAAACTGAAATATTTAAAAGGTATGGTAAAAAATGGTATTATTATTTAGCTATCAAATAAAATAAATAAATAATTTAGCGGATAATCATTTACTTAGAAGACTGTGAATTTTTCTTGGCTGCTATTGTCTGCTGTCCTGCTAATACAGCTTGCTCCACCCCTTTAGTGTGGGTAATAAGTGAATTAAGAGAAGTCTTTTCTTCAATAATTCTATCTTCTGCAGCTTTGATTCTAATGGACAGTTTTTTAATCAGATCATTGACCAAATGAATAGAGCCTTCAATCTGGTGCCTTGATATTTGTTCATCCTAAAAGGACATATCTCACTTTTATAACATATAAAGTTCATTAAAAAAATTATGGACAAAAAATGTTACTGACTACCAGCTATTTTATAAATATGCAGATACTGAATTGAAAATATTACTGAAATCAGCAGGTCAAGAAATATAATAACCAAAACAATTGCTAAAGCAAAACAAAAACATATGTTTATGTGTTATGACGTAAGAAGATTAAATTCTATTGAAAGTTTCTGTCCAGAACTATGCAATAGACCAGGAATGAACAACGTAGGCCACACAATGCTATTAGATTTGACATAAGAGCTGAACCAAGTGCAGAATGATGGAGTATCTATCTTCTATAAATATAATTCTCTTCTTCGCCCAACCTTGCGGGACAACGGCAGCCTGCCAGCAAGATGCCTCTCTCTCTCTCTCTTCTCTCTCTCTCTCTCTCTATACACCACTTGCACACCTTTCTATACACTATTTGCACACCTTTCTATACACCACTTGCATAACTTTCTATACACCACTTGCACAGATTTCTATACACCACTTGCACACATTTCTATACGCCGCTTGCACACATTTCTATACACCACTTGCACACCTTTCTACACAACACTTGACGCTAGTTGTTAGATTCAGTAAGTAGTTCACCAGAAAATATTATACGATTTAGATATTAAAATTAGTGATAGAACAATACCAGAATTCCTAACGCAGATTCGATTCCAACGATTCCCTAAAATATTTGTTCCGATTCCTGGTGTCATATATTTTATAAAATAGTATGAAGAAAAACATTTCATTACAGCTTTTTTGATAATACCCAGCACTTAGGCGAGGGTACGAGCTGCACCGGGCTGACAGCATTGGGTAAACATGCACGACTAAAGCAAAAACAAACAATGAATGAGGGTAAACCATGCCCGTAAAAACAAGTTGTTGTTTTGTTACTTTAGGGTACTCAGTTTTTCGAAAATAAAAAAGAGGCATGACAGATGTCGAATGTTTGGAAACACTGCTTGTCTCCAGATACACTCACACACAAACACACATACACTCACACCCAGGCTTGCGGAGCCGGAGCCGTGGAGCCGCACTTTTTTGCTGGAGCCGGAGCCGGAGCTGAAAAAATCTGGCTGCTTCACGGCTCCCAAATGTTTTTTTTTTTAAAGCAGAATTTTTTTTTTTTAGCTTTAAAATTCCAAATTTGTTTGATTGTTTGCCTCCTACAATTTGAAATGTTGTCATGTTTTACGAACGCCACAACAGTAACAGAATTTAAATGATAGTGTGCACGCACATCACCACAAGAAATCTTTAATGGGGAATCGTTTTGTGTTCGTTTTAAATCTTGATTACCCTCCGAAATTTTTTAATGGCATGTTATTTTGTTATATATAAAGCTAAAGCAGTTTTATTTCATAGAATAATTGTATCAATCATTTAAAAATAATTTTTACTAAGACAACAAATAGAACGCGTCATTTTGTATATTGCTTTCCAATCGCGAATTTGTAATAGACTAAAAACAGTGTTTTGGTCGCTTTCGTATTTAAATTACCCTTATTATAAACAGAATAGCTGAAATAGAGTGAAAGATAAATTTATAAGGCTGTGGGTCCGAATAACAATCAGATTCCTTATTGGGACGGAGTCCGAATAGAAATCGGAGTTTATTCGTTCCCGGGTCCGAATAGTCATTTCGAATTTATAAATAATAAATATAAATACTGAAGTCTTTAAAATATTTTAAATAATGTATCATTTTACTATTTGCTAATTTGATCATTGAAATAACTTTGTATTACTTATGAAAATGGCGACTAGTGAAACCTCGGTCGAAAATAATGATATGATTCTGGATGCACTGAAATGGTTTGTTTTTAATAAAACCGACAATGCGTATATTTTTCAAGTTCCTGACTATGGGGGTGAACGTGGCAAATTTGCATAACTTTTTATCAGCGGCATGTTTGCGTGGCGCAATTACAAAATTTTTTTGTCTCGTGTGATACTATCTTAATAGGGAGCCGGAGCCTAGCCGGAACCGGAGCCGCAGCCGTCAAATTTGTGGGAGCCGGAGCCGGAAAAAAATATGGCGGCTCCGCAAGCCTGCTCACACCTACACTTATTACTATAGAAGGAGAAACACAATGTCGTCACTGACACGTTGATAGATAGATTGATAGAAAATCTACATAATATTTAGTGGTCGCAAACCTGGAACCCGAAAAGTGGTCGCAATACTGATCGGTTTTCCTTTTCGAATACCTTATAGTTCCGGGTAATCCTGATATTTTCGATAGAGAAGCTTTCGACGAGATTTGAGGCTAAAGTGTAACAACATATCATTTACTATTACTGGGCTAAGATTGATAAAGTCGTGAGTTATCAAGACACTATTATTGTTTACGTTTTAAAAAATATTTCCTTAAACTCGCCCATTTAACTAATCACAAGTGTCAGAGTTAACTCTCTTATTTCAGCCTTTTACTAAAGACTCACAGTGAATTTATTTGAATTAGTAGATGTAGGTAAATTGGAGCCACATTGTTTCATGTTTCACATTTAGTAATAAGAAGTAATGAAATAAAAACTGAATGGAAGATATATACAGCTGTCACGACAAAGTGTTTCTGAATGGGAAGATCATATAGAGCTGTCAAGGATGCTGAGGGAGGGAAATGCCCCGGTAGTTATTACAGTTGCTCCGGTCCCCTTTGTCCAGTGTAATAATTTCGGCATCCTCATGTCTTGCAGGATGTAGCCCTTTCCCCAGCAGCAACATAGGAGGTCGTGTAAGGTTTTTAGGCAGTTTTTGTTTCCGCACTTCAGGACTTCTGGTGGGATTCCATGTTACCGGGTGCCTTTCCGTTGGCAAGGCAGTCGATGGATTGGCTTAGCTCTTCTACAGTGGGTGGGGTGAATGGAAGATCATATAGAGCTGTCAAGTGGTCGGTCCATCTCTGCATCTGTTTTTCCTGTTTCTTGACGACCTCGTCTGTTTTGGATTTAAGGGGAGGGCGGTTTTAAAAGGGAATTGGGTATTGCCTTTTTGATTCCTTCATACATCCCTCTTGCGTTACTTGCATTGGCAGCAGCCTGATGCTGCTGCAGAGGTTCAACCAGTAGGAGTTGGCGCATTTGGTGGGCAGCTTGCTGGGTTTTGCTCCTGGCTGTCCGTGGGTTTTTTAGTGTTCAGACTAGGGCCTGGCCTTGTAGGCCAGTAGGGCTTTCCTCTCGGTAACAAGTTCCATTTCCTCTCAGTGGGCCCAATACCTCAATCGACGTTATTCCGCTCTATCTTTCCATAGGTGGTGATGGCGGAGTTATATACTACATCGCACAGACGTAACCACCAGAATGGGCCGGTGTCATCTGCTAACTCTATTTCGCTTAGTGCGGACTTCAAGGCTGCTCATAAACTGTTGGTTTATTCCGGGTTTTCTGGCAAGATGCTATTGATGTGTGGGCGACCCTTTTTCTTAAAATGATGCAACATTTTCGGAGTTATGCGCACCTTTGCTTGCCACGGGGCGTGGTCCGTGTCGCAGTCTGCACCTGTGGTAGCTGCGGGAGAGAAGTTATACCGCCGATATCCCTCTTCTAATGAGGACGAGCTGCGCCAGTGGTGGGATCGTGGGTGCCTCCAAGACACCTAATGGATCTCTTTTGCATTTGAAGAAGGTGTTGGTCACGCACAGGATATGGTGGCACGGAGCTCAAGCAGTCTCTGGCCATTTTCACTGATCTTTCCCTCCCAAAGTTTCCGAGACAGGTGGGCCAAGCCACATGGTCAGCTTCTGGCCCTTGCGTATACACTAGAACTCAGAATAAACTACAACGCAAGATGGCGGAATGATTCATTGGATTGTATTGTGGAGGAGTATAATAAAATTACTTGCATGTTTTTTCATTTCTCTCCAGGCTATCTTGTTCTAAGAGACATACCATTGTCTACGGGGAAATAATCACGGGGGTTCCCCTAGTCAGAAAAACCTTCTAGCGAAACTGGTGATACTGTGGTCGATGAGGACTATCCGAGATTGTAGTATTCACAACTGGCGGTGGTGGCAGATGCGGTCGGCACACAACACCCTTCAACTCTGTCCCACTCAAGCACACCTACGTAGCCTGCCATTTTTGGCAGTGTGTTCATTCACATTAACCCTCCCCTCTTTCCGAGTTGCAGTAAACATCCCTTGCCTTGCGATTCTGGCAGATCAACAGTACACACACCCTGCTGGTCTGGCCATTTTTGGCAAGTCTTTTCAGCAGCCACTCAGCAGACACAGCGAGCACACTCACTCCGCCGCTCTGTATGAATGGCAGATATGCATCAGCGCTGCCAACAATGCTGGTGGGTTAGAACAGTACACCCTATCATGCTGGCAATGGCGGCGTAAAAAAACTCCTAAGATCGCTACGATGCCTCTTGGTAATGGTTGAGGTGGTCGAAAATATTGTTCGATGTAAGGCTTTCACAACCTTGCCTGCTGTTTGAAAAAGCATAGGTTGCTTGCCCACTAAATATTTGTCAGGATCAATGTCATCACTGTAAGAGATATATTTTGTCTGGCCAGTTTGGAGACGTATCGTGCCTGTTTGGTAAAGAGCTACAGTAAATGTTAACGCCATCTTGTGTACAGAAGCGATTTTGTGTGGCCAGACACGGGATTGCCGACAGAGCAGTAAATAATTGTGTTGTATTGATGGAAGTTAATGGCAATCAACATTCCTCTTTGGGGCTCAGCTCAATTGGAAACAATGTTCTACATCATTATATTAATGTAGCAGATCAATGGAACTTTTAAGCATAACCATGTTGACTATAAAATTATATTTAATATCGATGATTTTTTAATAAAAAAAACTTTTGTCATCGATCCTACAAAACAAATATACAGCATTTGATATTCTATGTCTCTTTTCAGCCTGTCAGCAAAAACGACGGAGATAACAATGCCTGTAGTCCTTCCGACCTTACATTATGGGGTCAGTCAACTCGAATACAACTATTTACAATAAGTTTAACCCATGGCAATTTTCATCATGCAGCATTGCATCTTTTAGCAACTTTTTTTAAAAAACTGTGGACACAAGGTGAGTACTTTTAATTGAATTATTAGCAGTAGGTCATTGTAGGGAAATCTTACATCATTCATGAGAATAACTTAGTTTAAGTTCATTTCAATGGAAGGTTCTACATTATATATATATATATATATATATATATATATATATATATATATATATATATATATATATATATATTAGAGCTGCTGTTCGATTAAAAATTTTAATCGAAATTAACGCATAATTAAAAAAAATTATCGCAAATTAACGCATATTTAATCGAAAAAATACTTTATTTATTAATTGTAATTATTTTTTAATTCTATCAACATGTCATTTTAAAATAATAAAACGTGGTTTTTTTTCGCACTTACTTGGCCTAAGCAATAGAGTATTAAACCTTTGTGTGTGTGTGTGTGTGTGTGTGTGTGTGTGTGTGTGTGTGACGTCTTTGACAAGCCAGACCTTGAAATGTTCGATCTTATTTTTGACGCGAGCAAGTAAGTACCTTGTTTCATTTGTTCTCAGTCTCACATGTGGGTCGCGACTTGTTATAAAGTGTTTCGTCAACAGGAAAGAAAGAACAGAAGATGAAAATGAAAGCCGACCGATACCATCAAAGAGTGTCATTTTACACAAATGTTTTTTTTATTAATATAACTGACAGACCGATAAAAAAAATCTTTTTTTTGTTGTTCAATAAAACATTGAACAAATAGTTGATAGTAAGAAAGTAAATGGTTAAAAGAATATAAGAATAACATTTATAGACTATGACGCAAAGCAAAAAACTTCAAAAGAAGATTATAAGTAAATTTGTCCATCAACTCGCCGACTGTGGTTGTATTGGTAGGAGGTGGGTACTGCTAATATTGGTAGATGACGTAACTTTACCAACCACAAGTTACATCGTTTCAAAGCCATGACACTTGTCAATCAAACTATAACACTTGCACATGTTCATTAATTGCATCATTCAGGGTCATAAGTTTGAATTAAGAAATGGCAATCCTATTGTTTCAAGGTCATATAGCTGCTATGATTTACGTAAACGTGACACTCTGAGTTCGGGTTTTTTTCTTCCTTTTTTTTAAATCTCGTCTGATCTGGTTATAGAATTGGGTTATTAACCGATTTTTTTATTTCATCTGCAACTCTGAAATAACACCATTTGGTTAAATTTTAACGCATTTAGGTGTTTGTGTTAAAACATGACCGCATATTTTTAACGCATTAATTACGCTTAATTGCAAATCAACAGCCATATATAAAATTTGACCTATCACAATAATTATGAAAAATACAACCACTGTCTCGGGTACAGATGTTTAGCAAGAGGATGTTATACTATCAAAATACGATACAAAATTATGCGCAAAAAATGATGATACAAAAATTTCTAGCATCTTGTTATTTTGATCTAAAAATAAACGGTTCATTATACCTTCAACAATACACTATAGTACCTCCCACCAATACACCACAGTATATAATGTAAACTAGTGAATGAAAGTTTTCTTTTTACATCGACCGGGAAGGGAGCAGGAGTTTACTTTCGAAGGGCTAAATAACCAAAACATCTTCATTATATATTACAGTTGGGCTTCAGTAGACATACCTGGGGTTGAGGGTGGTAGATCTACTTAATAAGTGACGAACTTAAACTCAAATGGTGAAATTCTGTTATTTATCGTTTCGGTGAACTTTCCGCATTTAGTCAAATTAACGCATTTTAAGTGTTGCGTTAAAAATTTTAATCGCAAATTTTTTTTGACGCGTTAATCGCAAATTAACGCAGTTTAATCAGCAGCCCTAATATATATATATATATATATATTATAGCCTGTTATTTTTGAAAAAAATTATACTTGAGGCAATTATTTTAAACTATCTGTCTACCCTGCAAAACCTTTGCATAGAGATTTATTCCCTTAGGTTTAATCAGTTATTTTTGGTTTCGGACATAACATCTTTTTTCATGATTTTATTACAAATTAAAGATATAATATGTTGTAAAAATACAAAAATAATATTTAATTCGAATTATCGCATATTTGGCCTTTGGGATTCATGATTGATAACCACCGTAACTCTTTAAAACTGCAGATTTGCTTTAATCAAGATGCTGGCAAGACACCATTGTGAATTTTTGTTTTCTCACTTTCTCAGATGCGAGAACACTATTATTATATAATATGCTTATAAAGAGTATGATTATTAATCATATGTCTGAGTTGCTCATTTATGTTCCTCGTCAAGTTATTAGTGCGCTTCCAATACTTCTTGGAAAGATGAAAAACAAAAACTATTTAATTTTTAAATAAATTTCTGGAAATTGTTCTAGCTCAGATCTAATATTTTCACAGAATCTGTTACGACTAATTTCCCCCTCCGGTTGTGCAGCTTTTATCTTTCCTAGGTGGTAGGCATCAGCTTAATACGCCGGAGGGGGTGAGCTGCCCTTATCGTTACGCCAAGTCCAATAGCCAGACCGTTTTGACTGCAGGGCAAAACGTCTGGAAGTCTCTGGCGGACCAGCACCTTTGTCTACCGTCTTTGTTACGATTCCCTGTGTTGTTGTCGCAACCGGGGAAGGTGGTAAAGACTAGAGTGACTGTGTGTGGAAGCGTACAGGTATGTGTGTATAGGATTGTTGTGCACTCAAAGCTGCATAGTAATACGAATGATCAGTGGTTGCGTGTATATTAAACGAGTGAACATGTGTACAATAGCGATGACCACCGCTTGTTGAACAGTTATTGTAGACCAACAAGCTTAGGTCACACAAGAAATGAAATAGCAAAAAAATTCAAGAACTGATCCTGGAAAAAATAATTGTAAGTTAAGGAGGTAACGGTACTGCCAACAGAAACATTGCTGCAGAAAAAATTGATTTGTTAGGTAAACGTCGTGGTGACGACTAACAATTACAGATAAACCCAGAACAACATCAGAGCCGAGTACCAAAAAAACAAAAGGTGTTGACACCATCCACGGTTAACTTCTTTAATTTCACTACCATTGATCGAGCTACTTATGATTACTTTGATTGATGGTACTTATACAATTGATGGGACTACTACAATTGATGGGACTACTACAATTGATGGGACTACTTCAATTGATGGGTCTACTATGTTTGATGGGACCACTAAAATTTATGGACTACTATGATTGATGGAACTACTACAATTGACACCTGCTCAAATATCGGGTATGTTGCACTGGTATTTTACATTCACATCAATAGTGACTCAAACTTTGCGTACGATCAAGTTTATACTGATGTTTTTCGAAACGATAATGGAGAGACATAGAAGAGAACTCGTATCCTGATTAAGCAGATGAATATTGTGGGCAAGATGGCAAATATCTAGGGAAAAGCATACGAAGGCATCAACAGATTTTTTTAGTGAGTAATTATGGCTGACAGTGCAAAAATTACAAGACTTTAAGTGTAACAAGATATGTGGGGTATCCATCACACTGGTAGTTTGGTAGACCATGCATTATGTAAAAATGATTTTGTTTGTAGTTATCGATCGAAACTTTGTGTGTAAGAGAAGACGTCTCATTATGCTGTATTTTGACACCACTTGTTTTAATGGAAGGTGTCGTATACTTTGTATTTTGTTGTTATATGGAAGACGTCTCATAGTTAAGTAGCTTATGTTGTTACTCGGCAACAAGACCGTAGCAACTAATCAAAACACCTGGAGCTCTCATGATTAGGTGACGATGTGTCATACAAACCTAATTCAAGGTTTTTCAATGACATTCTTTGTATTTAGGTAACCATCTCATTAGTAATAAGGGAATGTACACACTTTGTCTATCTAGGTGATAATGTAATTGAGACTAGATTAGACAAATTACTTCTAGTAGTACTGAAAGTTTAAATTGGACATTTTTTTAGAGCAAGTAAAAAAAAACACGTATTCCTACCATCTTTAGAATTTTTTTAGAGCATGAAAATGAATTAGCCTGTAATTGCCGGACCTTACAAAACTATTTTTAATGAACTTTTTTTAATATGATTTTTTTGTTTAAAAGAACTTTACACCTTTTAATGTATTTTAGTTATCACAGATCAAATCTTAAAAGCTGAACTTTATTTCTTTACAGTACTTCTTGTAAGAGGAAAACTACTGATCAGTTGATTTTAACTTGTTTGTGACAATTACATTAGTATGTCAGCATTATCGATTGCACATTCAACGTTACAAAGTGATTTGGCAGAGAATGTTTTGCTATTAACTTACGGTTTAAGCCATTTATGGTTGACGAAATTATTTATTTTGGAAAATAGAGTTCTTTTTTTTTTGCTTGAACTATACATTTAATATCATTCATTGGAAAGTAAACATATTACTCACAATCTAAAAGATTTAGAATTCGAAAAATTAAATTGGATTAAGTTCATAACCAGAAAGCTACTCCCCACCAACACAGTTACATTGCAGCCCGTAGCCGATCACTGTCTTACCTTTTCTGTTTATTCCAATAAATGTATGTGCTTGAGAACTATTTGGGTTTAAGTTATATTTTAAACGTTGCATTAATGATACATCTTCTTTATGTCGTGGTTAATCTGTCTGGCTGATATTTGACGTGAATGTTAGATATCTGAGATGCATTGAGATTGCTGGTCTGGAGGTCGCCCTCATCACACAGTGGTGGTAGATAGCCAAGTGAAAATTTCAACCATCACACAATGGTAGTGAATTCAACCTCTGTCATCAGACTGAATAATTGAATCCAATTCCATCTCACAACTGACTTCTGCCTTTTAATATTAGGTCTGCGGTTTATTTGAGTTTGAGGAGCCGGGATGCCATTTTTGTGCTGGAGTTGAGTTGAGCCGTGGAGCCAGCAATCAATGTTCATACGTCTGTAATGTTAAGTAATAGCAAAATCTATTTTTTTAGTCTTTAAAATCCAAATCGTTTGATTGTTTGCCTAATACAATTTGAAATGTTATTTTTAAGGTAACAGCGTTAAAATGATAGCGTGTACGCACATCACCACAAGAAATCTTTAACGGGGAATCGTTTTGTGTTCGTTTTAAATCTTGTTTACCCTCCGAAATTATTTTAATGGCATGTTATTTTGTTATATATCAAGTTAAAACAGTTTTATTTCGTAGAATAATTGTATCAATCATTTAAAATAAATTCTGCCAATGACAAATAGAACGCGTCATTTCGTATTATTATTTGACCGCGAATCAGTCTGTAGCGCGGGGGATAGGGGCTTAGCCCCTCTTGCGTTTTGTCTGGCCCCCTCTGCTTATTTGCTCAACTTAGTAAAATGTATTACCTGCCCCCTGCTATTGCCTGGCCCCTATTGTAGAATGCCTGGCCCTGCTGTCAGGCACGCCAAAGGGGGCAGGGGGTCATTGCCAGGGGGCCCGCATCTGTAAGGGGGCCCGGCCGCCTCGACCATGTCAATTTCTCACGACTTATTGGTTTATTAAGGGCCCGCAATGATGTCCCGCCCTGGGGCCCTTGTTGGCTCTCGGAGCCACTGCCTGCTGTAGAAAGTTCACGCTACGGGGCTGCCGCGAATTTGTAATAGACTAAAAACAAAATGGTCGCTTTCTGTATTTAAAAATTTTATTATAAACAGAATATCTGAAATAGAGTAGATAAATTTATAAGGCCAGGGCTATATGGACCCGGGTCCCACAAAATCCGATTAGTTATTCGGACCAGACACAGCAAAATTGCTTAGCTATATTTAAACTTTATTAGACGGAACCCGAAAAATAATAATACAGAGTCCGCTTAGTGGAACCCTAGGCACTGAGTAACGATTAAATCATACAATTCAAACAATTATAAAAAAAAACAATAATAAAGTTTATGTATATTAAGCTAAGTGCATATTTGCCACGGGTCCAAATAACAATCAGAGTTGATTGGGACGGGGTCCGAAGAAAATCGGAGTTTATTAATGCACCTGTCCGAATAGTCACTTGAATTTATAAATAATAAATATAAATATCAAGTCTTTAAAATATTTTAAATAATACTACATTTTACTATTTTCACTGATCAGCTGAAATAACTTTTTATTACTTATGAAAATGGCGACTAGTGAAACCTCGGTCGAAAATAATGATATGATTTCTGGATGCACTGAAATGGTTTGTTTTTAGTAAACCGACATGCGTATATTTTTTCAAGTTCCTGACTATGGGGCAGCCCCAGAAGCGTGAAAATTCTACAGCAGGGGCCAGGCATTCTACAGCAGGGGCCAGGCATTCTACAGCAGGGCCAGGCAATAGCAGGGGGCAGGTAATACATTTACTAAGTAGAACAAATAAGCAGAGGGGGCCAGACAAACGCAGGGGGCTCCTGGCCTTGCCCTCCCCCCTGCACGCTACGGGCCTGCTATGGGGGTGTGAACGCGACAATATTTACATAACTTTTTATCAGCGGCATGTTTTCGTGGCGCAATTTGCTGCAAAATTTTTTTTCTCGTGTGATAATTATCTTATTATAGGTTTAAGCCGAGCCGGAGCCGTCATATTTGTAATGGTTTGAAAAAATTCTTCTTGGCGGCTCCAAGCCTGCTTTTTTAACAAATCCGGTTCCGATTCCGGTTCCGGTTAAAAATGTGCCGATTTAAGCCGGATTTCTTTGTTGTTTGAAATGAAGAAATTTTTTTAACGCAACATAATTTTGAAATATTTAGTACATACAAATAAATTAAACACAGTACCTCCTTGATTTTAAAACCACACACGCTGATCGCTTTAGTTCTTGTATATGTAAAGTACAAGATAAAGGCTCTTTCGATGTCAAGTTGTGGCTCTTTCGATGTCAAATTGCGGTCTGATCAAAATCCGTAATATTGAAACAACAAATTTAGTGGCTGTTTAAAAATTGAGAAATTTGTAAATCATAACTTTAGGCTCTTCCCGTTCAAAAGGTTGCCGACCCTGGTCTAGTAATACGACACCTATCTTCCGCTACTTTTGATTCCGTGTTTTCTATAACCATATTTAGCTATCAAAGTTTAACTTTTTTTTTTAAAGAGCAGACAACGATCTATTTTTGGGTGTTTACAGTTTTTAAAAAAAATCAATAATTTATTTTTCTTGCCCGGCTTTCTTTAATTGAGTGGATTTTGTCACGATTTTGATAAATCTTCAGCATATTTAGATAAATAACTTGAAGATACATTTTTAATTGAACATTAAAGATATTGATTTAGATTTGAAATGCATTTAATTTGCATTTTATGGGAAATAGTCAGATAATGGTTTAAATGAAAGTATGAATTAAATAACACGGTTCGGTGACGTTACTATGGAAAAACTAAAGAAAATAAGCTATCGGGTGGTGCCACAGTAGGCTATTATTTTTTTGGAATTCATTTTATTAATAAAACATGTTTAATACACTTTATTATGTTACCCATTTTTTTGTTTGGATTGTAATAGAAATCAAGTTAATTAGGTACAGCTTATTAAAATAACTTTTAAACAATAAACTGTTATTTTGATATGAGTTAATTTCTTAACTCAAGATTGGGGAAGGGGTTTTAGTCACAGTCTTCAAGATCTAAATGGTTAATACTTTTTTTGCTATATAGAACTTAAAAACTAAATTTTTATTGTATTTTTCATTCTTATATCTTTTTTATGTTAGGCGAGAAATTACTACTTCGTTCGGAAAATTACTTATTCGGTAAAATCCGGTCTTGCCTGATCTACAGGATTCAAAAATTTAAATCCTGATTTACATTAGATCCAGAGATTTAAAAATTAGAATCCGGCATTATCTGACCGACACACATTCTAATTCATTATTAGTTTATATAGATGTAAAGTTTTTTTTTCTTTTTCATTTGTTGTTCTCAAAGTATTCTTTTAAAATGAAGTATTAGTTTTATTGATTAAGTAGTTTATATTTTATTTCAGATTGAACTTTAAATCCAACTAAGTGTAAAATTTATTAAATATATGGACCTATTTATTGTATTTCTAAATGGCATTCTATATTAGAGGTTTTGAAAACATTGAAATTATTAGGCTCTATCAACGTTTAATCACACATACATTTATTATTTACCATGATATTTTATTACATCTTCGAAACATTTAAAAATTCAGTTTCTGCTCTAAAAGATAAAAGTTTACAACGACCCATTCATAAATAAAATAATCATCCCGGCTTGTGATTTTGTTTTTTCAAAGTTAACGTTAACTCATTTTCTTCGGTTATAAAATTAAACCAGTTTTTGTAAAATAGATATTTTACCGCTATTAATTCAAGATAGGTGTATTTCGATCAATTTTAACATATTTTAAGAATTCACATATATAAATAGAACACAAGCAGCGATATTATTCGTAACTGACCCAACTTTAAATTTAATCAATAAACATTTTTCTGAGGAGGCAAACTGTCAATCTATGCTACAAGAAACAAAACACAAAATATTTTATAATTTATTATTTTCTAAATAATACTCATCATATTTATAAGATTGAAATAGTTTACTAAGAAATGACATTATATCATTGCTTATAAATTGCCACAGGAGGATTAATCATATGAAACTATTTTTCATCAATTTGTATCTCATTGCTTAGTACACCGACATGGCAAGTTTATCCGACATTTGCAGCGCCCTGAACTGTCAAGATCCAAATGATGAAAACCAACATTATAAACTACCTGCATTATTTGGAACATCGTGTGGAGATGGAAAGGTCAGTGACAAATGTCATTTGTAAGAATGGCAATGAACGGATTAATATGACTTAACAATCCTTGCTATCGAGACAAGTATGTAGGCCTACTATAATAGGCGGTAGATGGTTAATAAATCTAAATTTATTCACCATTTTCGCAATACTTTAAAATTTCTTGTTAAGTAATATTGATTTATTGAAGATTGTAGATGTGCATCAATAATAGTGTGTATCTGATCCATTCGCCCCACAAGTAAACGGTATGTTGTAATTACTTTTTTTAAATTAAGACGACAGACTCTTTTGTAACGCTATTGCTTTTAAGATATTTCAGTTCAACTTGTATCAACTTAATTTGTATCATTATCTAGAAGTGTATGTCATCTCTAAATTGATACTTTCACAAATTCGATGGCATAATAACACTATATCACTACGTGATACTAAGCCAATACATTTATATCTTAATGATGGACTTGATTCTATCAAGTTATTGACTAGCTCGTGTCATGGTAATGAATTGTTCCTGTCCTGTACTTAGTATTCAACGAAAGCTCTGGGGCAAACCATTGAGCAGTTCAACATAAGAACTTTCAATACAAATTTAATTCATGTGTCAGATGTTAGAATTTACCTTCATACTGCGTTAGTAGCTACTATGTTCTTGTGATGGAACCATATTATATCTACTTTTTGACCTACGTATCTTTGGATTTTTTAGTGCAACATAAAATAAAATAATCAAATTATATGCCTTCGAGTTCCAATATTACTCTTCTTCCTATATATAAATAAATGTAGTAATGTATGTTTGTATTGAGATACGGGAGGGGAGTAACCAACCTCTTTTTGGATATAAACATTAGAGGTTTTTTCTGTGTAACTGGGCACCTCGCCCTACTGATTATCACCGGTATACAACTAGAACTTATTTAAAAAAGGGAAAGTGTTTCTAGTGAAATATATTTAATGTATTTCTTAGAGCATTTTCGAAAAAATGCTCTCATTGTCCCTGCTTTGTCTGTCCGTCCGTCATCACCCTAGATCTCAACAACCATAAGTCCTAGACCCATGATGTATATATCATTTTGGTGGTCTTGACCTGCCAAGATATGAGTTTTTCCATTTCGCGATTCGAAGGACCTCTCAGGGCCGTAAAGGGGCCTTTAGTACCGTTTTTTACTATATGTTGATATTATCAAAGGGAAGGAGCGCCCATTCTCAGCAACTATAAGTCCTAGACCCATGATGTATATATCATTTTGTAGGTCTTGGCCTGCCATGTGTACATCAAAGTTCATTTCTCAAGTGACAGAACCTCTGAGGGCCGGGCTTCAGGGCTCCCAAGGGGCTTATATATTATATATACACCTTGTACGTTCAATAACCCATTCATTTGGTGCGAAATACTGCAGCAGGTAGTTTCACCAAGATTTATTAAGAAACTCATCAAATGAAATAGTGTTTGTGTTCTGAGTTTAATTGAAAGTATCAAGAGCTATAAATACCTGCTTGACGGAGTTTTCGACGATTAAATGACTATAATTTAGAAGGTTTTCAATTATGAGTCCATCATAACCACAAACCACTTGTTAGATTTAAGAGAAAATAATTCTGTTTTCAAATATAAGAAAACGTCTTTTTAATATCTTTTTTCAGATATATGCATTACACAATTGAATTTTATAAACATTTACAAAATTTACAAATATTTACTGAAAGATAGCATACGTACTGATACATAATACGAAAAATGCTCTTAACACGTCCTGTGTCCAGAATGGAACAGGCTTAATTGCTTGTTTGTTTAGTACAGTAGTCTTACAGTTTACAAGTAATTTATTTTTGTAATCTTATTAGAAATAACAAAAATTGTAATTCAGTTATTTACATAATTTTATTTATTTTAGAAAACTGTGTATTTGGGAATGACCAGGCATTGTTTATGAGTCATTGACGCATCAGTTTATTACCAATCAAAATGGTCGTTATAATGATGTCAACTATCGTATTTGGCGTTCTTCGTGTAACAAAGTGTATAAACCAATACTAGGTAATACAAATATAACCAGTAAAACACTTTAAATATTGAGAAAAATTGATCAGTGATGGTTGAGCTTTTTACTAACTTTATAAAATAATTTATCTTATAAAATATAATTCTGAAAGTGTTCTAGACATGTGTCTTTTGTTAAGATAGTCTTCACATTTTTCTGATAAAAAAATTTAATGTGTTTGACATAACTAATAACTTTTATAGAATTAAAGAATCAATAACATTATCAAAAAATCTATTTCTCTAAAATAATAGTTTACCTTATTTAAATAAATTAAATAATAAATTAAATTATTATCCAGTAAATATCAATCGATCTTCTGTAAGGCTGTGAGTACGGAGACAAATTGACGGGGCTGTCAACCAGAAAACTGCCTCCAATATAAGACACAGTGTTGCAAGACGTGTAACTACGGAACACCTTTCACACCCACCACAACAACCCAGAGAACTACGCCAGTTAGGACGACCTATCTACCAGGTATGTTCCCATTACAAATGGCACAACTAAACATTTTCTGTATTTAAAAAAATAAAAATAATTAAGTATTTTATTAAAAGTCAAAGCAGTGCTTTTGAATCTACATATTTAAATGTATGTGAATTATGATGTTTCAGAATTGAAACATTGGTAAGGTTGACATTTTTGGGTTTCACTTGGGAGAGTGGTGTTTGGGGGGGAGGGGGTCGAATCGTTGTTTCCATGTATACTTTGGGCGGTGTTTCCGTCTTTAACGTTTTTTTAAATTACGTAAGTACAAAAAAGAACGAAAAATAAAAAAAAAATAAAAATAACAAGTTAATTTAAGAATTGTGGGAAAATGTTGAATCTAGTTCTTAGCTGTACTTTATGCCGGGTTTAGGTGAATTTCTCAAAGTCATTACGGAGGTTTTCATTAAATAACATATTGTAGCCTCACACAATTATTGACAACCTCGGTAGTTTTACAATATTATTTTCCTCTTATTAAATATTTATTTTACTGTACACTATTGATATCCGATGAAAAACAGCCTGTGTTGACAGATTTAGAGAATTATATAACACAATATCTATTTATCATTTTCCAAACAAAGGAAAGAAATCGCCTTTCTTCCCCCCCAACACCCTCCCAGACAAAATGAAGCTGTTGTTGCGAGTTACCGTGTGATCAAGTGGTTTATCAAATACACCAGCCAAATGTATTCAATGTGTTTGTTTTTTCTTCCTGAATACAAGAGAAATGCATACAATATTAATGTGGAAGTAAATTATGACATTTATCTTTATTTGAATTTATTTAGCGGGTTTCTTAATGAGTTTCGGCAGCTTTAGCTAAAAACATTAGCCAAACTTGCAAGTTACGCAAGCGCATTTAGTGAAAATTTCCTTATTATCCATTGTTTTTTTTCGGAGCGTCAAATTGGATTAATTAATATTAGCAATGAATAGAGCGAAAAAAAAAATAATCTACATTATTAATATTTTAATTAGATATTTTATTAATGCCGAAGCAAAAAATTGGCTCAGACCTTTTTTTATTCCGCTAATATTTTTTTATAATTATATTAAGATCTTATTTTTATGTTTTTTTGTTTATTTTTATTAATTTCTTTACTGTTTAGTTTAAAAACTCTACACCTCGTTAAAAAGTCAACTATTTAACTAGTTATGTCATTATCCCTATTCGCGTCTTAATTACATAATTTGAAATATATTTTTTTTTCCTTTTTAAATACTATGTTTCATCTGTTTTAAATTTGAGACCTAAAAGTATACAAAAATAGAAAGGAATAAAATATAAAAATTTAAAAACAGTAACCTCGCCAAAGAAACAAATTCTGTTGATTATATTTTTTATAAATCAGCCTAATAAATAAAAATACATAAACAAAAATAAACGATTATTAAAAAAAAATTATCTGTGATTTGTTTATTTGTTTATTTTAGTCTCGTTAGCTCAAAAATATTATAGCGATTTGTATTATAATTACTTAGGGAGCGACCGATATGGCCTTTTACCGATAGTCTGATACCGATATTTCTCTTTCCTCCCCCAGCATTTTTACCGACACCGATACCGATATTTTCTTTTTAGGGGCTGTCCATTATTTATGACAACAAATTTTTGGCGATTTTTACCTCCCCCCTCCCCTTGTCAACAACTTGTCAAACTTCCAGAGACCCCCCTATAAAATTACGTCAACATTTGATTACCCCCCTAAAAAAAAAAAAGGTGGCTCTAAATGTTTTTTGGTGTGGCAAAATTAGTAGGAATATAGTCAGTTTAATTAAAATACTGAATGTTAAGCGAGTGTAACACAGAACTGCAAACGCTGCTTAATTTTCCTATTTATTGCCAATTATATTAAATAAAAAAAGTAACATTGTTGACGTCAACTTTTCTTGACCTGCCCCCTCCCCCTTGTCAACAATAGTCAAAAATGTTCTGGACCCCCCCCCCCCCCCCTATTTGTTGACGTAATTAATGGACAGCCCCTTACAACGTAAACAGTGCCAAACACGTGTTTTTCTCGTGCTGTATGACGTATGTCAACCCATGTTCACATATTTTGTAACACTTCGCCCACACGTGGTCTTTGCTTCACTCCCCCCCCCCAACTTCCCATCTCAAAAAACAATACACACAGATGTTCACTAATTGTATCATTCAATGTCATACATTAGAATTAAGAACGCCAATCCTATTGTTTCAAGGTCATATCTCTTGATGCAATTTTTTTGTAGATGTGACAATTTCTGTGTACGGGATTTTTTTTCCTTTTTTTTTTTAAATCTTGTCTTATCTGGTAATAGAATTGGGTTATTTACTAATTTTTTCCCAACCTTGCTACAGAAAAAAAACAATGTATTGGCAGCCAAAAAATTGGTTGCCGGTCCGATAATTAACCCATAGTGCCAATATCGGTTCGACTATCGATCGTTCCCTACAACAATCGGCCGATCCGATATTAACCGATAGTGCCACTGCTGGTCCGATACCGATCCGATTATCGGTCACTCCCTAATAATTACACAATGTAACAACATTTTATTTTTGTTTATGTTATTTTTTTAATGTTTCTTACAATTTTCGTATGCTGATTTCAGGGTAATTGGTTTTGCCTCTATCATCAAGATTTCCTGAGAAAAAGCATAACATATATTTCGGAGTTTTCGTATATGTGTGATGCATTAATAACATTATATATATATATATATAAATATATGCTGATTTTAAACTCATTCTTCCTGAGTCACTGACATTGGCTTTGTATTTTTTGCCTTTTTCTATAATCCAACTTTTAATATTACTTTTCCTGATTTTTGCTTTTTTTAGGTATTCAGGTAAATCATTTTTTAAATTAATATTAGCACATTTTGGTACGATTTTTTTAACAAAGGCTAACTGAGAGAATGAGTTTAATATAATTCCCATAGACTCCCATGGTCAACATACTCCCACATTATTTACTGCATATCATGCTTATTTTGGCATGGCTTAAGGAGATCAGGTCAAATCGTCGCAATCATCGTTGTAGCCGCAGTGCAGATCAACTCTGCATAGATGGCTGCGTAGAATCCGAAAGTCAATGCCCTTGGCGATTCCGAATATATATGGAGAGAACCGACGAATCATCATGATGACTGTTGTTTCTGCATGGTTGACATTTCAAATTATAAAAAGTCGAAGGATAGGCTGACTCTAGTTTATCCAAGTATACCCTCTTCTATTGGGCCAGTTCCACACAGTGATGAATTGCCTGTTCCTAACCCACCTCGATCATAAGAAGCAGCTGACTATCATTCTGATGTAGACACACCGGATGTTGGCATGGCGAGCTGGAGGGCAAAATGTCTGCTGTTGAAAATGAAGCTTGGATTGCGTTTAGACATGTTGTTCATAGTTTTTAGGCAACAATAAGAGTGATCTTTACAAAGAGCTTGTGGAAAACTTATTGTACCGTACGCAGATATGAAATGCAGAATGTTACTAAAGATGCATTACCTGCATTCACACTTGGAATTTTTCAGACCAAATTTTGGTGATGCGAATGAAGAGCATGGAGAACGTTTTCATCAGGATATCCATGCAATGGAGAAAAGATACCAGTGCAGATGGGATGCAGCTATGATGGGTGACTACATCTGGTGTTTGATACGTGATATCGACAAACTTGCTAAAATAAAACCACCTTAAACTGTTCGCTTTAGTGCTTTTTTTGATTTTGAGAGTATTACATTAGATCATAGTAAATATTATGTAATAATTGTATGTAAAGTTATGTAACATGACGTTTTGTAAATATAACATAACATTTTTGAGCTAGTAAATGTTATATATTGACTAAAGTTGTATCTCATGTAATATGATTAATATTAGTTGTATGTTTAATTGAATTCTTCGGTTTTATGATCAAATCGCTGATGCTATAAAAAAACAATCTCATATTCAGACTCAGCATACTTGAATTAAATAAGAAACATTAAAAAAGTAGATAAACGAGAACATTTTATCCCCTGTTTTTCTGTCTGTCTGTAATCTCTTCTTGACCTAGTTCCATGGCCAACAATAAAGTCCTGCAATACTGAGACCAGGACCTAGTGCCACACATATGTACAAGTCCAAGTGTCCGTCATCACCCCCAGATCTCAACAACCATAAGTCCTAGACACATAATGTATATCATTTTGTAGGTCTTTGGCCTGCCATGTGCATCAAAAGTCCATTTTGCGATCTGACCTCTCAGGGCCGAATATAAGAGTTTCTTATTTACCAATTTTGCTTATATTTTAAATATAAATAATAAAAGCTAACTGAAAGGGGCGTAATCATTATTTATTTGTGTAACAGTTATTCAACATAATTACTTCCCTCTCATTTATCAAAAAACTCCATATGCGTGGAGCAATATCTATGGCTGTACCCCGGAAAAAATACGGATTTCGTCCGACGTAACCGTAGCCACTGGTACACGAAAATGCTCTAAAATGTCATTTGTCCGAAACGGAAAAGACTTAAATTGCTGTTTTTGTTATGGTTGCGGTTAAGTAAAAGCATCGCTCCTCGACAGTGCTGATTAAAGTGGAGAAAATATATTTATTGAAGTTTTATCTAATACTAAACAAAATCTAATAAATCCCATATAGTTCCAGACTATCTTCTGTACTGATCACAACTTGACTCTAACCTCAGTCATTCCCCAAACAGTAGAACAGTTGCCAAGTCATTTACCGGTTTTTAATGTAGCGACTTGTCTGCCGCTTTACCGGTCACTAGCCCGTTGACCAGTCATTTTTCTATTTGTCCGTTAATATCTTTTACACCGGTCACTAACCTCTTCCAGTTTCCAGATATCCATTACCTCAGTTCTGACACAAGTTAAATAATAAGTCTATAAAAAATAAAAATAGCTGAGTTTTGTAAAGATCCAGCAACGGATCAACCTATCGGCTTTTAGTATAGATTAAATAATTCTTCCTTTATAATAAAGTATTTATTAGTGGAGTAAATTGACACACAATAGTTAATTTAATAGAAAGTATAATGTATCAAATGGATACGTCATTTATTTATAACAGACAAACATAAAACATTTTATATTATGAATTCAACAATATTTAAGATTGAGGTTGAAGTACTTAAAATTGATTCTACGAGTATTTCTTGTTTTGTTATAAAATATTTTCGCTGTATGAATTGTAGAAGAAAACACCAAATGGAAATAAACCCTTTTAAAACAAATTACGTTAATTTCAACTTTTCATCTTTGAGAATTAATTTTTTTTCAATACTGATGATTAGGTACTTATTTTCTTATAAGAATACATTTAACAACAATATAATCTCTTTCTTGACCTAGTTCCATAGCCAACAATAAAGTCCTGCAATACTGGAGACCCGGACCTAGTGCCAGGCATATACAAGTCCAAGTGTTTGTCAAACACAGAGAACTTCCTGTTGCAGCTACTGTTCTAGAGTTTCATCTGCGACTGTACCAGGCAAGTAGCTCTGGCTTTTAATTCTATATACTCTAGTGTTGTATTGTATAACTACGAAAATTAACAATATACAGACTGTGTTATTTACTCTAAATCTTTCGGTTAGTTGACGTATTCGTTCCATACACACAGTTAAACATTTTGATAGGCTTTTTATACGTAACTTTTTAATTTCAACTTTAGTTTTTTAGTCTCAACTTTGAACTTTTTTGTGAATATTGAAAAACACATATTAATCGTTTAATCTTATTTATATTAATGAAAAAAGTTTCTCATTGATTATTTGATCATTGTAGTCAGAGAAATTTAGTTATGGTGATGTTTAATTGAGATGTGGACATAAATATTCAATAAATTCAACCCCCTCGAACGAACTACGGTTAATTTCACGTTTCATCTTTGGGAAAAATGTTAAAAAATACTTAAATTGTTATTTCTTTTTTTTTGGTTTTTTTTTTTTTTTCACTAATGATGTTTGGTATTTATTTTATTGTGAATATATTTTTTGAATACATTTACTAACAATATAACTTCTTCTTTACCTAGTTCCATGGCCAACAATAAAGTTCTGCAATACTGGAGACCCGGACCTAGTGCCAGGCATATGTACAAGTCCAAGTGTTTGTTAAACACAGAGAACTTCCTGTTGCAGCTACTGTTCTAGAGTTTCATCTGCGACCGTACCAGGCAAGCAGCTCTGGCTTTTAATTCTATATACTCTAGTGTTGTATTGTATCGACATCATGCGACGACGCTGGAGTATCCTCTCCAGTTTAGCACAGAGCCTGAGCAGGGTAAAATGGTGGAGGATAGCTGTTGCCCGTGCAGCAGTCCCCCCTCTCCGCGCAACTGAGGGATCCAAGGGAAAGACAGAGTCGATACGGCTTGGCTTCAGCTGGGTGCCGCCGCATGAGCTGCCGGCGTTGACAACAGGGGTGTCTTCAACGCCCTTGGGAACTCCAGCTCCGGATTTCTTTTCAGGGTTTACTCCTTAGCCTATCCCCCCTGGAGGTAGCGCCAGGCAGCGGAGGTTTGAAAACAGAGTTTTCCTTCTCCGGATGAGCTACCAACCGAGGTTGACGAGCCCCATCTGCCCGGAAGCGGCTGGTCGGATGCGCTATGAACCGCCTTGCCAATTTTCCTGTCATGGAAATTACTGCCGGGCTTAGTAGCTAAGCCGCACGAGAAGGCCAGGAGTTGGGACTTGGTTGTCAGAGGCTATTTGAGACGCACGCCATTGGGAGCATTTTATTTGTTAGTGGGAGCTTATCCCCGCTACCAACCCCCGGCAGTAACAACCTTGAAACCATTAACCCTAACTCCTGAGAGCCAAGCAGCCGACCGCCAGTCCTGGGAGGCTCGCTGTCCGGCAGGATTCATTGCGCAAAGAGGCTGAGCGACAGGATAATGCTGCCCTGAAAAGAACAAGACGGAAGCGGAAAAAGAACAGCTACAACAACAACTACAACAACCAAATATCTTCAAGTGTGACAAGTGCGGCAGGGATTGCCACTCCCAGTCGGACTGCACAGCCATTCCGGGCGGTGTTTTGTAGACTCAGCTTAGCTTACACCATCGTCTCTCGAGACGGACGAATGCCGACGAGACGACGAGTGTTGTATTATATGTTTAACTAATTTTAAAATTAACAATATACAGACAGTGTTATTTTTACTCTAAATCTTTCGGTTAGTTTACGTATTCGTTACATACACATACATTTTGATGGGCTTTTTATACGTAACTTTTAATTTCTAACTTAAGTTTCAGTCTCAACTTTGATCTTTTTTTGTGAATATTGAAAAGCATATATATTAATCGTTTAATCTTATTTATATTAATGAAAAGTTTCTCATTGATTTTTTGATCTACATATCTACTAATAGAAGCCAGATAGAATTAAAGGCAGATGTTTGAATTGAGATATGGACATACATATTCAATAAATTCAACCCCTGAACAAAACCACGGTTATCTTCACGTTTCATCTTTGGGAAAAATGTTAAAAAATACTTAAATTGTTGTTTTTCTTTTTTTTTTTGTTTTTTTTTTCACTAATGATGTTTGGTATTTAAATTATTGTGAATATATTTTTTTGAATACATTTACTAACAATATAACTTTCTTGTACTTAGTTCCATGGCCAAATAATAAAGTTCTGCAATACTGGAGACCTGACCTAAAGCTGTGTTATATGGTACAAGTCCAAGTGTCAGTCAAACACAGAGAACTTCCTGTTGCAGCTACTGTTCTAGAGTTTCATCTGCGACTGTACCAGTCAAAGTAGAGATCTGGTCTATTTAATTTATCTACTCCAGTGCTGTACTATTTGTTAAACTAATTTTAAATTTTGACAATGTACAGACTGCGTTGTTTTTACTTTAAATCTTTCTGTTAGTTAAAGTAATCATTTCTTTCACGCAGCGTTTTTATGCAGCTTTTAAATTTGTAACTTTTGTTTTAGTCTGCACTTTGAACTTTCAGTGAATATTGAAAGACATATATATTAATCACTTAATCTTATTTATATTAGTGAATAAAAGATTCTAATTGATTATTTGATCTACATACATATTCTTGTAGTTAGAGAAATTTAGTTATGGATGATTTGAAGATGCTTTAGATGTGGACATAAATATTAATAATGAATAAACTTGTGGTGGTCATAGAAATGTCTGCTAGGTCAGGAACATGAGCTAGACTTGTTGTCACTTTTAGTGACGTTTTGTAATATCACCAAGACTAAACGATCATGGAGGGAGTGATAGTATTCAATGTTTTTGCCCCACACTTATTATAACACCTAAAGCGGTGTAGTGGCTAGCATAAATGATAAAAGAAAATTTTAAAAAAAACATTTCATTAAAATTGACTAGATCAAAGTGAAATAATTATTTATAGACATTTTGAGAATTGTACAATAGCTAATAAGTAGCACACATATATAATCAAGGTATGCACACGTATTTATTATAGTAATGATAATTAGTATAAATACATGTATATTATAGTTTTAGCGTATTAGTATAAGGTTTATTTTTAAAGAATTATTTTAATACGTTTTTGTATTTACTCGCCAAATTTTCAAACGCCACAATCTATTTCTTCATGCCATCACTTATGTAAACATTTCTTGTTTATCGTCAATGACTGTAAGAGTCTAATTGACTAGAAGCTTTAAATATTGCATTATCCTTTAGAATACACAAGTGTTCTAAATTTTAAATAAAACATTAATCCCAGAGAAGCTAGTGATAGTTCGTTTTTAATTCCCCCAAACAATACAAACACTAGAACCGTCGAACGAGAGAATTGAATACTAATTTTTAAAAGAATCAAAGCATAATTTAACATTAAAAAATAATTGGAAATGTTAATCAAATTTTCATTTTACTTTTGTTCATTGAGAAGTTAATATCATAAAAAAATTGGAAACCTCTAAAACATTTGCTGTCTTATTATTCCTTCTGGAAGTCTGTTTTTTTTTGTTTTAATTGTTCAATTTTGACACCAAATGCAAAAATTTTCCTTTCAATACGAAGCTGACACCCGCGTGATTTTCATCGTTTCGAACCTTATTGCTTTGCAGTCCTGGGTATATGGTGATGTAGATACTTTCTCATTCCAATATAGATGATTTCCTTATTTATGAGTATTTTTAGTAACTTATCAAAAATTCCTGTAACCTTATTCACGTAAGATATGCTATTTCAGAATTGTCCATGTAAGATGCTAAAAGGAATAAATTTATGTTTTAATATACTTTCAAAGCTGAATGGTTTGTTTTTCATTCTATATTTTTCTATGTTACGGTTACATGCATATATATTTATCCTATAAACATGTATTTATTAAATATATTTTTCTCCTAAAGATAGTAAATGAGAAGATCATAATTAAACTTATATGTCTCTCTTAATTTGTTTTCATTTATTAAAACATTTGTCATTATTGCGTTGTTACACATTTCCTAGATAAAATTATTAATATAAATTTATTTTACAACTTTACCAAAGTCTATTTAGAATTACGTGTACATAAAGTCCTTACTTATCTCATTGTTAACAGACAGTTTGGTGCCAGTCTAAGTTATTGTCTATGTTATTATATCTATAACAAAATTAAAACAAAAAAAGTAAAAATGTTGTTTTTTCACCTTTATTTAGAACTGTTACATGGTAGTATAATAAATTAATGCTGTTTTTAACTGTATGATCAAGGCGACAAATGATGCCAAATATATAACACACTAAACCGCAAAGATGGGTCATTAGCAATCTTAAGACGATAACAGTTTAAGGTGTTGGTGGAAGCCTAGGTCATTTATGGACATTTTAAGTGGGTGGTTGAAATTAACTTATGCGGGAGGTTGAACAACTTCGGTTGGTGGTATTATTGCTCAACCACCAACAGAAGGTGTTCAGTGGTTGAACATCTCATGTAGGTTACTGTACCCAACGGAGATTACTTTACCTAACTGAGCTATTGTATTTGGCGGATATTTTGTATCAATCATTAATATACTCAGAGAGATTACTGTACCCAACGGAGATTGATGTACCTGACGGGATCTTTAGTACTCAATGAACATTAATATATACAAAGGAGATTATTTACTCAACGGAAAAAACTGTACCCAAGTATGTTGCTGTGCCCAGCATAGATAACTGTACCAGACGAAACCACTGCACCCACCGGAGATAACTGTACCCGACGGCGATTACTGCACCTGACGAAGACTACTGTACCCGACGGAGATAACTGTACCCCATTAAGATCACTGTACCCAATGGAGATCACTGTACCACATGGAGATTGCTGTACCTGACGGTGCCCCTGAATAGTTTGTGTTGCACAGTTTTTGTGTTTTACTTGAAGAACTACACATTACGCACATACTTTTTTTAATTGTAAGTTAAATTTTGAAAAAATTTCTAAAAAGTACAAATTTAAGTTGTAAAATCGGCAATATGACTTTTGTACTTCTGGGTGAGTGTCACACAGATTGTGGGGCGTTTCACCATGTGAATAATTTTATCTCCTTCCAAAGAAGAAATTTAGTTGCCGTAGTGTTTGATACCCGAATACGAACTAAAACCCTATGATATTGATCAAATTCTATCATTATTGAATCAGATATTATATCTGTAATAGTCTATGAAAGGTTCCTTTGTAACATCACCTTAAATTGTATCTTTTGACGTCGGATTTCACCTAGGCTGGCATCTACCGTACGTTAGTGGAGTGAAACTTTTTAATACGAACTGAGAGAAGCCCCAGAAAAGATAATCATTTAAATGTAACTTGCTACTAATAATCCCCAAGGAAATAGATTACATATCTTAGCATGAAAAATCATATTAAAATCATGATGTATAGACGTTTGATATAAATACTCAACGCGTAATACAGAGGCGACATACAGGAGTAGGGGACGAGTGAGATCATTTAGCGAACTAAGACTGCCGTATGCTGCTTAATTACTTCTATAGGTAAACACAAAATCTAGTACGCTCTTAAATAAGGCCGATACTTGTGATATTTGAACGGTGAATGCACCAAGACCTTAGCGTGCTTAAAATAAAATCAAACACAAAAAGCTTCGACTTGGCTTCGAAGAAGTATCAAAATACCTGGATCACTTTCAAAGACAGAAAAATGTTGTTATACGAAATGGCAAAAGACCTGAGATATAAAAATATCATACTAATGCGCCACATAGAACAGGCAGGACATTTTAATTTCACAGCTCGTTTGTTCTAATTTGTATTTTTAGTTCTAATTTATGTCATTCGAATTTCGAAAAGGTTGGCGGCAAACAATCAATTTACGTCATTGCCTTGAGCGATTATTCTATTGGTTAAATACCGTCTTCTGCCACTGGTATCATCTACATTCTATCATCAGATATTTAAACCAATCATAGTAATTATTAACTTTACAAGTATGAGTATAAATTTAACTAACATGAATAGCACACCATTTATAATTGTGACCTTTTGTGTTTGTTAGGTGCTACTTTTTTCGCTGATATTTTACACATCACGTTTTCAAGAGGGTTTGTACTTTGTTATATTTTAAAATAATTGTTCCTAGTCGTTCCTTGAGGTTTGAGGTTTTTTATATAACTTCCAATTTTCAGCTTTATATATTAAGTAAGGATGCTGCTGTTGTTTTTTTTTTTATTACTTTTAAAAAAGTTGCTATAGGCAAAACGTAGTAATTAAAATAAAAATGACCTGTGCGATTGAAGCGAAATATTTTCATGAAAAGTTTATAAACACTGTTAACTAGATTGACTTGCATACCCACATTCACCGCGCTTACCGGCAGGACATATATTGAATTAATATACATAAAAAAGATGAACAATGGGAAATATTATTGATACATTTAATTAATGTTTGTACTACAATGGACTGTGAATTACATCTGACAATGTGGTGGGATAAAATAAAGGCATCTTTAAATCTCGCTGATTACAGTCTCTAGTACTTCTACAGATTAAAATTAATATCAACATTACCAATAGAAAAATTAAAGGTGTATAAACTATTGATATTTGGTACATAAAGTACCGATATTAACTTAATAATGACGATGAAAGAATACAATGTTTTATTATTAAACACAAATTGAATACATAGGGTTAAACAGTTGGGTATATAAATTATACAGTGCCGAAATAAACACCATTCACTAATAGAATCACATAATAAGTGATATATACAACACAACAATATACAACATAACATATCTCCGGGTCGGACATCTTCACAGCTACATCCACTAGGTAATACTTGTAGGGTGATCACCTGTTCTCACGCTGTCTGGACCTCGCCTGAACCAAATAGAGAGTCCCACTTCAATTTCATAATTTTCACTACTACATATATTATAGTTTACTTAGTGCAGCGAGCTCCAATTAAGTAATATAAGATCTCTCGACACAAATTACGTTTCCCCTAATTTTTAAAATGTTAATAGATGAACACTGAAACAGCACACCAATGTTGTAAGAGGGTTGCAGTATTTGAAAAAAATTGCTTGACGCATAGAAAAAACACAGTTGCTAGATTGTCGTAAATGTTCGCTTTATAATTATTCATCCTTATCTGTGACATGACATTCTCAATCAGTTAAAACTCAGGAAGTGAGTTTTTGTCACATATGAGAAACTGCTTTCACTCGAGTCTAATCTTACTTTGAAGATGTACAATCATAATGTTAGGAACTCATACTCAAATAAAGTTTTACTATGATTTTTGTAGCCTACAAGATTCTCTATATCTTTAATTATCAATTTAAATTTGATCGCTACCTACATGATATTTTTCCTTCGCTCCACGTGTCTTAAATACAGCTTAAGAACCACTGAGCAACAGAATAATTGTTAAACACATTTCATAGTGGATGTGAGTATTGGACATGACTGATGAAGTATTGGTTAACTTTTATGAAGATGATGCGTCAAAATATTAACTAGGAATACGTTTTGGGTAAGAAAGACAGCTAATTATGTTCATTAATCATCTTAAATGAATATCAATATTTCATTATGAATAGTTTTGGTTTTACTATCAATTTTGTTGAACCAAGTTTAGTTTTAGAATATGCCTTTTTGTTGCATCTGTCGTATAAGTACATTAAGGAAATAACTTTAATAGTCCATATATATATATTAATTATAGCAGCACATAGTAATTAAGTAATTTTAATTATAGAATAATCTTCAGATCTAATAAAAATTACATTATAAAAAAGTATATTTTATAAAAATAAATGTTTTTTCTTCCATATAAAAGAAAATATTTTTGAATAAATTGGTGTAAATATTATAAATAATTTATATAAGAGCTTCTGATTTTTATAAAAACGAAAAACGTTGGGCGCCTGAATCTTATATTAAGTGAATGTTTGTATTACAGTATCATAATCATCAATGTTAACGATTAAATCCCAAAAGAAATATTACAGAAGGTTTTCGAAATATCACGATATTGCAGATCATTTATTAGAATTTAATCTAGATAACAAAAGGCATATGAGTATGTAAAATTAATTTAGTGTTATATAATACACCAAACTCTTGACCTCTCACTTTACCCTCGCTACGCAAGAACATATCGGAGAGCTCTGACGTCACAGTCTTCAGCCACTATAATTTTACATATTTAATTTTATTTATTAAGAAACTCATCAAATCATAATGAAATGGTAAGAATATTGTATTGTCATCGAGTTTTGAGTTATATTGAAAGTATCAGAGCTATAGCTTATCGGAAAAGTGGTCTAAAATTGAATTGCGAAAATTGGCGGACAGACAAGAAGTGGAAGAAAACGTTGTAAAAGACCTGAGACTTTACAAAATATTTAACTCTAAATAGTTTAGGCAAGATTTTTCTTGAATTTTCAACACACTCTTGGTGGATTTTCAACACACCTGCGGATTTTCAACACACTCTGGTGATTTCAACACACTCTGGTGGATTTTCAACACACTTGGTGGATTTTCAACACACTCTGGTGGATTTTCAACACACTCTGGTGGATTTTCAACACACTCTGGTGGATTTTCAACAATATCTTTGTGATTTTCAACACACTCTTGGTGGATTTTCAACACAGTCTGTGATTTTAAACACACTCTGGTGGATTTTAAACACACCTGTGATTTTGCACATGTCTGGTGAATGTTGAATCACAGATGATTTTGAACATGTCTGGTTTTCTGACATATTTTATTTTACTTGTTTTCTCTTATTAATGGCATCCAAAAGCCAAATCCTAAGTTGGATCTATATGGCCTTATAGAGGTAATGTTTTAAATCGGGCATTATAGATACAATTTGCTATTACTCATAAATGAACATGTGCAGGATTTGAACAGAAAAGACATATGAGATAAATTAAAACAAAGAAATATTGCACAAGCAGACATAGAAGATAACGAAATAAATGAAAAGATAAAAAATTTAGAGATAGAATAAGCTGATCTAGAAAAATGGAAGAAAGTTCCACATGTATGGTCGTGCGTTAAAGCGCTTGCAAGTCGACCTGAAGGTCCATGGTACGTCTTCTTGGACAGGACCAACAATTATTTTGGGTTAACTGACCAACTGAGCGATTGGTCTGCCTATATCTGACAATGGCCGGCTAATGTGAACAATTGTTGTGTGCGACCAGCCCATGTCGAATTTACGATGTTAATGCAATCGTATTAAGATCTTTATAAAATAATAAAGCAAGATAAATTTACTTCTTATAGATTGACCACTGGGCATTAGAGTAGAGCGAATTTTTTTAATCAAAAAAATTGCATAATGAATATAGAAAAACAATTTCCAAATATTTATTCAGTTATCACGATAATCCTAGCAACAAACAGTCAGAATCCAACTTTTGCGCCCATCATAATAAGTATCATACTTTATTTTCTAATCTGTTGTTTCGCTGGGATTATAATTAAATGTGTAGGAGGAAAGCTATTTAAAAATAATCTTTCAAAGTCTCCAGCCTTCAGCAGCCCATTATAGTTGCGAATTCTTTAAAATTTAAAGTTAGTAGGCCTTATCGGACAACACTTAATGTTTACAGGATTTTGCTCAGTTTGTAATCAATAATGAGGTGGGTGTCAGTTTCAGTTAAATACTGGACGCATCCAGATTTACAAATACCAATTCAAACTGACTGGTTTCACTGTGAAACTATTTCTTAAATTTGATGCTCTGTTTTACTCTTAGCTATTTAACGGCATTTTTGGACCTATCCTATTTGCTCAATTTGTTTTCAATAAAAAGGTGAGCTTTTATATTTCTAATTCATCTCGATGACATAATTACTGTCGGTGACGTTGCTTGCAATTGTCAGTTGTTTTGTTTTTTTGTAGTATTATATGTGGAGGTATGTTTGGAAGCCGTGGCTCTTCACTTCTTTCTCTCCAATAAATAAACAGTCCAATGAATAATTTAACATTTATTATACACAAGACATACCAATAATATAAACATGAATTAAAATTTCCAATTTTCATCTAAATTTTATATTAACATCTGTGATTATAACAGAATGAGAAAGATTACGTCCCCGATTACTCATTTACATTATTTTCTTAACATCACTAAAAATTATACGACATCTTTCATAAATAAAATACTTTCCGAAAAAGATATAAAAAACCCGGATCTTCAGTCATCAGTTATTAAAACAAACTGAAACGGAAAACTTACAAAATAGTACTTTTATAATTACATAAAAATTGTATGTTTGTTAATAGGATTTACCAGGTAAGGCAAATGATTATTTGTACTCATTTATAAATATAAATACAAATCTAAATCATATACTTTCACGCTATTCGTTTTTTTTTTTTTTTTAATTGATTTATTAGATATTAATGAGTGTTTATAACAGTTTAATCTAGTTGTATGCATAGTTAGGTGCTAGTTGTATGCTAGTTGTATGCTAGTTGTATACTAGTTGTATGCTAGTTGTATGCTAGTTGTATGCTAGGTATGCTAGTATGCTAGTTGTACAGTTGAAGTAAAGACTTTAACATAGAAATATCTATTTCAAACAGTGCATTGTTTAACTAGATATTTAGCATTTAAAAACATCTGGCGTAGGAACCCTTCCCGTCATTTTTATTAAAACTCAACTTGTTGAATTAGGCCGTAATGTATTACTATTGTAGCTTACTGCATTTAACAAGATAATACTATTGTATAGATTACCTGATTTATAAAAGTTTAGTTTGTACTAAAATAGTCATGTTATTTAGTTTTTCTAGTCAGATTCAACATGACCGCCTAACTCCATAAAAAATATATATATATATATATATATATATATATATATATATACTTATAAGATTACTTAATAATTGTCTGTCTGTTCCCATATAACTCAAGATCCAGACAGCCAACCAAATTATATACACATAATTATATGGAAAATTATAGGTCAGGTTTCTGTTTCATCTCGAAGGGTAGTTTAATTGTAATAAATTATTTTTTTTATATCTTTACTATACAAAGTAATCTCGACGGCGCTATATATAAAACTCTTCTGTGACGTCATTTCCCGATGATTGAATTGAACTTTGCGCGCTGGTGCTGTATCGTGCCTTTGTGCTGTAAAGAATTGTTGATGTTTTTTTCATTCCTCCTGATTTGTACATTTTGAGGAAAGTAAATGAATGAAGGATTCTAGAAGAGGTGAAGCCATAATAATATGTATGTATATAAATATATATATATATATATATATATATAGAGAGAGAGAGAGAGCGAGAGAGAGAGAGAGAGCGAGAGAGAGGGGAGGGAAAGAGAGATAAAGCGAGAGAGAGAGGGGGTAGGAGAGAGAGAGGAATGGAGGGTTGGAGGAGGAGGGAGGGGGAGAGAGGGAGAGAGGGAGATGGGGAGAGAGAAGGGAGGGAGGGAGAGAGAGAGGGAGATGAGAGAGGGAGGGAGAGAAGGAGAGAGAAATGAGGGAAGGAAAAGAAAAAGGAAGGGAGGGAGAAAGGGAGTAGGGATGGAGATAGAGGGGAAGGAGGGAGAGAGAGGGTGGGAGAGACGGAGGGATAGATAAAGAGAGAGGGGGCAGGGAGGGAGAGGAAATTAGAGGAAGGAATGGGGGGAGGAGGGGAGGGAGGGAGAGAGGAGGGCGGGAGAGAGGGAGAGAGGGAATGAGAAAGGGAGGTATGGAGAAAAGGGAGGGATGGAGAGAGGGGGTAGGAAGGAGAGAAAGGGGAGGGAAAGAGGGAGGGAGAGAGAGAATGGTAGCAATGGAGGGAGCGAGAGATAGAGAGAGGGGGCAGGGAGGGAGGAGAGGGAAGAGAGAAGGGTAGAGAAAGGACTGAGGGAAGGACAGGGGGGGGAGAGAGGAAGGAGAGATGGAGATATGGTATTGAGGGAGAGGGAGGGAGGGAGAAGGGAGGGATGGAAAGAGAAAGGAGAGAGGGGTAGAGGGAGTGAGGAGGGGAGAGAGAGAGAAGAAGAAGGGAGAGAGGTGGGTAGGGGAGAAAATTGAAAACCTTATTTTAAACCGGGGAGAGCTGGGTACTTACAGCTAGTATATATATATATATATATATATATATATATATATATATATAGCAATACAACAAAAGACTAAGTACATAATTTAGGAAATATAAAAATTTAGCATTTTTCTCCACTTAAGAAGTAAAAAGAATTAGATTATTTTTTCAACAATAATCTAAATTTAGACTGTGGCAGCTGGTAGAAACTGAGATTGTACACTGTATGATACAACTCAATTTAGTTATAAATTCATCTATTTTATACTTATAAAATTGTAGAATTCGTAAGCTTTTATTTTGTCTGTAATGTTTAAAAAAACAATTACAATAACACACGAGATAGGGAAGTACAATTCCGTTAAAATAGTCAACACCTTCAATGGTCATAGGTTAAAAGTAAGTGGGAATAAACATTCAAAATCAAATCGTATGGGCAAATGCATGTTTGTCATATAAAAAAACTTTGAACATACAAATGTGCAGGAATAAATACCCTTCATTTTGATACTTTAAAATTAAAAAACGAAAAATTATATTTTGTTTATTTATCTGTGAACTTGTTTATCAAACTAGAATGTAAGTAAAAAGACATTCCGAAAGAAGATTTGATAAAAGATTTGTTTTTAATTTAGTTAGTTATGACAGGATGAGATCGTATGATTATCTCTTACTACACTGAGTGTACTAGGATGTAAAAAAAATAATTCAATATGTTAGCAAAAAAATAAAGTTAACAAACTTAGCTTTTACAATACAAGAATCCAACTAATAAAGTAGCTATCTTGTCGTTCATGAAGGTGGAGTGTGGAGAAGCAGAGACGCTATAAATAAACGACTTCCGTGAAGTAAGCGGCGCATATGGCAGAAATAAATAGGGCATCTATTCATATATAATTATTATTCTATATGAATGATTGTGTACATGTTTCATTCTAATTCGTAATATTTTGAATGTGAATATGAAATTTCTCATCGAATTTGTGTTATTGTATGATGAAATATATTTTTATCTGAAATCCAGGAGATACATATTGTGACCTTACACCGACAAGTACATCATGTTGACAACCATCATTATGACATTGTTTCTATTTGGACATGTGACCTGTATAAAAGGTGAGTCACTACAAATTAAGAGAAATTGTTTTATCAGAATTCATTATATTTTACAGCTGAATGACACGAGAGATCCATTGTTCAAACGATTCCGAAAATAAAAAAGTTAATCTATTGATTATGCTCGGTCTTATCATCTCAAATATTAAACTCTACTTGAGTAAAGATTGGAATAGAAAGAGATAATACGTCAGGAATGTTTTTGTTTATCGATAATAATATATAATATATATCATTAACCAACATACACACATTATTTAAATACAATATGTTTCTCAAACTTGCTAATTAAATGGTTTGGCTGCTGTAGGTGGACCCTATTTGTCCCCTCCACTGTACTAAATACAGAAAATTCTACCATGAACAAAACAATTATGTCAGATTTAAAACAATACAATCTTCTAATAAGAAATACAAATATGTCAACTTACAAATACCTTGACTTTCTCTCGACGGTACTTCAATGAGATGCTAGTCGGTGCTCTCGGTCTCCGATGTTTTCCGATTGGGACATTGACCAGCACACGAGTTGATCCTTGATGATACTTGGTATGGGTCTGGTGACGACAAGAAAGTTGTTCTAAGCACACATCAAGGTTGGCCACGACATCACACATCAATATTTATCACGACAGCACACATCAAGGTCAGCCATGACATCACACATCAAGATTTATCAAGACAAAGCACACGTCAAGGTCAGCCATGACATCACACTTCTAGGTCAGCCACGACAGCACACATCAAGGTCGGCCACGACAGCTCACATCTAATGGCCACGACAGCCAACATCAAGGTCGGCCACGACAGCACACATCTAGGTCGGCTACGACAGCACAAGACACATCTAGGTCGGCCACGACAGCATTACACATCTAGGTCTGCCACGACAGCACATTATCTAGGTCTGCCACGACAGCAGCACATCTAGGTCTGCCACGACAGCAACATCGAGGTTTGCCACGATGTGCACAGCACAGCTTCCACGAGCTTCATCTGAATGGTGGCCGCTACGGAGTTCTACGAATAAATTCATTGTTCACCAGTAATTGCCAACCATTCAACGACAATTGTACTCACTCCCCTGCTCATGAGTCCATAGGGTCAGTCATTGGAATTTAGAGATTCAAAATAATGTTGCTTCTTTTTATTAACTTACCCTAGATGTTATAACAGCTGTGAACAACATTAATAAACAAAGTCAACTCCAGTTGAAAGTAACAATAATAATATTTAATTCTTGAATATAACTGTATGAATGTAAAGAACTAATGCTGTAATAATCAAGAACCAGAGTAGAACAATATTTGCACCATGTTTTCGCAGTATTTTGATTCTTCAGATAAGTGAATTTTCATCATATCAAGCCGCTGAAACCTTTCTCCTCTTTCGTCAACCTAGTTTCAAAAAACTTAGGTAGAATCCGAAAATGAATTCTTATTGTCGGAGTGATGGAGTCTCAACAAAATATGACTAATTTGTTTTTTTTAGGATGTCATTGGTAAAATACAAATACATAGCAAATTTCGCAACCGCCATTCATTGTGAAACTCTTTGTATCTTTTTGTCTGATTAGTTTGTACACCAAGATTATATCATTCTAGCCGTCCCCAGGACTACCACAGCCATCCGCTGACTATTATATAATCAATAAACAATATGACACTTAATCAAAGTGTTAAACTCATAGAGAACCGGTGTGTTAGCAAATGACTTGCTATATGAATTCAGGTGAAATTAAATCACACACTGGTTTAACAACAATAACACTTATAGTGATAATTTGCGTCTATAAATCATTGGTAAGTTTGGAAAAAATGTATAATTAGCTTTAACTTATCTATTTTAATGTGCAGCAGCTCTAATTACACTGGGCAACAGCCAAACAATCTTTCAGGGTTAACGATTTAGACTAATTTTCGTGTTTTGGTCCGAATATAACATTGATTTCGCTCGGTCAGGCAAATTTATAAGGTTATGCCATAGACCTACCCTGACGAGCTATACGTATTCCTAATATCAGGGGTTTTGAGTTCAATCATTTCTCTAAATTAGCGTGATAAAATTAGAAGAAAATAATCACAATTATAAAAATGAGATAATTATATTATTTATAAATCATCAATCTGGATTTTCACTTGATTATTTAATGCATCCGCACTTGATTGGTCTTAACCTCCCGAACCCCAACCTTCCATCTGCCCGTCGTCCAGCTGCTCACTGCGAAGAAATTCCTGTACCAGCGACGATGAGGCCAAACACTTTGACGAGGGAGGAGATGCAGAAGTATAGTATGAATCGCCAGATGATGAAGCTGTTCTCAGTAAATGAGCTTAATTATCTGGTTCGGGATATCAGCTTGGCGGTAAGGTTCCATATCAAGTTGTCCGCCAAATGGAGGAAAGGTACCAGGGGAGTGGACGCAGTCATGCTGGCGGACTACTACTGGTCGCTGGTGAGACAACCCAGCAGCTGCTCACATGGGAATCGAAGAAACGCCGATTTACACCTTGAACTTCGAACTTTTGTTTCACGTGACGTTCATTGTTAAGACAATATGGTAACAAGGCTTATCAAATTTGGCGGATAAATAAAATCTGAATGAATTTGAATATGTTGACTTTTATTTCTTGAGTAAAACGGAAAATCGTTAGGGGTTTATCAGCTGATGATCCGCAAAAGTTTGTTTTTTTTTGCAAAAAAGATTTATTTTACTTCTGTAGCGAAAAAACCCGACCCGACGGAGAAAAACCGAAGTTATTTACCGGACTGATAATCAAAATTAATTAATTCAGCAGTGGGGAATATAATGACGAAAAAAAAATTTTTTGTTGAATCCAGCATTATCATTCTTACTCCATCGTCTGATTTATATATACTAAAATATTAACATCGCCCGCATTTTTTATCAGCATCACTTTTTCAAAAATAGATCTTGATAATATCTCCGCTATTTTAAATGCTGCTCATTTCAGCTATCACCAAAATAAGAGCGAAGAACATGATCAATTATTATTATTGAACTGGTCGGTCCCAATGAACAGATGAGCATAACGTTCTGGAACCAATCCGACTACTACAGGATATAAATGCGTGATTGACTAGCACCTACTTAGCGTTATCATCTCACTCAGGTTGGAACAGCCCCATTCTGTTGTAGTATCAGGTCAACATGCGCTGTTCTTGAAGTTAAAGTGGTCCATAGATTCATTCATTTATGTTTGCTATGTAACATTTGCCAATTTAAACTCACGCATTTATGATTTTAGGAATTGAAAATGTACATTTTTAAAAAACAAACGTATTTTAAATCCAATGACAAAACATTGCCCATTTTAACCATAATATCCTGTAAGAAAGTCCAGGGTTTGACTGATGACTATGATGATAATTCGATATTGGCATTTCTTTCTTGATTATTTCTCCAGTGTTTTCATTAATATAAAAAAAAGATTTCGAGGTATTTGTTTCCTGCAGAATACTTTTGTATATACAACGATTTATATGTGGTATTTTAAGTTCTTAGACTACACTCTTCATGCCGACGAGATAATTGAGTTGTTTTAAGTATCGACGGTTTAAGATTAATTATAACGGTTTTTCTGAAAGCTGCAAAGAACTGATCTCTACTTATACTTGTGTTTTTTTTTGTTTTCACGTCATTCTGTTTATGTCGAGGCTGGTCAGCTACTGTCAAGTTGATAGAAACTTTTTCTTATCTTTCTTCCCGCTTTATCTCCACACAATTTCCCTGCTACATCATCAATGTCATTGTGTGGTTGTATATAACGCGCCAGAGAGGCAGACAGAGAGACTGACTCAGTCTTCGAGGGACAAGACATGCGTTTTTTTCCATTCAAAACAGTCTAATGGTGTTCGTAATCAACAGTAAACAACCCACCAGACAGTCCAGCCAAACTGAAAAATGACGTAATGCTGGCGCTGCCGACCTGATTGGTGGCAAGAGAGTGGCGCCCGGCTGGAAAAGAGGACGTGGTCGTGTTGTATTCCGAGGAGCTATTATATGGTAGTAGTAAAGGACCTATCTCTTGAGTAGCTTAAACTTCGTCAAGCGCTACAAATTCCGGGTCTCAGACACCAGGTGCTACCTAGTCAAAGTGTTTTACTGAATCGTGTTGTGGAGGCACGCAACCCTTTGTTATGGACACCTTATCTCTCATTCAGAGTCCTTCACGCCTTGGCCTGAGCTCTTTTAGAACAAAAAACTCGGTAGACAGAGACTAAACTTAATACGGTATTGTAGTCAGAGAATGTTATAGAATATAGAGTATACTATTATCGAACGCAGTCAGTGAAGCTACTTGTCATATATAATTTAAATAATTTCTTGTTTTGTTGCGTGCGTCATATGTAACCACGTTGCTCGGTACATGCCCTAAACTTGGAATGTGATCCACCTAGACGAACAATCGTGAATGATTGCCTCAGTGAAAGAGTACAGATGTCGTATATTTACATTGCCTGAAGCCCTAACCAACCAGGCTCCTTTAATCACCTTAAATTAAGTCTTTATTTACAATAGTGTAAACGTGTCTGTAAATATTATGTCTTTATTTACAATTAGTGTAAACGTGTCTGTAAATATTAAGTCTTTATTTACAATAGTAACGTCTGTAAATATTATGTCTTTATTTACAATAGTGTAAACGTGTCTGTAAATATTAAGTTCATTGCTAAAGTTTAGTGTAAACGTGTCTGTAAATCTTACATAATTTAAGTTTCTATTTCCCTCTCAGGTTGACAAGATCTTCCAAGAAATTAGAGGCGTGAATTTCAGAATCCACATACGACTGTGTAAAGTCTACATTGCTCAGGTCAGTTGTTGAGTATTTCATAATAGATGTACCCTGCGAAGACATTGCATAAATTGAAAATGTGCATCAAAACAGAACAATAGTCTTTTTTTTTAAGTTATGAACGAAATTAAAAATCTATTTAGTTGTTGGTTTTGTTTTTATTAAAATATCCAAAAATGATAAATTATAAAAAAATAAAAATTGAATAAAAAAACAATGTTTATGAGGGGAATGGACCCTGAATAGCCAGCATAAAAAAAAAAAAAAAATTAGATCAACCACGTCGTACACATTTAAAATTCAATTTGATTGTATTATATTAAAGAATGCTCGATTTTTTTGCACTTCTACTTTGACCTATATAATCTACTTTTGTAATTCTTAAAAATAAATCAAAGCACTATTTATTTTTTTTTAAAATGAGATATTATAATAGCTGAGAGCTTTATTGTATAGAAATTAGAAGAATTTTTATTTTTTTTATATTAGATCGACTTTTAAAAAAGAACTTTTTTTATTTACGAAATTAGTTACGACGAACGCGCTCGTTGTTCTCATATGTCGCTGAATGTTGGATTATTACTACTGTACATGTTGTGTAGACTAATTTATAATGCCATATGTTGTAATAAAAACAACAATAATTTGATTATGCTTTAATTACTTTTTTAATATGTCGGGACTTAAACGTTTCATAATAAAACCACATAAACTATTTCTAAAACTGTAGATTTAAAAAAAAAGAGATTTCGAATTCAGACTGGGTAGAAGTGAAATGTTTAACATTTAAAACTAAAATACTGTTGTAATAATTTACTTTCGATTTAACGTAGACGTGAGGCCGCCATTATTTATATATATTCTTAGTTACTAGGGTTTTTAGAGCATTTTCAAAAAAATGCTCTATTGTCCCCGTTTTGTCTGTCTGTCTGTCCGTCATCACCTCAGATCCTTCTTGCAGTAACAACATAAGTCCTAGACCCATGATGTATATATCATTTTGTAGGTCTTGGCCTGCCATGTGTACATCAAAAGTTCATTTCGCGATAGAATCTCTCTGAGGGCCGGGTTTAGGCTCCTAAGGGGCTTATATATTATATATACACCTTGTACGTTCAATAACCTCGTTCATTTGGTGCGAAATACTGCAGCACGTCACCAAGATTTATTAAGAAACTCATCAAATGAAATAGTAAGCTTGTGTTCTGAGTTTAATTGAAAGTATCAGAGCTATGCAACAATTGACGGAGTTTTCGGACGATTAAATGGCTATAATTTGAATGTTTTCACTATGAGTCCTATTTCAGTAACCACAAATCACTTGTAGTTAGATTTAAGAGACAATAATTTTTTTCTAAATATAAAGAAACGTCTTTATAATTTATTTTTACAGATATGTGCATTATTATTAATCGAATTTATAAACATTTCCAAAATTTACAAATATTTACTGAAAGATAGCATACGTACTGATACAGTACATAACATGAAAATGTGCTAACACGTCCTGTGTCCAGAATGGAACAGGCTTAATTGCTTGTTTAAATCATAAAACATATATTTTATAACTAAAACTACTTCACATCTGAATAATAATTTGTTTTCCTAGTCTAGTTCTGCCTCGTATTTCATTGGACAAACTGACAAAAGACGACATCATCAGCACTATCAGCCTACCTGCTTTAGCGAAATTTGTTACTGGCGATGGCAGCGGCTTTGTAGAGACTATGACCATGTTATATTTTTCACAGGTAAGAGTACATTGAAGGTTACTCTGACCATATTACATAATTTACAGGGTGAGTGTATTGTACGATGCGACCGTGTTATATTGTTTAGAGGGTGGGTACATTGTAAGGACTATGACCACCTCAGGCCATTCCACATGTCATTATATTTGGGAATGTTAGGTTGTTTACATAGTGAGTACATAATAGGTACATATAGCTACTATACACCATTTACATTGGGGAGAACAGAAATTAAGTGTTAGTAAACGTATTTTAAAGTAAGGAATTATGATATTGGGATATCAACTGCCTCTATACAGGAATTGATATTATATAGCCATAGCCTAGAAATAAAATGTTCTAGAAAAGCTATAATGCATTTTAACACAAATAAGACAAGTATATTAGGAATAAAATACTGTGTTTATATAGTTAGATGAACTATATTGGTTTGTTTTCAGACACGTATTGAGCTGACCTTATTGTTTAAGTAAACGGCAGCTGCCAACTAAGAATTTATTTTTTGAAAAATTTATTAAAGCGCACTGTTTTTTTTTTCTAAACTATGCATGAGTCAATTACACTAGGGAACAAAAAGAATTTCAAACTGCTACTTAAAAAACATATCAGTCTTTGACTAATTTTGAATTGCTTATTTCAGTGGTGTGCTTATAATGCACAAACCAAGGCGAATTTAGTGTATCTAGGTAGTTTGCAAAACTTGCCCCTCTTCTGGCAATGTATTTATATGGAGATGCTCAAACCGTGGAGAATTTCCGCGGCGTTGCAGAGAAATTTCGTGGCATCGCTTGCAGAGTTTTTTCACGTTTCGCGAGTGTAAACAATCCAAAATGGCTGCCTGGAAACATCGACTAAAATGAAAAATCAAGGTTAAAATTGATATAAATGTCTAAAAATTAACAAAAGACTTACATTTATATACAGAAATACGAATTATATCAGATTATACTCAAAAAGTAAGTGTTTTTTTCACTTTTTACTTGTAAAATACAATAACTGTAGAAAATGTATAATAAGAAAATGTCTGCCGACGTCTTCGCTAAAAAAAGAGAAAATTAAAAAAAAAATCATTAAATCCGTTCGGCTGATGCCCACTCCCGCAAAAAAAAACCCCGCTACACCTTCGCGCTTAGAAAATATTACGTGAGAAATAGCTTAGCGGTAAGTTTCGCTTTGTTTTGTGGATACCTTAATCAGAATTTTTCTAGCACGTCAGGTTCTTACATTTTTGGTACAATCGCATGTTGTAGCTATTGTCATAATTGCTTAATAATGTTGTACAATTTGTCATGCTGTGTGCTTTACCTTTAAATGTTGTTTTTATTTAGACTGATTGGGTATTAATTTCAAACCAAATGTAGAAAGTTAAAAGGAGTTGCTTGAATCAACCAGACTATTTCCGTTATATCTTTTGGACATTTTACTCCCGTGATCAGCGGAAGCAATTAAAAGGAAAAGTAAATGTTGTATATTATATCTACTGTGGCTGCAAAATTAAGTGATCAAGACAGAACCTTGTGCGCCACATATTTGCTTCAGTGTTTGTTATGTTGGGCTCACTCCAGTGGCTAAATGGCAAAGGAAGTCTATGCCGTTAGCGGTACCACAATGGTATGGCGAGAGCCAGATCAACATTGGACTATAGCCAAATATTGCTGCATATTTAAAAAAACAAAAACAAATCAGCAATTCTGTTTTGAAACCTGTTCCACACGATGAACAAATCCAGTTCCCTATCTTCCAGTATGCCTTGATAGTGAAAGTGATGATGATGAGGAAAGTCACAGGAAGAATAAGAGTGATGCATAGCATGAACCACTAGCTGATGAAAACACACCTCATCTTATTGGCCAAGCTGAATTGAATGATTGAGTGAGTGGATCTGAGGTTAACAATGAAGAAGGCAGAACTGTTTGGATCTCCAGAGACTGGTGTCTGTTTCTTAGACTCAAGTAAAGTTAGTCTTAATGCAGTTCTAAACAATGGGAATGTGATGTCATTCATTCCATTAGCTCATGCAATCGGATTACATGAGACATGATTCTATTAAGTTGTCCCTTCTTGTGAATATCTAAAAGTAGTTTCCTTCTTCTTGAATTGCAGCTGGGATACACAAGGTAGGTGTGCTTTCTATTTTTGTGGAACAGCCGTGATGACGAAAATCATTACACAGTTAAAGACTGGCCAGCATGAACTCATCATGTACCTGACAGACACAATATACCACATGAGTTTGTTGATCCTAACAAAATACTGCTTACTCCTCTTAACATAAAAGCTTGGACTGTTCGAAAATTTTGTAAAGGCTCTAGACGTAAGGTTTAGGGTTATTAGCGTATCTTCACAGTACACACATCATCACCAATGCATAGTAATATTCAAGACCACTTTATACTGAAGCAAATGCGGGCATGTGTTCACCGGACCTCATATTCGTAAAGTCATTCAGATCCCACCTTTAAGACACAGCAGCTCAGATGACAGTCTGGGATGCATTTCAGGGCTGTGGCTTCTAACTTTTTGGGGTACCAAAGGTCTGAGAACTATGTAGAGTCGTTTAGAGACTACTAACAACATACAAAGATATGGATGCAGAATAATAAAAATTCACTTTCTGCACTCCCCATCTCAGTTTCTTCCCACCCAATGTAGGTGCAGTCAGCGACAAACAGGGTGAACGTTTTCACCATGAAATAGCAACGATGGACAACAGATATCACTGGATGTATGATAGCAGCATGTTGGGCGATTCCTGTTGGTTTCAATAACGAGAGTGTCACTGATTTACAAAGAAAGCAACATTGTCTAATTATTTCTGACTTCAAAATGCATTGTATTAAGATTACCTGAGGTTATTTGTACATATGATACCGTATAGTTGCTTCTTCTGTTCTATTTCCATGTAAATTGTAGTTATTTTATTGAAATGTAGAAGCATTGACATTATATTTATATAACGCGTTATAATGGTAAATCAAGATGTTAACATAACTGTTAAACCTGACGTAATACGCAATTTTCAATGACGTATTTGGGAATCAGAAGACTAAAATGGTCTCAGTACACTTAAAAGATCCCAGGTAGCAAAAATGTTTTTTGCCTAGTGTATTCAATATTTACTATAAATAAATGCAAATATATATATATGTATATAAAGAATATAACTAGAGAAATGCTTTTCCTGGTTAAATAGTGAATAAATAATCGTTAAATGTTGTAAAGTTGTTTGAGGTGGAGTGCCGGCCATCTAAGATAATTTTAGCTGAACTTTAATTCAGTAATCACGATTTTTTGAAAACGCAGTTGTAACAGTGTGTTTTAACCAATAAGAAAAAACGGCTCGACAGCGTTTTTGTGACGACAAACGTGTAAGTTTGACGCATCGGCTGTTGGTCTGTGGATACTCTAAAAAAATTTAAGTAGCAAGCACGAGTGAAAATTTAGTTATTCAAGATGTGATTACGAGTACCCAAACAAGAAAAGAGGACGAGAACAATTAAAATATTTCAAATTTTTACCCGAGTAGAATTATAGTACCCCATCTCTTCCGTGTTCTCTACTTCTTCCGTGTAAAATGTTTTGACTAGGCATTTCACATGATTTGAAAGAGTTATCAATCTTTACAATTGAAAATTATACATCGTCAAAAAATGGTATAACCAAACACGACAAATCGTAATAACTCTATCAATATTTAATTTCACGGTATTAAAACCACGTGTTTGTGTTGATAATTTTTTTAGAGCTGGACTTACAAAAACAATCAATATTTGAAATCATTTTTTATCTCGACATTAAAAAATGAGCGATGAATTTTACGTACACGAAACATGTCAGATAACTTACACAGCTAACGTAATTTCATTTAGTTTGGCATATTTGTCATGACACACATCTGCTTTATTTAGCATAAAGAATTTTAAAATCCTTTAATACAAAGTTTCCTTTCTATTTCAGATACGATGTAAAAAGCAAAGGCGATAGCAAGTATATATAAGTAAGAAAATATATTCCAAGTTTTGTATAATATACATATACTAGCTGTACTCCTGTAAAACCTTTGCATATAATTATGTCCCCTTAGGCTTGATCGGTAGGCTAGGTTATTTTTTGGTTTCTGGCAGATCCGATTTTTTCATGATTGTATTTTAAACTGGAATACTGTTGTATTAATTATTTACTTTCGATTTAACACAGAACCCAAAATCACTTTTATATATATTACTGGTTGTACCCTTAAAGTCTTTGCATAGATATATACTTTTGTAAAGCCAGTGCCAAACCTAGGGATTTGGGGGACTGGGACTTGGCCTCTTTTGGAGCCCTTGCATTTGGACATTCGATGATATGAGATTATGTGCTTAATATTTAATGTAAAAAATAATTTTGGGGCTCCCTTCAAGCTGGGGCCCGGGGACTTTCGATTTTGGACCCTCCCTCACCCTGCCCTAGGTACGCCTCTGTATGAAGCATTTATACATATTTTCAAAATATTTTTTAAGTTATGAAATAGTAAACAATCTAATTAGTTGTTGTTTTTTTTTTACAACATCCTAAAAGATAAATTATTTCAATTAATAAATGTCAGAGATATAATTTATTACTTTTCATTGAAACAACCAAAAGGATACATTCTAGAAAAAAGAAAAAAAAAATGTCCCTGAGAGGAATCCAACCTGGATATTCAGCATAAAAATAAAAAATATGCGGAGTCCGTCTGACGGAACCGAAGCCAGTGCGTTAAGTAAAACTTGCTATAGTATGGAGATAAACACTAAACGTTATATAATTTACAAAACGCCAAAGAAATGACATGAATCCTCTACAGATTTGCACGGTTGTACGTCTTTGTCATATAAATAAATATTTATTTATTGTCCACTGTTCGTGTTAGTATAAATATAATTAACAACTATGATAATGTTATTGTTAAGAACAGCGTTGTGCAAAATGCAAAAATTTATTCGATAATATGAAAGACATGAACTGACGTCACACTTATTGAAGTGGTCATATAGTTTTATCATTTTACGCCCCCCCCCCTCCCCTTTTTAAATAAAAATCATGTTAACTGTTTACTAAGACAATATGTTCTTTGACTGATGAAGAGGCCGCCATATTGTTTGGTTTATTTTGCTTTTGAATAGCCTCCTTATGTTTGATCGGTAGGCTAGGTTATTTTTGGTTTCTGGACAGATCCGATAATTTCAAGATTTTATTACAATTTAAAGATCTAATATGTTGTAGAAGTACTAAATATATATATATATATATATTTTGAAGGGATTATTGATTGGGCATTTGGCTTTCATGTTTAAAAACAGCAGAATCAATTCAAAAACTGTAGATATTTTAAAATACATTTTCGAATCAAGACGCAGGCAAGACGCCATTTTGAATTCTTCTTTTCCACTTTCAATTTAACGCAAAATCCAAATGAAAATTGTGTATATGAGATGTGTGTCACCGAATTAATGCATTTTTATCGTTTTCCAACACCACCCCATCTCATCGCGCCTGAACTATGACAAGTGACATCACAGAGTCGTCCAACTGTTGCATGTATCACCAGTTTAGAAAATGACATTATCTCTGAGGCTGTTACGGAGAAGGGGCTTGTTAGAGACAGAGAAACAGATGTAAAAAGGGTGAAAGGGGCAAAGTCTACGTGAAAAGTAAAAATGTTTCGAAACGGCATCGGTTGAGGGACAAGAGACTTGTAGGAAGTTGGCAATTACTATCCTTTGTAAAAATGTACTGAGACAAAGAGAAATAGAAAGAGAGATAATGATAAATATAGTAAAATTAAGATTTATAGAGAGACTGAGATTTTTAAATGGACTTGGATGTAGATTGTTCATTGTTGTTGTTGTTTTTTTACTTGAACGTTGTGGGTAAACAAACATAGGCCCGTTATAAGCAACAGTGTAGTCTACTTCAAAGTGCCAAATCACGCAACGGTCGTTAATGGCGTGCTGAGTTGTTTAGTGGGACGCCTACCTAAATACTTTTGTTAGTATGGATATCGAATTATATTTGTACATACTTTGATGGGTGTGTTGATCACTTAGCCAATAGTACATTAACGTAAATCCTGCTAAAATATACAATACGAACCCTTTCAGGCGCAACCCTTACAGGTCAAATGTGCAACACAGACGGACTAAAGTGTTTCTATAATAGAAGATCGCTCTGGTTACTTTATCATAAATTCTGTAGCTCAAACACTGGCTTACAGGTAACGCTAATGTATTAAGTCATCACAATTTTCAAAATATGTCTCACTTGACGGAATGTACAAATTATCTCTGTTTGGTACAGGAATCTATTTCATTGATACTTTAAATTAGATCTTAGTTTAAACATTCATGATATCCTAAATATCAAGCATTATCAAAAATATATCGCCATAGAAATTTGGGATTCACCTTTTCCAGCTTAAAAGTTGGGAATTTTACCTCAGATAGCCTATCAGTGACGTCATTTACGATACGTCTTAGCGATTTTGTCGTTTTCACTGTCTTCATGTACTTCATATATTACAATATGTCGTGATATTAAGGAAAACAGACATAAATCCTAAGGTAATTTTAAATAGAGAGTTAATGTCTCAATTTGATTTGGCCGATTGAGTTATGGATTCTGTTTGCTTGTAAAAAAAAAAAAATTAAAGATATAAAAGAAATCAAGGATCCTTAAATAAAAGGAGGGGGATTATTCCCATGAATAGCCAGGAGTTTTAGCAACCTACCCAGAATAAATTCTTTACAAAGGTTTAAATGCAGAATCTGACACATATATATATGAAGATTAACTGGTATGAATGACACCCAATGAAACTCATTGAATTTTTCTACAGCATTGCAAAAATTGCACCAATTGCACTTAACTTTCCACTATTCACGGTTCTGTAAGTGCTTTTTTTTTTTTCAATAACCTTGGTAAATCTGGCAGGCCTAATCCACGTCAAACTGTCAGCAAACATGCTTCAGATTATGTTATATAAGTATTTAAAACAAAATGTCAAATAAAGTGTAACCAATATGACCTGCTTCATGGCGCAACCAGCAAAATCATCAAAATACATAATTTACGTTATAAAGCTGCTGTAAATAAGACTGTCAAACTGTCTTTTTTCAACATGTGAGTTCCCCCCCCCCAGCATTTCTTTGCTGGTTGCGCCACTGCCTGCTTCCATTAGTAGACCTACGTTTTAACCGTATTGACGAAGCATTAGCTTCATAAAAGTTATACATAAATTTTTATGTTTGCTGTAACATAAAAACTGCTTCATAAAACAAACCATAAATATATAAATAATGCAACACTCTGAACTGATGTGAGTAGCGTGAAAATTCTTTACACAGCAGGAGCCAGGCATTCTACAGCAGGGGTTGTAGGCATAAGCCGGGGGTAATACATTTTACTAATTAGAGCAAATAAACAGAGGGGCCAGATAAAATGCAGCTACGGGCCTGGTGAGTAGTATGGCTTTCTGTGACCCGGATGGGGCAGGCATCAATCCGCTGGTGAAACTGCAGTTGCTTTCACCCCGTGCCATAATCCACGGCGTTCACATGCTGGTGTACACCTCTTCCTCAAATGCCCAAGGTATGAAGAATTCCAAGCAGTCAATAACTATTTCTTCATCTTTTACATCCAGCATGTCATTATCATGTAACTCTTCATCGGCACATCATTTCCACAACATTGATCAGCTCCTGGCATTCAAACATGACTCTCCATTACAATTTTTGAATGCTGTTATGTAGACAAAATATTATCTAAAGAAGGACACAAACGTGTCTCACACTGTATCCCGGATCCGGAAGTACATTTGCAACAAAAACCACCTTCAGAACATTCAGACACATCTATGTCAGTGGCAATATGGATGTACTTTTCTCCTCATGAAGCTTCCATCACCATTCTGTGTGATTCAGTATTGCTTAACAACATCAAGATATGTTCCACCTTCCAGTCACTGAACAACACGGAGTAAGTAACCGCCGTCTGACAGCGAATCGAACTGCTTGGTTTCAATGATGGTTCTACACCCTTGCAGATTTCTATTACCAGCTGTGATTTATCAACTTTCCGCATGTAGTTATCTTTGAACAGAGAAGTAGGAAGTGTTGACAGCTCATAGCTGAAATATTTCTCCATATAAGGTGATCTTTGCATTATGACCAAGAAGCCTATTAAATAGAACTGTGGGATCAACACCTGTCAAAGCTTTTTCTTGGAAGTTGATGAAGAAGCATTGTTTACTTGTGCTAATGCTCTTATTTGAGATTTTCTTTTAAGGACAACATCCTTGAAGTTCTTGCCGCTCATGTTCTGAACATTATCAGCGCCAACTTCTTCAGCATTGTCGCAGTTTATAATATCAGATTCAGATGCTGCAATACCTGATAGTATGTAATGAAGTCTTGTGTCGAAGTATCAAATTGATTATGTGACTCCAAGAATTCGAGAACTTTTGTGAGATCGTCATTATCTCTATTGATCCTGGACTGCCCTCTTCCGCATGCTGAACTGCATCATGGCAGTAGTCAATATCAGCAAACTGCGCTAAGATGTCCTTACAACTGCAGTCCTATGAATTGTGGAAGTCCATGTGGTGCGTACACTCTCACTCACTCCTCTTCCATGAGTTATTCCTCCTTACCTTTAATGGCCCACATCATTGCCTGCTCTATGGTAAGGTCAACTGACCAGTCCATTACTAATATACTTCTACGCCGTCCAACATGTGATCCTGACATGAGCTGCTTGTGTAGACTCTGGATGTGAGTTAGGTAAGCCCATCATCATCTCCAGGTAGAGACGAGCACACTTGGCATAATTGTTGTGACCAGATGCAGCGAAGATTTCACCATTCTCCTGATACTGACAAGATGTAGCTGATAGTTGCCCATTCGTTCTGCCCGCAGCAGAAGCTTTAATGTGGCAACGTAATTCATATACACAGAAGCCAAGGTTTTTACTATGTAAGCTATAGTAATAGTTATGTCATTTTCAGGGCCCCATTCTACACCTTATACATAGCTATACGAGATAAAGGGCCCTTGGGGCCCCAAGAGTAGCTATTCGCCTAACATAAATTTGGTTTAAATAATTTTGGTAATGTCTTTTTTTTAAGTGCTGTGTTCAGTGTTTTTGAAGGGTACGTCTTATCTTTCAGTATTTTTTAATAATCTTGTAGTTAGCAGCTGCCTTTTTTTTGTAAACAATTCAGGTCATCTCTTAACATGGCTGACAGTATTTTATATAGAATATAGAGGACCTTTTTTTACAAATTTATTTAATGCATTTAAACACAATTTAGGTATTCAAAACAAATTGTCATTAATCCTCATTATGGTAACTAACTAGTTATTACCAAATAATTTCACAAAACGCTTGTAAGACATTAATTCTAGGTACGTAATGTAATATTTATTCAACTCCTGGCCTAATATATATATATATATATATATATATATATATATATATATATATATATATAATAACTAGTTGCAAATACCCGGCTTTGCCCGGGTTTAAAAAATAGGTTTTTCTGTTTACCTTCTGTTTTCTCCCTACCCCCTCTCTCCCTTCCTCTCTCTCTCCTTCCCTCCCCCATCTCCCCCCATTCCCTCCTCCCTTTCTCCCTCCCTCTCTCCCTCTCTCCCCACCCTCTCTCTCCCTCCTACCCCCTCTCTCCCTCCCTTCTTTTCTCTCTCCCTCTCCTCCTGCTCCCTCTCCCATCTCCCTCTCCCCCATGCTCCCTCTCCCATCTCCCTCTCTCCCACTCCTTCTCTCCCCCTGTCCACCTCCCTCCACTCCCTCTCTCCCCTGCCCCCTACTACCCTCCTTTCCTCTCTCTCCCCCCGCCCCCTCTCTCTCTTTATCTCTCCCTCCCTCCCTCTCTCTCTCTATTCTATATATATATATATATATATATATATATATATATATATATACTTATTATTATAATCTTCACACTTCTTCTAAAATCCTTCTTCATTCCTTTCTTTACCTTTCTCAAACTGTACATATCAGATAGACTGTAACAACAACAATTCTTCGCAGCACAAAGACTTGATACCAGCACCAGCGCGCAAGTTCTATTCGATCATCGGGAAATGACGTCACAGAGGAATTTTATTTATGGCGCCGTCGAAGTTAATTTAATATAGTAAAATACTAAAATAAAAAAATTACAATTAAACTACCCATCGAGATGAAACGAAACCTGTCCTATAACCTTCCCCATGTAATTATGTGTATGTGTAACAAATTTCACTTTATTTGGTTGTCTGGATCTTGAGTTATAAGAGAACAGACAGACAGACAGATTGAACAACAAATGCGTCTTATAAGTATATATATAAACTAGTTTCAAGTACCCGGCTTTGCCCGGTTTACAGCTTCAAGGTTTTCTGTTTACCTTCTGTTTTCTCCCCCTCTCCCTCTCACTCTCTCTCCCTCCCTCCCTCCCTCCCCTCCCTCCCATCTCTCTCCGTCCCTCTCCCATCTCCCTCTCTCCCCTCCTCCCCCCTCCTTCTCTCCCCCCGTCCATCCCTCCCCCCTCCTCCCCTTCTCTCTCTCTCTCCCTCCCTGCCCCCTCTTTTCTATTTATCTCTTCCTTCCATTTCTCCCATCCCTCCTCCCTCTCTCCTTCCCTCCCTCTCTCTCCCTCCCTAACACCTCTCTCCCTCCTTTCTCCCTCCCTCCCTTTCCACCTCTCCCTCCCTCCCCCTTTCTCCCCCTTCCTCCCTCCCTCATTCCCCTCACTCTCCCTCCCTGCCCCCCTCACTCTTCACTTATTCTCTCTCCCTCCCTCTCTCTCTCCCTCCTCCCTCCTTCCCCTCTCTCTCCTTCTCCCTACCCCCTCTCTCTCCTCCCTACCCCCTCTTTTCCCTGCCTTCCTTTCTCTCTCCCTCTCCCCCCCCGCTCCCTCTCCCCTCTCCCACTCTCTCCCCTCCTTTTCTCCCCCCTGTCCATTCCCCCTGCCTCCTCCTCTCCCCCTCCCCTCCTACCCTCCCTTTCCTCTCTCTCCCCCCCTGCCCCCCTCTCTCTCTTTATCTCTCCCCCCCCCTCTCTCTCTCCCTCTCTCTCTCTCTCTCTCTCTCTCTCTCTCTCTCTCTATATATATATATATATATATATATATATATATATATATATACTTATTATTATGGCTTCACACTTCTTCTAAAATCCTTCTTCATTCCTTTACCTTCCACAAACTGTACAAATACCTAGAGAGCACGAAAAAACAGCAATTCTTTGCATCACAAAGGCACAATACAGCACCAGCGCGCAAGTTCTATTCGATCATCGGTAAATGACGTCACAGAAGGAATTTTTATTTATGGCGTTGTCGAGATTACTTTAATATAGTAAATACTAAAATAAAAAAAAATTAATTACAATTATACTACCCATCGAGATGAAACGAAACCTGTCCTATAACCTTCCCCATGTAGTTATGTGTATGTGTAACAAATTTCACGTTATTGTATTGTCTGGATCTTGAGTTATAAGGAACAGACAGACAGACAGACTAACAAATGCGTCTTATAAGTATACTAGTTGGCAAGTACCCAGCTTTGCTTGGAGTTTAAAATAAGGTTTTCTGTTTACCTTCTGTTTTCTCCCTACCCTCTCTCTCTCTTCCTCTCTCTCCCTCCCTCCTTCCCCCCCTTTCTCCCTTTCCCCCCTCCCTCCCTCCCTCTCCCTCCCTCTATCCCATCTCTCCCCTCCCATCTCCTCTCTCCCCTCTCCTCCCTCCTTTCTCTCCCACTGTCCATCCCTCCTCCTCCCTCCCTCTCTCCTTCCCTCCCTCTCTCCCTCCCTGCCCCCTCTTTCTCTTTATCTCTTCCCTCCCATTTCTTCCATCCTCTCCCTCTCTCCTTCCCTCCCCTCTCTCCCTCCCTAAACCCTCTCTCCCTCCCTTTCTCCCTCCCTCCCTTCCTTTCCAACTCTCTCCCTCCCCCTCTCTCCCCCTTCCTCCCTCCCTCCATTCTCTCTCCCTCCCTCCCTGCCCCCTCACTCTCTTATCTCTCTCTCTCTCTCCTCTCCCACCCTCTCTCTCCCCTCCCTACCCCTCTCTCTCCCTCCCTACCCCTCTCTCTCCGTCCCTTCCCCTTTCTCTCTCCCCCTCTCCCCCTACTGCCCTTTCCCATCCTCATCCGCTCCCTCTCCCTCCTTCTTTTCTTCCCCCTGTCCATCCCACTCCTTCCTCTCTCCCCCTCCCTCCCTCCCTCCCTACCCTCCCTTTCCTCTCTCTCTTCCTGCCCCCTCAATCTCTCTCTTTATCTCCCTCCCTCTCTCTCTCTCTCTCTCTCTCTCTCTCTCTCTCTCTCTCTATATATATATATATATATATATATATATATACACTTATTACTATGGCTTCACACTTTTCTTCTAAAATCCTTCTTCATTCCTTTATCTTCTTCAAACTGTGTCAAATCAGAGGAGGCATGAAAAAACAGCAACAATTCTTTGCATCACAAAGGCACAATACAGCACCAGCGCGTAAGTTCTACTTCGATCATCGGGAAATGACGTCATAGAGGAATTTTATTAAAGGCGCCATCGAGATTACCGCTTTAATATAGTAAAATACTAAAATAAAAAAATTAATTACAGTGGTCAAACTACCCATCGAGATGAAACGAAACCTGTCCTATAACCTTCCTAATGTAATTATGTGTATGTGTAACAAATTCTCACATTATTTGGTTATCTGGATCTTGAGTTATAAGGGGACAGCTGTGACACAGGACAGACAACAAATGCCTCTTATAAGTATATATATATATATATATATATATATATATATATATATATATATATATATATATATATATAGAATTGCATCTTGCTGGCAGGCTGCCGTGTCCCGCAAGGTTGGGCGAAGAAGAGAATAGTATATAGAAGAGAGATACTCCATCATTGTGCACTTGGTCAGCTCTTATGTCAAATTTAATAGCATTGTGTGGCCTACGTTTCATAAATGTTGTTCATTCCTGGTCTATTGCATTGTTCTGGACAGACAGAAACTTTCACTAGAATTTAATCTTCTTACGTCATAACACATAAACATATGTTTTTGTTTTGCTTTAGCAATTGTTTTGGTTATTTGCTAAATTTTCATTATATTTCTTGTAAGGTTTTCAATTAAGTGTCTTCATATTTATAAAATAGCTGGTAATCAGTAACATTTTTTGTGCAGAATTTTTTTAATGAACTTTATATGTTATAAAAGTGAGATATGTACTTTTAGGATGAACAAATATCAAGGCACCAGATTGAAGGCTCTATTCATTTGGTCAATGATCTGATTAAAAAACTGTCCATTAGAATCAAAGCTGCAGAAGATAAAATTATTGAAGAAAAGACTGCTCTTAATTCACTTATTACCCACACTAAAGGGGTTGAGCAAGCTGTATTAGCAGGACAGCAGACAATAGCAGCCAAGAAAAATTCACAGTCTTCTAAGTAAATGATTATCCGCTAAATTATTTATTTATTTTATTTGATAGCTAAATAATAATACAATTTTTTTTACCATACCTTTTAAATATTTCAGTTTTGAGATACTTTAAACTTTTTACAATTTTTTATTGATCTAAATACATAAACATTAAATTTTAAAGCGTATATTATTTACGAAAAAAAATACATTTGTATGCGATTTTTGTTTACAATATTCATTATTTTTGTCCAACATTATTTAGAATGCAGGAACTGACTCTTCAACTTACAGAAATCCAGAGACATCGAGATCAATTGAGAAAGTTAGGTTAATTTAACCGAAGATCTAAGAACACTAAAGTTGAGAGTAGACAACCAAAATATAGAATTCTCTAGCACTGTTAATGAAATAAAAATGCGAGCTAAAAGATTGGAAGAAGAAAATAAAATGCAGGTTTGAAAACTACTCTATACATGTAATATCTTAATATGCATATGCATCTTTCTAATAAATAATGATATTACTTTTATTTTGGAAACTTCAATAGTATTCCAAATCTTGTGATCATTACATTTTTTTTTAAGTTGGAGGCTTTGAGAAAACATGGGGATCTGTATAGTTCTTCAGAAACCACGACAACACATTTGCGTGGACAGGTTGAAACAAGGTTTGATCTTACTTATAAATTAAAACTATGCACTAAAATTTGATTGTTCATATGTAATTTAAGTAATTTTGTCTCATAATTATTTTTAGATTATCAAATTAAGAAAGTGTGATTATGGATTTAAGAATGAAACAAGAACAAGAAATTAATAGAAGAAGATGACAGAACAAACTGCAGCAAAGGCAGGTTATATTTAGATTTTAATATAGAAAATTTCTTTTAGGATAGCTTTCTTTTCTCAAATGATAACAACCATAAATAATTATATATAGGTATTATAGAGTATATATGAGAAAAAAACAGTTTCGAATAATATGTCTAAAATGTTTTAAAATTATTTCTTAATAAATTCCTAATTTTTAATCTTCATCTTTACATGCTATCTCATTGGGGGCATCATTACTATTCAAAATTTTCATTTTTGCAAACAGTGTTTGTAATTATTTTTAGAAAATGTCTTTTTTAGTGAAAAATCTTCTTGACATATAGAACATGACTTTGATTAATTATTTCTAATTCTTAAAGCATGTTCGAAATTGTTCTTATGTTTATAGAGTTAGTGAGCTGCAGAATAATCTCTCTGAACAAAATCGTAAAAGAGATGAAGATTTGCATTCATTAGACTTGATGCAGAGGGAAAAAGAACGTTTTTCTGAAAATGAGAAGTTTAAAATTCAGGGCAAACTTTCAGAAACAGTTGAGGAAGTCAACAAAAAACTTCTAAATAAAGAAATCAAATTAAGAGAAGAATTACAAGAGAAATACAAACATTTAGAAAGGGTCAGTATAAATTTATTATGTATGTAAATATATTTAATCCTATCTAACACAATGATTCCAATGTGCAGCATTATTATCTTGCAGCTCATGGTTTTTTTGTTGACCTTGTTCTTAAATGTGTGTCTGTATATAATAGCAGCATAATTTTTGTTAAACTAAGGTAATATCCTTCTTTAGGACGCTATTTTGCATATTACCCAATGTTCTTGAGAAATACTAGAGGGGTGGGTACAAAATATGAACCATTATTTCTTTTATTTAGTAATTTTTAGGGGATAATAAGAAGGATTATACTGTCATTACTTTTTTCCAGGTTTTGTAACAATACAAATGAGTCTTGTTAGGATTTCGGCTATATTAGACTCATTGGGCATTAGATATTTTTGATCTTTTGTTAAAATTCATAATTTAGAAGATATGGATCAACTGACTTATTGTCAGCCTGCAGTGTTTTTGGTCTAACTCTTTGGGGAAAATATATTGAAGTGTTTTATCCTGGCAAAGGCTCAAACTAGTAAGATCTATATATTTGTATAAGTATTGGACTAACTATATATACGATTTATTTACCTGCTAATCTTATCAATATTTAAACTTGTAGTCATTTTATTAAGAATGATTATACTAATATATTCAATAAACACAGTACCATTATATAACTATAAAATATATACATATTTATTTTTTTTATTTAAAAAGCTCACCGGCATCGACGAAACGGAAGAGACAATGACTTCCAAAAAACGAAGAGCTTAGGTTACATTTAAAATCGTTCTTACTATTTCATGGAAATGGTATCCCCGAAAAGCTTCACCAGTATCATTTTCAGCCTTCTAGAAGGTCTTGGATCAAAATTTCTCTAAAGGTGGGTGGTTTAGAAACTCATTAAGATTTTTTCAGACCAAGTTTGGGAGATGTCAGTAAAGACCCGATGAAGAAAGAAATTATCAGGGAAGGTGGGACAACGAAGGCAATTAAAGGAGATTACATCTAGGGTTTGGTTAGAGATGATGATTCCCTTCACAAGAGGCTGAAACGTTCAAATGTACATACCAAATTTTTTTCTAAGTTTTGTCTTGGTTAAATGTTCTGAATTCTTAATAATTGATTCAAATGTTTGTTCATTTGTTAAAAAAATCATTATTTTGTATTTGCTTTGTGCAATTGATAAGTACTAGCACTAAACAATTTAGTAGATCCAATGTGTTTTAGCAAAACTTTTATTTGTGTTTTTGTGTGTCTGGAGTCTGAACCATTGATGATATAACAAAATGGATTTCATTTTTTAAATCAGCACATCCGATTTTCATAAAAAAAAAACAATGAAAATGCATCATTTCAATTTTACAAATTTTGTCACATTAGTATAATTAACTAAGGAAGATGAATTAGCAAAAACATAAGCGAATTCGGACATGTGGATAAAACAGACGTTTACTGGAAATATGTAAAGATTTGAAGAAAAGCTTAGACACAGCTATGGTCATATATATATATATATATATATATATTTTCTGTAAAGTCTTATTTTATGTGTAAATTTTAATGCGAATTTGAAGATATGCGGCTTTTAACTTTTTAATAATTTTAAAAATCTTTTCACTGTAAATAAATTATGTCAACTTGCAGATTTTAATATTGATTCAAACATGCAATTTATTCCCAAGCAATCTTAATCATTTTTAATCTTATCTTTGAACGTTCTGGTGTTGGTCTTATAACATATCTGATTGGTTGAGGAGATCTAAATAATTTGTAAATTATTGTGCTTGAGAAGGTAATTTGTAATGATTTTAATACTTATTACCATTATTTTCGTAAATGAACACCTTAATTTTATTAATTTTTTTCATACGCCATTTCCAGCATATTACAGTGTGTCATTGTGTCTTCCACACCAGCTTCATTAGCAACGTTGATGCTTGTCTGCCATGCCTAATGGCGGCCCGGGTGAGTGTATTTCTACTACTTCTGCCAGCACGGCAGAATAAAATGTTTTATAACAGGTGTCTATACTGACAAACCAGCAGGTTTGTGTACAAGCTAGCTAAGATATGGCAAGCAAGAAGTTTTCTGCCACATGAACAAAATGGCAGGCTAGCAATGTGCTTGCTAGAAAGGGACAAGTCGGAAGAAGGATCTTGTGTGCCAAATCTACATCTGTCACCACCACCAGCTATAGTCTCGGATTATCATCATTGATTACAGTACTACCACCGTGGCATAAAGTTTTTTTTCGTTAATTTAAATTTCACTCACTAACAAATTATTTTAGAAATGACCTAATATATGTGTATCAGTGTGCGTATTCAGTCAGATATTCATGTCGGCCGAGTTCTCTAATTTCAGCAAACTTCAGTTGGTACAATATATTTTAAGATATGAAATGTTACAACCGTTCTTTGTGAACTTTACCCAAGGCGAATATATTCTACTGAAAATTGTTTACCTGGACAACGGCGCTATTAAAGTATTTTACTATTACCTTTGTTTTACTACCACTAATCATAGTGCTAGATATGCGTAAATTATAATGTATATTCTCTACATAGAACTTTAATTGTTCTGTGCTACAATGGTAGTAGAATAAATTGACTATTTAGTCGATTTTTAACCATGTCCATTACGTAGAATATCACACCTACAATTATAGATGGACATCAAGAGCAGCATAATCAAATGATCTTATTGCATTAGATGCTGCAGTGTGTGGTCTACTTCCAAGATATGTCAGAGTAACTGCGAGTGTGGTCTGCCTTCAAGATGTCTCAGAGTAACTGCAGTGTATGGTCTACTTCGATATATGTCAAATTTACTTCTACTAAATGTGGAGCATCTATGTGTCAGCCTATGCTGGAGGTCTTGGTCAAATTGCTGATAGCTTCATTCACTATAGTATCTAAAAGCACTAGAGCTGTGATGCTTAGAAGTTTATAAATGGCCATTCAGCGTATACAAAATACTGCAATGAAATTATAGCCAAGGCTACATACAATGATAAAGATGGATGTTCCAATTATATTTTTTCGAGAAGAAAAAGACGTGTGGTAACACTACATTTGAATTAGGCCATGTCAGAAGAAGATTATTTACCACTCATTCTTCCCAAAAGAACGTTCAAAAATATTTACATATATTTCTTTAAATTTCAAATTGCTCATGCAGTGTGCAACAATAATTGTATCTGCAGCTCTGCAGAGTATTTTTGTAATATAATAAAATTATTTAATTTTACCAGAGGCACTAAGAAAGTTCTTAGTTGTTATACAGGAGATATAAGAGAGGTAAAAATGCTGTCCATCATGTTGACGTTGCAATGAACGAGCCCCTTATGACCCCATCCCTGAGCATAAAAAATAATATGTTTAAAATATATTTGATGTAAAAAATGTATTCAATTAACTTTTGAATATATGGTGTGGCACTATATCTCAATACTATTATGTTTATAAAATAAGTGTTACTATGCTTATAACAACAGATATACTTACAGGGAAATAACTAGTGCAGATTAATTTTAAACACCTTAACGACAAAAATAAATAGTAAAACTGTCGATAACTCTATGTACAGGTTACTGGGGCTACTAAACCTACTGTATGTATCTTATCACTACAATGTCAAACAAGCGACATATAATTTAGTTAGCGAATTACTAGCTATATTCTAACTTTTTTAATAATCGATTATCTTTAAAAAAAACTCCAGTTGATTCAACAAGAATAGCTTTGCCCCAAAAGTTTGAGGAGGAAGATGAAAGAAAGATGGCAAGTAAATGCCAAAAAGGCAGAGAAGATGAAATAGTTTCTTTCAAGGAGACATTTCAAGTAACTTTATTTATACTTATCATATAAAATAGTTTTAAATAAAAACTTAGTGCTAATTTCCGAATCATTCCGAATCAGTTCAAAGTCACCATTTCATTATGATAATTTCTTTACAACTTATTAATATATATATGTATATATATATATATATATATATATATATATATACCTATAATCAATTAGGGTGCATCACCAAAAAAAATTTACTAATTGATCTGTATCACCCATTTAAATTTCTTCCATTGATCAAAAAAATAGCATTGTGTAAAAAAATATAAAAATATTTGACAATATTTAGAGGTCCCTCGGACTTCAACAAAAGTTTGCATAATTAAGCGAAAACTAGATAAAACCATCCTTCTTGTACAAGTCTTACAGACTTACATGCAAAAAGTGAAGCGTTATATAAATTGTTTTATAGTCTTTGGTTTTATAATGTTTGGTAGCTATGATTGATTTTGATAAGCAGTTGTGCAAGAATACTAAAATTAAAATTCACATTTTATTAGCAAAAACAACACTATTCATACCGCATATTGATGACCCAGGCAAGCATTTTAATTTCTTTATTAATAGTATTTTAATTTCTGATACACACGACCTATAAAATCAGAACATGGAAATGATATGAAAAACAACAATAAAATGTTTACACCTTCTAAGGAAATGCTGTGCGACCCTGGCATCACTTCAACACGTTGCACTAATCTCAGTCATTTCTGGCGTCTCCCGCCTCGCGAACAAAGAAACCACAACTCCTCGGAAAACTGAATTGTTTGGCATTGTCCCTGCAATCTGTGTTGATAATGCTATAATTACTGGAATTCTTCGACTACCAACTTGTTTACAAGTTTTGAGGTGCATGATGTATCACTGCAATGTAGCAGCACACAGTGAGCGTCCAGGTTCTCTTGGTGCACCATCTAGATTTACAACTGCCAAAATTGTGCTGAATCAAGTTACTGCTTTCTACGAAAAAAGCAAACTTATTCCAATGGTGACAGAGAGGAGAGCTTGAGAGAAGATATGGTCAGCTTCTGGATGAATACAATAACTTCGTTCAATTGATAAAAAGTCGCCGAAACACATCAGCCACTAAACGTAAACTGGAACAAATGAAATCTATGTTGGCAACAACTTTTCAACTGTGGTCACCAAATGTCAAGACTATTATCAAGAATTGGATCATTTGACAAAACACTTGCAAAAAAAGTCGCTCGACGCCATTCACGAGATGTCGCAACATTGGAATGTCAGAAACGCACAAGATAAGAAAATGCAGCATGTTCAACCATATCAGTGCCTTCCAGCCAGGTAGCAGTGACGAACCCGATAAATCTACTTCTAAATCCGAAGATAACTACGGAGTTTGTTGATAACTGTTTGGATGATATAAGCTATTCCCAAAAGCGAAGAAAGCTCAACAGGAGCCTTGGTCTTTGTACCTCAAGTCTTTTAAGCCGACATTAAATCTTGTGTCACTAGCGACAAGATTAAAGATTACCCCCAACACAGCAAGTAGCTTTCACACGGGCCTTATTAGCGAGTCTGGGGTTGATGTATCAATGGTGGCTTCCTCCTATGCTACACTGCAGATCGTTCACGTCGCAAAGTTGTAAGTGAGATATCTACAAAGATCCACGACTCCTGGGAACCACCCAAACTCTGCACTCTCCACTGGGATGGCAAACTGACACCTTCTCTAAAAAAAAAAAAAAAAAATCTCGTCTCGATAAAACTGAAGAACGCATAACAGTTGTTGTCCGGTGATGCAAAGCAATTGAACTTCTAGGAGTGCTTAAAATTATGCCAAGGCAATAAAGAAAAACCCGTTGGTGAAAACCAAAATGCCCGAGAATTAACTTTATGAAGCTAATGACAGAGTGTCATTCTAATGATTGTATCGTTAATAGGACATTCGACTCATCTAGAATCAACTACATCTGGTCATTAGACTGCTGCCTGCATTGCCACACACAAATATGCTGCAACTTGCTCTTCTGTGGTCAGGTTGTCGCCATCACATTGGTGAAGTTCATCCTCCGCATGTGTTTGCAGACATGAAAACAGAAGTTTCCAAATCCCCGGATATAACTTTTTGTTCACCAAGCTGCGAAGTAATTGGGTGTGTGTGGTACATGATTGGTCTCACGTTTGTAGTTCGTTTACGTTAGCTGATCATGATCTGAAGGCTCAAGAGACAGACGATAATGAGAGATGAGGTAATTGCACATGCCAACTCTAGTATAACAAACCGAATTCTTGCGAGGCGACACCATGATTCCTTAAGATGTCCCCTTGTTTACCTGAATGCTACAAATAAGGAGGTTAACTTTAAAAGACCAGGTGCCCTGCACAAAGCACGATGGATGGCAAAGCTATTAAATTGCCTCAAGATTGCACTGTGCGAGAAAGCCATTCAAATTATTGCCTCCAGGTAATATTGCCATACGTGATCAAGTGCCGAAGATTCGTGCATTTGCTACATTTGTAACACATGTTTATGTCGTGTGCGTGGACTTTCACTTGCAAAAAGAGTGTGGATTCACCATGGAACGATCTAAAGCTCACTAAGCGACTTTTGGATTACAACGATTACAACTTGAGATATATCCAAGTCAGCATCTGTGCCCTGAATGGGCATCTGTGGTACCTCACTGCTGAAATGATCCCATTAGCTCTGTTCAGCAATGAAGTACCTGTGTTGGAAAAGCGAGCTCTAGCAGATGCTCTGCTAAGGCTTCGAATAGTGGTTGCCCTCCAAACTCCACAGAATCGATTTGGAAATGGTTGGGGAAAACCACGATTCCAATCAATTGATTCTAAAACTCGGTTGTGTGATCTGGCTGGTGTTGACTCGTGGTTTACTATATACAGACTTCAACTGGACACAGGGATCCTCCCAACTGCCTGTTGGTGATAGTCCTTCATACAGCTTCTTACATTCCCAGTGCAGAAAATGTTGCTGTATTAACGTTGTTAACGATTGTGCCGAGAGAATAGTGAAACTGGCATCTGACTTTATTGAAGCAGCGCGAACGGATGAACATTTTCAAAACATTCTTCAAGTGGCAGTAAATGGACCGCATAAAACATCTCAAATGTGCGTAAACCTTACAAACGTGCACCTAAGCGAAACTGATTTAAATGCAACAGTAATAAATAATTTAATACTTTAATGTAATTTTTATATAGGCTAGAATAAACTTTTTTTTCTTTACATGTCATGTTTTGTGATTTCTTGGGCGGGGAGGGGGGACCTCCTAAATCAACTCTGATTTGAAAAAATATATATTAGGGGCTGACTGAATTCTAATTTTTAGATTGGAATTGGAATCGAATTTATTATTTGAATCCAGCCGGAATCGGAATAGGAACAGGATTTTAATAAAAATAACAGGTGACCTCGTTTTAAAATTTATTTCAACTAAAGCTGTACCTAATTTAACAAAGAAATGGGCAACATATATTAGAAAGTATAATAAACATGTTTATAATAAATGAATCCAATTTATATTTATATATATATATATATATATATATATATATATATATATATATATAACATATGTATATATATATATAGGGCCCCCGATAGTTCATTTTCTCATTAGTTTTCCATAGTCACGTCACCGAACCGTTTTATTTCATTCATACTTTCATTTAAACCATTATCTGACTATTTACCATAAAAACTGCAAAATTAAAAAAGCATTTTCAAATCTAAATCAATAATCAACATCAATTAAATGTTAAAATTAAAACTGTATCTTCAATTTACTTATCTAAATTTCAGACGCGAATTTTATCCAAAATGGTGACAAAATTCACTAAATTAAATAATGTGCAGAAAAAAAATAATTATTGAGCTTTTTAAAACTGTAAACACCCAAAAATAGATTGTTGTCTGCTCTTTAAAAAAAAGTTAAATTTTGATAGCTAAATATAGTTTATAGAAAATACTGGAATCAAAAGTAGCGGAAGATAAGGTGTCGTATTACTAGACCAGGGGTCGGCAACCTTTTGAGATGGAAGAGCCTAAAGTTATAATTTACAATTTTCTCAATTTTTAAAGAGCCACTAAATTTGTTGTTTGATCAAGTCAGCATATTTGACATCGAAAGAGCTACAAATTTACATAGCACGCATGCGTCGCGACCCGCAGGTTGCCGACCCCTGTACTAGACTAAATACGATTCATATCTTCCTTTTTTAATAAGTTTGTACTTACATATAGAACTAACGCGATCGACATTATTGTAGTTTTAAAATCAAAGGCAGTTATTGTTTTAATTTAATTGTATAGCCCTAAATATTTCAAAATTATGTTGGCGCTAAAAAAATTTCTTACAAATTTCAAACAACAAAGAAATCCGGCTTAAATCCGGCACATTTTAACCGGAACCGGAATCGGAACCGGATTAGTTAAAACTGAAGAATCCGGCTTAACAGGAACCGGGGATCGGATTCCCGTACAGCCCTAATATATACATATATATATATATATATATATATATATATATATATATATATATATATATATATATATATATTTGCATTTTTAGTCAGAAAAGCTTAAAAACAAAGATGCTTTGCAAAAGTTAGATGAATCTATCAGTTTAATTGAGAAGCAGCTTGGTGAACAGAAGAAACAAACAGATAAAGTTGTGGCTGCTGAAATACAATCCAGGTACTTTAAAATTACACTCTTCATATATTCTGTAACAGTTTAAAAAATAATCAATTGTTATCAGCGTGTCATTTCAATTATAGGAAATTGCATGAGCGAACTACAAATGAAAAACTTGATCAACTTAATGAAAACTATCATTGGCTGCAAGTTCATTACAAACAGCTATTGGTGGTGTCACTGGAAATTTCGCTTTTCATACTGATAAGGTTAGCTAAATTTGAACAAGTGAATCAGCTGCTTTAACAAAAACACTGTTTTGTAGATTCTTTAAAATATGACTAGGTTTTTTTTTTGTCTTTTTTTTTCAATTTAAAACACTTTCCTTATTTTCAAATTTACTTGCACTACAATAAAAAAATATTTGTTCATTACTAACTTTCATTATTATAGCTAAAAGCTGAGATGAGATCACTTGCGCGTAGCATCTGAGCAGTCTAATGGCAGGGTAACAGCTGAACTGATGCAAGAATTCAAAGTGTGAAACAAAAACATGAGTTCTTCACGAAGTTAGCTTGAAAGAATAATATCAGAGAGGTTGTATGATTTTTACATTCATAATATACCAAGGGGAGACATTTTTAAAAATTAAAAACAACAACACAACACTACTATAGATTATGTTTACAAATTCACCTATATGTTTAAAAACTTTTTAAATTTTTTATCACATTCAAATATTAATTTACTTTCCATTTATTGCAAATAGCTTCATTCACTATTGAGGACTGAAAAAAATAATTACAATAATATTTTTGTGTCATTTAATTTCAGAGATGAAAAATACACTAAAATGCTAATACTTACACAATGTCTTCATTATATTATGCTGACGAATTATACATTTTATAAAGATGTAATAGATTTATCTTTTGCTAATAGAATTAAGTAAATACATATTAACATTGCTATCAATAGAAATTAATTGCAATTAACGCAAATAACATAGTTAAATAAATGCAGAAGTGGGCAACCTTTTGGAAGTTCAAGTCTTGGTTAAAAATCAAAGAGTATCAAGTCCCTTGGAATAACTTGTCCCAGAAAGAATCAAGGAGCATTTATATACATGTTTATTCATAGAGGTGGGGCAACAGGTGACTAAAAGTTCTGTCTGTTTCATTTGACCTAATAGATACTGGGTGTAAATGAGCATTGCGCAGTTTCTTATTTACTCTTGGAATGGCTTTCTTTTTTGTATCTTCCAATGACAGGCTGTTAATCATATACCCATTTGTCTTTTAACTGTTATTCTGACAGGTTGTTAATATATACCCATAGCTTTTTTTGTTCATCTGACAATGGTTGTTAATCAATACTCATTTCGTCTTTTCTGTTCTTATTACAGGTTTCAATATATACCCATTTGTCTTTTTTGTTCTTCTCTTTACTTGCTCAATACTTTGTACTTAAAATTTCTTAAATGTTGTTGTTTTTACATTTGTTTTAGTTTCCATTTTTGATCTTCCCATTTCCCAATTCTCAGTGACCATAATTCTTCTTTGGTTCTCCACCACTTCCCCACGGGAATACTCTTTCATGTATTTTCCCAGTTTCTTAACACTTCAAGGGATGTAAATACTTTACCACTGAGGGTTCTTGTACCACGTTGAATCATTTTTCCCTTTACTTTTCAAGGTGCCCTAAATCTGCTTTGTAGTTCTTCTATTCATTTTTTGTCAGAAATCTTATTTATTAATAGCCTGTTGAACATAACAATAAAATTACAAAAACTCATTTTATTTTGTTATCCAACTGTTCTTTCTTGGCCACGACTGGGAAGTCTCTGAATGCCATCAATATAGGGTTTGATTATTATTCCAATTAAACACTAAATGCTGGACAAAACATAAACATATAAATGATAAAAATATTTCTATGTAGCTTTGAGGTGTAGTAATACATGTATGTTTTATGCATCAGAAACAGGATATGGATAGGTGTATACTTGTTACGTCCCCAGTATTCAAGTAGTATTAATACAAGATATGGTTCAATTACAAAGGATTGATATATACATAATACATATTTTGTCCACGTGCTAGTGGGGCCAGCTACAGTCATTTTTTATTTTATAAATTTCTTTTCCATAAGTGACTCCACTGCACATTAATTCTAATATTCATTTCAGTTCCACTAATACTGCTTTGGAGATCTTGCAATGTCCTAGCTCCTTTTCCATCACGGATGCCTCTCTAGGTTAGTCAGCCTGTAAATGCCCACACCATACTGTGGTCAACTTCAAAGTTACCTGTTCAGTAAGCTTGAACTACACATTAAATGTCACTAACGGTGTTTCAGTATAGCAATACCGGCGAACATTTTCTTCTTTTACCTACATTGGCTCACATGACATCAAGTACCCATGCCCATTGTTTTCCCCTATGAGCTCTCTATCAATCATTGCTTCCAACCATTGTGTTTAGGTCTCCTGAACAGCTTTAAAAATCTCTCAGAATTGCTTTCTCTCAGACTGGGCAATTATCAAACGTTTCCTTATCTTTATTCCAGCTGGAGTTAGTTGTCTTTCATACTGAATTATTGTTGTTTTCTTGTAGGTGG
>JAGDYQ010000105.1:3187323-3202216 GCA_021962125.1 Bulinus truncatus
AAACAAAATGAAGAAAAAAAATCTATTAAGATTTTTAATGTTTTCAATTTTGATTTACACGGAACATTGGTTTCGGGCTCCCATCTCTTCATCTGCTTCTCACAATGACCTGACTTTGATTAAGCAATTGAATAAATATTTGACAAAGAAGTCGCTGAATCTGCCTTTAAAGCCATTGCAGGACACTTATGGTATTTAACTGAAACCTGGTGAGTCTCTCTTTTTTCAGCAACCATGTTGATAACCAAACTAAATTTCCCATGGAGATTCAAAACAACAACTATCTTATTTTCGAATGATTTCCTGGAATTTGATTTGTTCCGATTGAAAGGGTAAAAGGTAAATCTAGCTAAAGCGTCATCTTTATCATATCACACAATATCATATTTACTAACATTATAATATTTACACACAATATCACATTTACAGATATTATTATTTCTTGACACAATATCACAAGACACGAACCAAACTACTAGCACAATACAACAACTACTTGCTGCAGACCTGCTATATAACAAACAGTATCATATAGACTACTTGTTGCAGACCTGTTACACAACAACAGTATAATATAGACTACTTGTTGCAGACCTGCTACATAACAAACAGTATCATATAGACTACTTGCTGCAGACCTGCTATATAACAAACAGTATCATATAGACTACTTGTTGCAGACCTGCTACATAACAAACAGTATCATATAGACTACTAGCTGCAGACCTGTTACACAACAAACATTATCATATAGACTACTTGTTGCAGACCTGTTACACAACAAACTGTATCATATAGACTACTTGTTGCAGACCTGTTACACAACAAACAGTATCATATAGACTACTAGTTGCAGACCTGTTACACAACAAACAGTATCATATAGACTACTTGCTGCAGACCTGCTATATAACAAACAGTATCATATAGACTACTTGTTGCAGACCTGTTACACAACAAACAGTATCACACTTCAATGTACCTGGAAGGGGAAGGCGTATCCTCTGTCAGTCATTAGGGCCCTGATCTCCTTGCCCTCACGGGCGGCATCTATCAGATCTTCTTTCTTGCCCACGGTTGATCCTCCGTCCAAGAAGTGGGCAAACAACGGTCGGTTGTTATACAGGTCATGCTAAGGCAAACACAGAGAACAAAAATATGACAATATGTTGGGCAATTAATTGAAAATATGAAAACATATGAAAATAGTACACTCTACAGAACCCAACGTCTCTAAATTTACTATAGGACACTACTATATACATGACTATTATTGACTGAAGTGTACAGGAGACTACTATATACCAGAGCAAGTAATGGGTCAAATGGGTCGCAAAATTGGATGGGTCACATGGGTCATGGGTCAATGTTCCCTGACCCACGACCCATCCTTAGTCTCCGCCCGACTCTTAAAAAAAACCATGGCTACAGAGGAAAACTGTTGCAATAAACTGAAATTTTCCTTCAATAAAAAACTTCACTCTTTTTACTTTTTGTGCTTTAAATTTCGTAGCAGGCATGCACAAATTTTTACTTTTAAACAATTTTAATATGTGCCATGTTAGCAGCTTGCTTAAATGGGTCATGATTGGTCTGGGTCAAGAACTTGATGGGTCGTATGGGTCATGGGTCAAGCGCAGTGGCCCATTACTTGCTCTGCTGTATACATGTCTATTATTGACTGTAGTGTACAGGACACTACTGTATACATGTCTATTATTGACTGTAGTGTACAGGACACTACTGTATAAATGTCTATTATTGACTTTAGTGTACAGGACACTACTGTATACATGTCTATTATTGACTGTAGTGTACAGGACACATGCCTATTATTGACTGTAGTGTACAGGACAATACTGTATGGAGCTTTATCATTTACTGTGCTGTGCATATCAAAAATGTAATAATTATGTAGAGTAAGTCCGAAAAAACAATACTTTCAATGATAATTGTGTATAAAGTATAGCTAACATATCTATGATTCGTGTGTACAAAGTATAGCTAACATATCTATAATTCGTATGTATAAAGTATAGTTTATTTAGCTAACAAATCTTGACACTTTTGCATATCTACATATGTATACTTATGTTACATTGTACATCTACAATGTACAATCTACAATCTACATATGTATACTTATGTTACATTGTACATCTACAATGTACATTAATGTCATAACACAAAATATACTAATAGCTGAAATTCAGTTTTAGGTCCATGTTTTATTGTAGACTTGTCTAGGTTTAATTATAAAAAAAAAAGAAATTTCGTTGGCAACAGTTTTCAGTAGGCCATCCCTAAACCCATGATCCTCCTACCCCCCCACCCCACTCCCCCACCCCAGCCTGTAAAAGGCCATTAAGATTTTGCCACCATGATAACAAGTGCCCCACCCCACAGACCTGTATTTCCTTAGCATACCACGCAATGCGGGCACGTTGTGTTTCCTCAGACAGAAAGTCAGCACTCTCAACATAGTACTGCGCCACATGGACACTCCCGGTGGTGCACGGCAAGAAGAACCTCCAGTGTGCATCGATGACACTCTCGTAGCCAGCAGTCGCCACATGGGACAAAATCTGTTGAGTTGAAAGCAGGATGAAACTTGAACAAAAAATCGTTTCTGACATTATTACATTTTATAACTGTTTATCTGTTATGCATATATTTTAGCAATGGTAATTTATATAAATAGTTGTTGTTCTAGATGACGAATTCTTTTTCGTTTTAGTCTTTTTTTTATTTGAGCTTATTTATATAAGAAAAATTACTTTGTATATATTTATTTTATACTTATAAGTTTAAAAAGAATTAACCCAGCACATGTTAGACTAATTAAGCCTTAAAACAACTACAAATTAAAGAAAAATTCTTTTTATATTTTTTGTATTTTTTTTTTTTTACATTATCCTGAGATATTCCACGTACATTCTTCAGTTTATTATTAAATGATTTCTCCACATCTATGTTAAAGAACGTATACTCAACTATTGAATATATTTGATCATTATTTCACTTATATCACGATTATAGGTATCTCACGGTAATAAAAAAAACGAATGCACATTATAGATATAACTGAAATTGTTCGTAAAGTAATGAAACTTAATAATCATAAAATAATGTTACTATCAGGCTTGCGGAGCCGCCAAATTTTTTTCCGGCTCCGGCTCCGGATCCAACAAATTCGACGGCTCCGGCACGGCTCCGGCTCCCTATTAAGATAGTATCACAAGAGACAAAAATTTTTGTAATTGCGCCACGCAAACATGCCACTGATAAAAAGTTATGCACATTTTGCCGTGTTCACCCCCATAGTCAGGAACTTGAAAAATATACGCATTGTCAGTTTTACTAAAAACAAACCATTTCAGTGCATCCATAATCATATCATTATTTTCGACCGAGGTTTCACCAGTCGCCATTTTTATAAGTAATAAAAAGTTATTTCAATGATCAAATTAGCGAATAGTAAAATGATACATTATTTAAAATATTTTAAAGACTTCAGTATTTATATTTATTATTTATAAATTCGAAGTGACTATTCGGACCCGGGTACCAATAAACTCCGATTTTTATTCGGACCCCGTCCCAATAAAGTCTGAATGTTATTCGGACCCGTGGCAAATTTGCACTTAGCTTAGCTATACATAAACTTTATTATTGTTTTTTGTTTATTTTTTTTTATAATTGTTTGAATTGTATGATTTAATCGTTACTCAGTGTCTAGGGTTCCACTATGCGGACTCTGTATTATTATTTTTTCGGGTTCCGTCTAATAAAGTTTAAATATAGCTAAGCTTAGTGCATATTTGCCACGGGTCCGAATAACAATCGGATTTTATTGGGACCCTGGTCCACATAGCCACAGCCTTATACATTTATCTACTCTATTTCAGATATTCGGTTTATAATAAAATGGTTAAATACAGAAAGCGACCATTTTGTTTTTAGTTTATTACATATTCGCGGTCAAATAATAATACGAAATGACGCGTTCTATTTGTCGTCGTAGTAAAAATTTATTTTAAATGATTGATACAATTATTCTATGAAATAAAATTGTTTTAACTTTATATATAACAAAATAACATGCCATTAAAAATCTCGGAGGGTAAACAAGATTTAAAACAAACACAAAACGATTCCCCATTAAAGATTTCTTGTGGTGATGTGCGTGCACGCTACCATTTAAATGCTGTTACTGTTGTGGCGTTCGTAAAACATGACAACATTTCAAATTGTAGGAGGCAAACAATCAAACAAATTTGCAATTTTAAAGCTAAAAAAAAAATTCTGCTGTAAAAAAAAACATTTGGGAGCCGTGGAGCCGCCAGATTCTTTCGGCTCCGTCTCCGGCTCCGCTCCAGCAAAAAGTAGCGGCTCCCGGCTCCTCGGCTCCGGCTCCGCAAGCCTGGTTACTATAACTCTCGAGCAGAAATACAATTTAATTTCATTTCATATTTTAATTGATAAACGATGGATATAATTTTTTGAAACTGATAATTTTCTCCTTTTAAAAGGGGCATAATTACCAAACTATTTCAAATTTTTACCTCGCAGCATATGTTGTCTCCCCTGATGTTGATGTTATCTACGCCAGATGAGAAGGTGTGGGTCACCATGGACGATGGCTCCACCATCATGTCCTTCAACAGCACCCTGATCTCCGCCCCCCTCAGTACCGCCTGCTTCAGGTCCTCTTTGGTACCGCTGACTGCTGCCCCCGTCTCGTCGTTCTCAAATATCAAAGTCCAAGTTCGATCACATAAATCTAACACACGAAAGACATGAAGAAATGTAGCGGAGAATGACATGAAGAAATGTAGTGGGGAAAGACATGAAGAAATGTAGCGGGGAAAGACATGAAGAAATGTAGCGGGGAAAGACAGGAAGAAATGTAGCGAGGAAAGACATGAAGAAATGTAGCGGGGAAAGACATGAAATGCATGGAGAAAGTATATTGAAATAAATAAACAATGTGTCTATATCAGTTCTATGGTGTCTGCAATATGTACTTACTAATGGATGAATACGGAGGTAAACAGTAACCTGCCTTCTCGGCAGCTTTGCCTATTGTGATGTATGTAACTATGGTAACCAGGATTAACAACATATCTGCCATTTTTCTATATTGCACTGTACCCTATAATAAAAATTTACAATCGCACCATTATTAAAAATAATATTAACAAAATACATAGTGATTCAAAATAAATACATATCAATGTCAGGTATCCATATTAAAATATTCTTATAATGCTAATGATCTAGCTTCACACAACAAAGCTAATTATACCTGATCTAGCTTCACACAACAAAGCTGATTATACCTGATCTAGCTTCACACAACAAAGCTAATTATACCTGATCTAGCTTCACACAACAAAGCTAATTACATTTGAAAAAAGGGAGAAGATTCAATTTTATTGTAAGTCTAGAAACAAGTTAACTATTGGTGGCGTATGAAGTTAACTATTGTCGGCGTATGTGGGAGTTAATTTTTGACTTCAAATCACCAGATCTGAAAAGTTCATAAACATCTAACAACACTTATTTAGCACATTCTCCATATTTTGGCTTTCTGTAATCCTGTGCTACCTGAACCCCCCCCCCCCCACATTTTCTTCGTTGACTGATACATGTATAAATACAGATTTTCTTTAGTTTTTGATCTACTATAAAGACTATATGTTTATGATTGAATTTATGATTTACAACATACGTAACTTTAAAGTACATGTACATGTAATAAAAGTAACTCACTTTTTATACTTTAGCTTCTATTTCAAGAGAAATAATATATACTAGCCATCCCACGTCGTAACATACGCCGCCGTATCATTCAATATAATTACTGTAATTATATTTTTAAATAATCAATCAAACAAAATAACAGGCTGACATCTTCGGAAAAAATACATAGTAAACGAAGTTGAACTTTGACCTATCATGTGCAGACTTTATGGTCACTATCTGGTACCTTCTAGCAACTTGTTTTTTTTTTCATTTTATTGTTTATTATTTTCATTCAGCATTCCCTCATTTCCGCGGTTAAACAGATACAGAATTTACCGCGACGGGGGATAAATGAAATAGTTTCGTATTTAGAGCACATAAAAACATGATCAAGGTCGGATTTAACGGGGGGGGGGGGGTTGAACCCCCCTCCCCCCGTTACCGCAAGTTTAGGTAAGACATCATAAAATTATCGAAATATTTTTTGTTCTAAGACGGGCGGACGGACTATAATTTTAACATTTCAGTTTTGCCCCCCCTCCATCCGTCAAAGTTGTCTAAGTCCGCCCCTGAAAATGATTACAACCAAAAAATACTGTTTTAAAAATTACTGGAACTGTCTAGACATAAAATAGTATTGTACAACCACCATTGTGCTCGTATCATTCGCTTTATTTATTTCACTATATAAAAGAACAAAACGTCATATAATAAGAAATTAAAATAATCTGGTTTTATAAAAGAAATCAGAAAAATTTAAATTTATCTGTGACATCCCTCCCTTCTGAACCCAGCTATAAATAGTCTTGCAAGCTGATGTAATAATTACTGGTTTTTTTTCCCCGCTGTCGCTTGCTGTGTGACCCAGCCCTCGTCTCCCACCAGACTATAGTGTTTTTTTTTCGCTATCGCGATTCCACAAATCTATAAATAGACGTATTTCCGGCGTCTTCTCGAAGAGGAGATTATATATATATATATATATATATATATATATATATATATATATAATTTATGACGGGTTTGGCTTGGTTGGTGTGGTTGGTTGGATTGGTTGGCTCGGTTGGTTTGTTTTGTTGATTGGTTGGTTTGGTTGGTTGATCGATTGGTTTGGTTGGTTAGCGTTGAAGGGTAAAACGTAATTTGTGACGGGTTTGGCTTGATTGGTGTGGTTGGTTGGATTGGTTAGCTAGGTTGGTTTGTTTGGTTGATTGAATAGCTGGTTTGGTTGTTCGTTTGTTTTGGTTGGTTTGATTGGTTGGTTTGTTTGGTTGGTTATTTGGTTTGGTTTGGTTGGTTAGCGTTGACGGATAAAACGTAATTTGTGACGTTTAAAATGTAGGTCATATTTGCGCATTAGAAAGGTGGCATAAATCAGCATTAACCTAATGAATCGTATTTAATAATTCAGTAGTTTAATTGATTAAGAAGGGGTTTCACATTACACCTAGATTTCCAGGGCAACGCCGGGCTTAATATCTAGTTATATATATATATAGTTAAGTGCTTTTATTTTTGCACATTTTCCCCCACTTTTACCTTCACTGAGGTCTAAATATATTTTTTATTTTTATTTTCATTTGTTTAAAAAATATTTTTACTTGAAATTAGTATTTGTTATTTGGCAGCCATGCTGCATGTGTATTTTTTTTTTAAACAGAATTGGCCAAGTTGAAAAGTTTCAAATTTCATTAAAAACAAGGATTACGAACTTCTCATTCTGAAAGTAGGAAGTAAACAAAATGTTATTTCAAACAATTTTTTTTCGTTCTCATGTCTGGAGGTAAGTTGATTACCAATAAAAGTACACTCGACATAATTGTATTAATTTAAGAAACGTAAGGAAAATGTATATCATGTCTCTGAGTACTTCTCAGAATATATATATATATATATATATATATATATATATTAGAGCTGCTGTTCGATTAAAAAAATTGATAGCAATTAACGCATGATTAAAATTTTTATCGCAAATTAACGCACATTTTAATCGACACAATATAATACATTTGTTTTAATCGACACAATATAATACATTTGTTTGTAGTCAAACTAGTCGTACATATTCCCCTCCACTTCCCATCGAATGCATCCCATATGTGTCTTTTCTTCATAAAATAATAATATGACAAGAAAGTATTTGCTCCCTTATAGTTAACGCGGGTTTTTTTTTATACTCCCCCCCCCCTTGCCCATCCCAGTTTCATTTAAGACAATTATATCTGTCTAACCCATAAACAAGAAACCAGTATAACATTTTGTTAAACCAGTATATTGTATAGCTAAACCAGTATGACAAATAGCTGCTAAGAGCTCACTTTCTATGCTGCTTATCACTCGTGTGAAGATGCAGATATCACTTACATTAACCATGTGGGTCATACGATATCTTTCCTTAATCCTGATTTATATTTATTATAGGAAATATTTGAATAATAAAACAAGTGACCTTGATATCTTTGTAATACGTAACGTCATATCATTTTATTATAAACATAATTATTGAGTCCCTCTAGCCCCGTCCAACATGTTTAGCTTAATATTATTTCTGGTTATCTTTCTACAAAAGCTAAGGATAATTTAAAATACAAGTATATAACGGTGAGTAAAACTGAAGTATATAACAGTGAGTAATAGAGGCATATAACAGTGAGTAAAATAAAATTATATAACAGTAAGTATATTATGGTTTTATGTGATCACGATGTTGTACAAGAACTAAATGTACAACATCAAATAATAATAACTATTACCAAGTAAACAAAGCTGACGAAGTTTTAGTGTGTTTTACATGCATAGGCCTACATAAAAAAATATAAATAATTGTACATGACAGAAAATAAGAACTGCAACAAATACAATATATATGTCAGTGATGTTGAGTGAAATTGTTTCAACATTTGCTAATTTCACTTCCGTTGACATTTGTCAGAGTCGTGACAGAAGAACATGAAGATGAAAATGTGAAGATGTCAGTGTATTTGTTTACAACTAGATGTCGCCAACTATGGCATTCTGCATCTACTCTTACAAACCATAGCCAATTACTGTACAAACTAGGTAAATTATATGAGATACTGTCTTGTATTCTCGACAATGGTAACGTAACGTAAATAGATGCAGACACGTTATAATTCGGCTGTTTATAAGGTAAAATTAAAGTATGAAAGATAAATCTGAGGGATCTTTTCAATACAAGTTTTTTACTATTATCTCCCTTAATCTCACAAAACATTAATAACATATTGATAGAAAACGAAATAGTCTATAATAGAAACGTAAATCATCTAATAAGATTATGAAAATAAAAATCAGCTTTTACTGTGTATTAATATACTTAGTAAAGAAATTATTTTAATCATTATTTTATAATTGTATTAAATATCAATTACAAACCAATTAATCATGGATGGGGAGTATTTTATTCAACATGTTACTCATTCAAGAAGAAATAAAATTTCTAGTTTATCATTAACACGGTGGTATTAAAAAAATAAAATGAAATTATAAATTACAATTAGGTAAAAATATTTTTGACATAAAACATTATATTGAAATATTATTTCCTCATTAGTTCACTATTTTATGTTTACCCCTGGCATGTTGGTTTTGTAATAGTCTTTAATGAACTTCACTGTCTTTTTTTTTTTGCTTGTCTGCAAATCTTTTATTTTGGAGCTGTTCTCATCCTGTGAGGAAGCTTTAAATTTGGCGATACATTTGTTCTAAAATGAAACGTTTAGTTACTTTAGCGACCTACTATCTGGCACGGACATATAGGGCCTACCGGACATATAGGGCCTACCGGACATATAGGGCCTACCGGACATATAGGGCCTACCGGACATATAGGGCCTACCGGACATATAGGGCCTACCGGTAAGGTGATACCTACATAGCCAGTGTTAGTGTTTATTGTGTGTGTGTTCTAGATGAAAGTACATTCTGTTTATGTGTCTGTATAACTATTTTTCATGAGCACTTCCTCTTGCCAACCAGTTGACACCTGACATGTCAACGTGTTGGAAACTCTCAGTACTCAATTTCTGTCTCCAATTAGTTAAAGTGAGAAAAAAAAACAATAAAAAAAGTTGTAACAGCCTCTGTAGTAATACCAATTGAATCCCATGAAAGCGTTAGCTCAAGTTTTCTTTATTTATTGACATCAGTTGCCTGTACAGAGTGCACAAGACATCAGTTGCCTGTACAGAGTGCACAAGACCAGGAAAACCTTTAATTGTTTCCTGCTGAGTTGTGAGCCATTGGTGGAAATATATTTTATTTTCAATCTCATGTCAAACAGTTTGACTTAATGTAAACGGACTAGTGAACTTTGTTTTAAACTATGGTAGAAATATGATAAAGTAACAGGTAGTCAAAAGATGATGAATAAAGTGTCATATACATTGTTCATGAAGGGAGTTTATTATTAATATTTCCACCAAAACATTACATTTAAGCCTAACAAACTTCTATTTAAACTATCACCAAAAAAAATATTTTTTTTACACTGATAAAAAAAAATTGTCTTAGTTTTAGTGTAAACAATTATAATGATGACCGGGGTAGGGGGTATATATATATATATATATATATATATATATATATATATATATATATGTCTCTGTGTGTGTGTGTTATCCAATTAAAAAAAACTATTTTGATTTACCGGTAATTAACACAATGAAATGATATAAAACTGATTACATTCTGTCTCTAAACTTGTCCTAAAATCAAGTTCATGTAGCAAATGCGCTTTTTGTGTTTACATGAAGTATTTATAGATTGTTTATATTTATTGTTTAATGATATCATACGATTTGTCTAAGTCTGTTTGTATTTATACTTATTAATTCTTTGGTATCATATTATACTATATTTCCCTTTCATGTGTATATACAAATAATCATAACAACTCAACGTCTGTCGGCTGTAGATAGAAAGTGACAATACTGTTTCCTGTAAAATATTAATGGTCCCCGTTCCGTCAAATGTTTTATAACAATTCTACTTTTCAATAGTTACTATGGTTTTAACTATGAGACATTGGTCATTAAATATTACGATTCAAATTATTACTGTCACTGTCTTTTTTTTTTCGCAACAGATGGGAATTTAAAACCTTCAAACGAAAACAATAAAATTAATAGAACATTCTCGTAACAAATTTTATAATACAATTCTTTTTAAAAGTCATTCAACTAAAACAAATAATTATCGCAAACAATGTACGTTATATATGAGTTTTTAATTATGATATGCAAAGGTTTCGCAGATTTTAAGAACATATCCCATGAAACCAAAGTATGACTTTCATACCTAAATAAATATAAGCTTTTTTATTGATTATAACTGATAGCTGCATTTTTACTGATGTCTTGTATAGAAAACTGAAACAAGTAAATTAATTGGACTTTTGTTCAGGTGCGTATTGTGAAACTATTCGAAGTTTTAACTGGTGTGCCTGAATGTGGTGTGCCTAAACGTGGTGTGCCTGAATGTGATGTGCCTGAATGTGATGTGCCTGAATGTAATATGCCTACACTGGGTGTGCCTGAATGTAGTGTGCCTGAATGTGGTGTGCCTGGATGTGGTGTAACTGAATGTGGTGTGCCTGAATGTGGTGTGCCTGGATGTGGTGTGCTTGAATGTGGTGTGCCTTTATGTGATGTGCCTGGATGTGGTGTGCCTGGATGTGGTGTGCCTGGATGTGGTGTGCCTGGATGTGGTGTGCCTACACTGAGTGTGTCTGAATGTGGTGTGCCTGGATAAGGTGTGCCTGGATGTGGTGTGCCTGGATAAGGTGTGCCTGGATGTGATGTGCCTGGATAAGATGTGCCTGAATGTGGTGTGCCTGGATAAGGTGTGCCTGGATGTGTGCCTGGATGTGGTGTGCCTGGATAAGGTGTGCCTGGATAAGGTGTGCCTGAACGTGGCGTGCCTGGTTGTAGTGTGCCTGAATGTGATGTGCCTGATAGTGATGTGCCTGAATTTGGTGTGCCTGGATAAGGTGTGCCTGGACGTGGTGTGCCTGGATGTGGTGTGCTTGGATAAGGTGTGCCTGGATAAGGTGTGCCTGGATAAGGTGTGCCTGGATGATATGTGCCTGGATGTGGTGTGCCTGGATAAGGTGTGTCTGGATGTGGTGTGCCTGGATGTGGTGTGCCTGGATGTGGTGTGCCTAGATGTGGTGTGCCTGAATATGGTGTGCCTGGATGTGGTGTACCTGGATGAGATGTGCCTGGATGTGGTGTACCTGGATAAGGTGTGCCTGGATGTGGTGTGCCTGGATGTGGTGTGCCTGGATGTGGTGTGCCTGGATGTGGTGTGCCTGGATAAGGTGTGCCTGGATAAGATGTGCCTGAATAAAATGTGCCTGGATAAGATGTGCCTTGGATGTGGTTTGCCTGGATGTGGTGTGCCTGAATAACGTGTGCCTGAATGTGATGTGCCTGGATAAGGTGTGCCTGGATGTGATGTGCCTGAATGTGGTGTGCCTGAATAAGGTGTGCCTGGATGTGGTGTGTCTGGATAAGGTGTGCCTGAACGCGGCGTGCCTGGTTGTGGTGTGCCTGAATGTGATGTGCCTGTATGTGATTTGCCTGAATTTGGTGTGCCTGGATAAGGTGTGCCTGGACGTGGTGTGCCTGGATAAGGTGTGCCTGGATAAGGTGTGCCTGGATAAGGTGTGCCTGGATGATATGTGCCTGGATAAGGTGTGCCTGCATAAGGTGTGCCTGGATGTGGTGTGCCTGGATGTGGTGTGCCTGGATGTGGTGTGCCTGGATGTGGTGTATCTGGATGTGGTGTGCCTGGATGTGGTGTGCCTGAATATGGTGTGCCTGGATGTGGTGTACCTGGATGTGATGTGCCTGGATGTGGTGTACCTGGATAAGGTGTGCCTGGATGTGATGTGCCTGGATAAGGTGTGCCTGGATGTGATGTGCCTGAATGTGGTGTGCCTGGATGTGGTGTGCCTGGATGTGATGTGCCTGGATAAGGTGTGCCTGAATGTGATGTGCCTGAATGTGGTGTGCCTGGATAAGGTGTGCCTGGATGTGGTGTGTCTGGATAAGGTGTGCCTGAACGTGCCGTGCCTGGATGTGTTGTGCCTGAGTGTGATGTGCCTGATAGTGATGTGCCTGAATTTGGTGTGCCTGGATGTGGTGTGTCTGGATAAAGTGTGCCTGGATGTGGTGTGCCTGGATAAGGTGTGCCTGGATGTGATGTGCCTGAATATGGTGTGCCTGGATGTGGTGTGCCTGGAAAAGGTGTGCTTGAATGTGGTGTGCCTGGATAAGGTGTGCCTGGATGTGGTGTGCCTGGATGTGGTGTGCCTGAATGTGGTGTGCCTGGATGTGGTGTGCCTGAATGTGATGTGCCTGGATGTGATGTGCCTGAATGTGGTGTGCCTGGATGTGGTGTGCCTGAATGTGATGTGCCTGGATGTGATGTGCCTGAATGTGGTGTGCCTGAATGTGATGTGCCTGAATGTGATGTGCCTGAATGTGATGTGCCTGGAATGTGGTGTGCCTGGATGTGATGTGCCTGGATGTGGTGTACCTGGATAAGGTGTGCCTGGATGTGATGTGCCTGGATGTGGTGTGCCTGGATGTGGTGTGCCGAGATAAGATGTGCCTGAATAAAATGTGCCTGAATAAGGTGTGCATGGATAAGGTGTGCCTGGATAAGATGTGCCTGAATGTGATGTGCCTGGATAAGATGTGCCTTGGATGTGGTTTGCCTGGATGTGGTGTGCCTGAATAAGGTGTGCCTGAATGTGATGTGCCTGGATAAGGTGTGCCTGGATGTGATGTGCCTGGATGTGATGTGCCTGAATGTGGTGTGCCTGGATGTGGTGTGCCTGGATGTGATGTGCCTGGATAAGGTGTGCCTGGATGTGATGTGCCTGGATGTTGTGTGCCTGGATGTGGTGTGCCTGGATGTGATGTGCCTAAATGTGGTTTGCCTGGATATGATGTGCCTGAATGTGGTGTGCCTGGATGTGATGTGCCTGGATAAGGTGTGCCTGGATGTGGTTTGCCTGAATGTGATGTACCTGGATAAGGTGTGCCTGGATGTGATGTGCCTGAATGTGGTGTGCCTGAATAAGGTGTGCCTGGATGTGGTGTGCCTGGATGTGATGTGCCTGGATAAGGTGTGCCTGGATGTGATGTGCCTGGATGTTGTGTGCCTGGATGTGGTGTGCCTGGATGTGATGTGCCTAAATGTGGTTTGCCTGGATATGATGTGCCTGAATGTGGTGTGCCTGGATGTGATGTGCCTGGATAAGGTGTGCCTGGATGTGGTTTGCCTGAATGTGATGTACCTGGATAAGGTGTGCCTGGATGTGATGTGCCTGAATGTGGTGTGCCTGAATAAGGTGTGCCTGAACGCGGCGTGCCTGGTTGTGGTGTGCCTAAATGTGATGTGCCTGAATATGGTGTGCCTGGATGTGGTGTGCCGGGATAAGGTGTGCTTGGATGTGGTGTGCCTGGATAAGGTGTGCCTGGATGTGGTGTGCCTGGTCGTGGTGTGCCTGAATGTGATGTGCCTGATAGTGATGTGCCTGAATTTGGTGTGCCTGGATAAGGTGTTCCTGGACGTGGTGTGCCTGGATAAGGTGTGCCTGGATAAGGTGTGCCTGGATAATATGTGCCTGGAAAAGGTGTGCCTGGATGTGGTGTGCCTAGATGTGGTGTATCTGGATGTTGTGTGGCTGGATGTGGTGTGCCTGAATATGGTGTGCCCGGATGTGGTGTACCTGGATGTGATGTGCCTGGATGTGGTGTACCTGGAAAAGGTGTGCCTGGATGTGATGTGCCTGGATAAGGTGTGCCTGGATGTGATGTGCCTGAATGTGGTGTGCCTGGATGTGGTGTGCCTGGATGTGATGTGCCAAAATGTGGTGTGCCTGGATGTGATGTGCCTGAATGTGGTGTGCCTGGATATGATGTGCCTGGATAAGGTGTGCCTGGATGTGGTTTGACTGAATGTGATGTACCTGGATAAGGTGTGCCTGGATGTGATGTGCCTGAATGTGGTGTGATTGAATAAGGTGTGCCTGGATGTGGTGTGTCTGGATAAGGTGTGCCTGATCGCGGCGTGCTTGGTTGTGGTGTGCCTGAATGTGATGTGCCTG
>JAGDYQ010000105.1:3202716-3492716 GCA_021962125.1 Bulinus truncatus
CACAGTCATCACAGACTCCAGTCTTCCCATCTTCACTAGCACACTGTCATCTGATACTCCAGCCACCCATCTTCACTAACACACAGTCACCTGATACTCCAGCCACCCATCTTCACTAACACACAGTCACCTGATACTCCAGCCACCCATCTTCACTAACACACAGTCACCTGATACTCCAGCCACCATCTTCACTAAAACACAGTCACCTGATACTCCAGCCACCCATCTTCACTAACACACAGTCACCTGATACTCCAGCCACTCATCTTCACTAACACACAGTCACCTGATACTCCAGCCACCCATCTTCACCAACACACAGTCACCTGATACTCCAGCCACCCATCTTCACTAACACACAGTCACCTGATACTCCAGCCACCATCTTCACTAACACACAGTCACCTGAAACTCCAGCCACCCAACTTCATACATCCAATCACACTCAAAATGAAAAAGAAACTTTCCTTTTTGAAAAAAAAACCCACAACGCCGTCATATAAATGAAGTAACAAAATGAATAAACAGATTCCTTCTGGTGACACACCCACTAAGGGATGTTGGACAGTTTAAATGGACACTCACAGCCTCACCCTTTCCTTCAAAACTAACTAAACATTCACAAGGTACCGCCTTCAACTGTACCCACCACGCCCTTATCTATGACAGACAAGTGCTTTGTTGCTTGATAAATATCTACGCGTCTCCGTACTTAGAAATCTTTTGTTCCGTCTGTTCAGTAAGTATGACTTTTTAGATTTTATTTTGCTGTTACTTTAAATTTCAAACCATTAAATTTTAAACGAAACATTTCAATGCATCGATCTTATTTAGTGTTTTGTTATTTTATATTTTAATTCATGTTTACTTGTAAGTTTAGTTGGTTCATTGACATTGAAAACAAAATTACCATCATTTGTTATGTTGGCAGTGTTTGTTTTTTTCCACTTTTTGCTTTTCATACAAGACTCATTATTTTATAGTAAACCTTAATACATGTCGTCATTGATGAAAGAATTTCAAATGACCATTAGTGGATAGTGCTCTCATATTTTATTGATAAGTTTTTATTGATTTCTGACTTCATTGATTACACTTATATTACCTTCAGTCTAAACACAAATAATATGTTTATTTTTGTGAATGCTATTTGTCCTTTTATTGACCTTATCTAAAAGCTTCAAACAAAACAAGTCGGTTTATTAGTAACATGAAGAACTTATTCCACTTCTCCATTCCACTCCCAGCTTACATATTTCACTTTACCTTAAACTAGAAACTAAACTTTTTCTGTGTGTATCATCCCATTAGCATCACACCGACTTGTCTAGAACATCACCCCCTACCACACACACACAGACAGACACACACACACAGACACACACACACACAAAAACCATTTTATCATTCACAGCTTCCATCTGTCAGACATGTTTCATACTCAACATTCAAGACATTTGAAAGAACAAAAAAAAATCTTTTTTCTGTTTTCATGTGAGGTGGGGATATGGGGATGATGGCATCTTAAGTATAAGGAACACAAGTATAGATGTGGCACAAGTATAGATGTGGCACAAGTATTGATGTGAGACAAGTATAGATGTGGCACCGGTATAGTCGTGGCACAAGTATAGACGTAGCACCAGTATAGATGTGGCACAAGTATAGATGTGGCACAAGTATAGATGTGGCACCAGTATAGATGTGGCACAAGTATAGATGTGGCACAAGTACAGATGTGGCACCAGTATAGATGTGGCACAAGTATAGATGTGACACCAGTATATATGTGACACCAGTATAGATGTGACACAAGTATAGATGTGACACAAGTATAGATGTGGCACAATGTATAATGTGGCACAAGTATAGATGTGGCACCAGTATAGATGTGGCACAAGTATAGATGTGGTACAAGTATAGATGTGGCACAAGTATAGATGTGGCACAAGTATAGATGTGGCACAAGTATAGATGTGGTACCAGTATAGATGTGGCACAAGTATAGATGTGGCACAAGTATAGATGTGGTACAAGTATAGATGTGGCACAAGTATAGATGTGGCACCAGTATAGATGTGGCTAAAGTATAGATGTGGTTTGTTTTCAATCTTTTCCATGATTCACTTTTATTTCTCATTTTATTTTAACATTGTTAACATAATTTCTAAGTATGACAATTAATACTTAGTGTAAACAATTTTGCAAATGATAATTATAAATTGTTAGTTATCTGCAAATACTTTATATGGCAAATACACATGCACTGTTAAATACACACACACAAACGAGACAATTATGTCACGCTTCAATGAATGAACTGTTTGTTAATGGCGGCAATTTAAAAGCAGTAAATAATAATAACAAAATTATTCTATTTAATTAAATCTGTCCGGTGTGCTATTCAGGTACACCTGCAGACGATCTCATTACCTGGATGAGATGAATGTTGCTCCATTTCATTCATTTGTTGCAACTTGCTGGCTCCGTTCTTCAATTAAACTGACACACTATCGCGTCTGGCCGTACTAACCAACAGGCTTGCGGAGCCGCCAAATTTTTTCCCGGCTCCGGCTCCCACAAATTAAACGGCTCCGGCACGGCTCCGGCTCCCTATAAAGATAGTATCACACGAGACAAAAATTTGTGTAATTGCGCCACGCAAACATGCCGCTGGGAATTAAAAGTTATGCAAATTTTGCCGCGTTCACCCCCATAGTCAGGAACTTGAAAAATATACGCATGTCGCTTTTACTAACAACAAACCATTTCAGTGCATCCAGAATCATATCATTATTTTCGACCGAGGTTTCACTAGTCGCCATTTTCATAAGTAATAAAACGTTATTTCAATGATCAAATTAGCAAATAGTAAAATGATACATTATTAAAAATATTTTAGAGACTTCAGTATTTATATTTATTATTTATAAATTCGGACCCGGGTACCAATAAACTCCGATTTTTATTCGGACCCCGTCCCAATAAAGTCTGATACTTATTCGGACCCGTGGCAAATATGCACTTAGCTTAGCTATACATAAACTTTATTACTGTTTTTTGTTTATTTTTTTTTTATAATTGTTTGAATTGTATGATTTAATCGTTACTCTGTGTCTAGGGTTCCACTAAGCGGACTCTGTATTATTATTTTTTCGGGTTCCGTCTAATAAAGTTTAAATATAGCTAAGATTAGTGCATATTTGCCACGGGTCCGAATAACAATCGGGTTTTATTGGGACCCGGGTCCGAATAGCCACAGCCTTTATAAATTTATCTACTCTATTTCAGATTTTCTGTTTATAATAAAATTGTTAAATACAGAAAGCGACCATTTTGTTTTTAGTCTGTAACAAATTCGCGGTCAAATAATAATACGAAATGACGCGTTCTTTTTGTCGTCGTAGTAAAAATTTATTTAAAATGATTGATACAATTATTCTTTGAAATAAAACTGTTTTAACTTTATATATAACAAAATAGCATGGCATTAAAAAATTTCGGAGGGTAAACAAGATTCTAAACGAACACAAAACGATTCCCCATTAAAGATTTCTTGTGGTGATGTGCGTGCACGCTATCATTTAAATGCTGTTACTGTTGTGGCGTTCGTAAAAATGACAACATTTCAAATTGTAGGAGGCAAACAATCAAACAAATTTGCAATTTTAAAGCTAAAAAAAAATTATGCTGTAAAAAAACAACATTTGGGAGCCGTGGAGCCGCCAGATTTTTTCGGCTCCGGCTCCAGCAAAAAGTAGCGGCTCCCGGCTCCTCGACTCCGGCTCCGCAAGCCTGCTAACCAACAACGACTCATGACAAGAGTCCCATCCAATCAAGGCTTCTGTAACAACTTTTGTACTTCACATTCCAGACATACATTTTTTTTTAAAGAAGGGGGTGGTGTGGTGCGGGGATGGGGGGTGTAAGGTCACAAGAGAAAATGTCACGGTGAACGTCTTACCTTCCAATGATCATTTGTTTGTATTGTATTTACTAGGAAACCGAAAGAAATGTAAGATCCACGTAAGGATAGTTCTAAATGACTAATATAGAATACTTAGGTTGCCATGGTTACGTCACTGTTATCTTAGATGAAATTTAGATGGAATTTTATGCCGAGACCCACCTTTGACTGATTAAGTCGATTGCTTTAGCAATGGGCTCCGGCATATGTAGTGGGGAGGGGGGTGTTTTTCGCAGTCGTGTATTCTACTATTATATTGACAGCATTCACAGTACATACCTGTGCCAATAGATCCCTTCATTTCCTATCGCCGGCCCTGAGTTCAAGGATCTCAAAGTTTAGAATGTATCTATGAATGTAATAGCAGGGGCGTCACTCTGCGGGTAGGCACCATATCAGTTTAGTGGTATTGGAATATGAATGTATTTTTAAAGTCCTCCCAAGGCGCGACTACCATTAATTAAGTCACTGGCTGATATTAATTTGATGTTTGAATTATGTGGACAATTTACGTGTGTTGTGGACAATGAACTATGGGCACAGTTAAACATCGTGATCACTGTCAACATTGTATGTCATAACGATGCCAGTAATTGCACTGCTGGGTACATTAAACACTGTACAACTGGGCACATTAAACACTGTACTACTGGGTACATTAAACACTGTACTACTGGGCACATTAAACACTGTACTACTGTGTACATTAAACACTGTACTACTGGGCACATTAAACACTGTACTACTGTGTACATTTAACACTGTGCAGCATGGTACATTAAGCAGTGTGCAACATGGTACATTAAACGCTGTACTACTGAGTATAATGAACACTGTACTACTGGGTACAATAAACACTGAACTATTGGGTACATTAAACGCTGTACTATTGGGTACAATGAACACTGTACTACTTGGCACATTAAACACTGTACTACTTGGCACATTAAACACTGTACTACTGGGTACATTAAACAATGAGCTACTGGGTACATTAACACTGTGCAACATTGTACATTAAACACTGTACTACTGGGTACATTAAACAATGTACTACTGGGTACATTAAACACTGTGTTACTGGGCACATTAAACACTCTGCAGCTGAGTACACTCTGTCACTGTGCTAATTCTTACTGTGAACTCTAAACTAACCAGCACAGATTATCATCACAACAGTATATATATAACAGTTATTGGCTTGTTTAATCCTTTAGAAAACTAACACCATATGGTAGATGAAAGAGACTTGAAAGACCTCATTATGTAAGGTACTTCATAGTACATTTTTAGAAAAACCAGAATCTTGTTGTAGTTTAAAAAACAACATTTTATTAGTTTAAAATGTGTTCACAGATCATTGACTAAAAAAAGTGAAACAAATTAACAATTAGGAACAGGTCCATCAGTTTCTCCTGGATGAAGGGAGCGGCCACATTGATGCTAGGCACATGTGGGTGTGAGTTACTTGCTACCTGTTCATTAAGTGTGTGAAGGATTAACTGCTGATAACTCCTTTGAGAAGAAGAAAAATATTATTGCGTTACAGAATGTGAATTTTTGTTTCTATGTCTCCATGAATTGAAGTTTGCTGACGTGTTAGATAAACATGGTTTCAATATACTCGGTGCGGTGTTTTTTTTTTGAGACTTGAAAAATTCAACAAACCGCGAGCAGCTTCGTTACATTATGTACGTCATTGGACCAGATATTGACATATACAGGTATGACATACTGACCCACAACACAGGAGTTTAATGGCTCGATTTGTTACTGCTCACTATGAAATTAATTAAACATACGGAAATATTTTAATGACATTTTGTGGGGCTGAAAATTTATATTTCATTCATCTGCAATCGATTTGCTTTATAGTGTTGTATGGTTTCAAACTTTATAGTGTTGAAAGGTTCCAAACTTTATAGTGTTGTATGGTTCCAAACTTTATAGTGTTGTATGGTTCCAAACTTTATAGTGTTGTTGTTCCAAACTTTATAGTGTTGTATGGTCCTAACTTTATAGTGTTGTATGGTTCCAAACTTTATAATGTGCCTTGTTGTATAGTTTTGTTATATAATCAAATTGTTTTTTTATTATAGTATAGTTTTAATATTAAATCACCTTTTAGAACATTATATTTCTAAAATCATTTCACATTGAAGTATAGTATAGTCCTAAGGGGCTGTCCATAAATTAAGTCAACAAATTTTTGGCAATTTTTACCCCCCCCCTCCCCCTTGTCAACAACTTGTCAAACTTCCAGAGACCCCCCCCCCCATACAATTACGTCAACATCTGATTACCCCCCTCCCCCCAAAATAACAGTAAAAGGATAAAAAAAATTTTTTTAATAGACTAGTTTACAACTACAACAAAAAAGTGAATAAAATTAAAATATTTAGAAAAAAGTTTAATAAACTTTTAACTTATGAACATAATACCAAATTATAACTACAAAGGCTTACTCTGAACAGAAAAGAGATTACATGGTTTCAGCCCCGTAGCGTGAAAATACTACAGGCGGCGCCAGGCATTCTACAGCAGGGGCCAGGCAATAGCGGAGGGGGGGGGGGCAGGTAATACATTTTACTAAGTAGAAAAATAAGCAGGGGGCAGACAAAACGCAGGGGGGCCCGGCTCCTTTGGCCCCCGCACGCTACGGACCTGCATAGTTTACAAAAAATAATACAAATTACACCTTTAAGAATTATGAACATACTAGAATTAATATAAAACTTTAAATACTATTTAATTATTCACAAAGACTTGTTCTAATTTCAAGCAGAAACGAGATTTAAAAGTTAAAATATAAATACAGTTTTAATTTATAAACATATTTTTTACAAACAAATCCAAATCTTATAATCTCCCATGGAGATGTCAAATGTTCCTCAATTGTTATTATTATTATATGTTCTGGGTGAATAATTTCTTGTGGAACAAGAAACGCCAGACAAATTAACATTTTTCTTCATCTAGCCATTCTGCACTTACTATCACCCATGAGCGATAATTGCCATGGAAGCTCTCTTTGTCTTTGACAGCCACTCGCATTGGACGAATTCTTTGCATATAGTATTTGACTGAGCCCAGGCATACGTTGTTGGTGTTGAACATGATTCTTTAACATGGCTTGCGAAACAACATAAAGGTGACAGATTTTACAGGTCCGTTCAAACAATAGCAACTGAACTAGATGGACAATATATATCAAATGGAAGAATTTGAATGCTTTTGCCGATCGAGGTATAGAATGATTTCAACTTTCACAGACTGATTGAAGAAAAGAGATTGAAATCTATGTGAGTTTATATCAGATAATCTGGTTCTTTAAGGCCCTCATTAGTTTGGCGAACTGGAATTGGTGGAGGGATAAATCTATCAGCAATAATATGAAAGTGCGAGCTTCTAATTGGTTGTCAACAAGTTAAATCACAGCATTTGACAATTTGTTGAAAGTACTGACTTTTTCTTATATGGTTTTTTGCACTAAACACTCCGCCGCTGTTGGAAAATTGTCTATGCTTACTTGCTTTCATATTTCTGTCAATGTTTCGCCAGCATATTTCAAGTATAATTTTTCCAACTCTTCATCAATTTTTCGACCTTGTGTGCCAAGGTGGCTTCCAAAATGTTTATGTGGCAAAATTAGTCGGAATATACTTAGTTTAATTAAAATACTGAATGTTGGGCGGTGTGTAACACAGGTCTCACTAACGCTACTTGATTTTCATTTATTTAAGTAATTATATTAAATTTTAAAAAGTAACATTGTTGACGTCAACTTTTCCTAAACCTCCCCCTCCCCCTTGTCAACAATTGTAAAAAATTTTATGACCCCACTCCCCCCTATTTTGTTGACGTAATTTATGGACAGACCCTAAAATATATTCGTCTTGTAGTACAAAACAATATTTGCTTTTACTGTTGTTATTTTAACAATTATATTTTTTATCGTTGACTGCTGATTTGGACCATTTGATGAACAAATACAAATGCATGTAATTAAAACAACAGAATACTGTAATATTTATCACTTCATTATTTTTGTAATTTATAATGTAATGAAGAAATCCAATGAATTCACAAACGTTTATGATTAATACCAATTATCTCAGAGGATATAAGAAACAATAGTGTGTGTGTGTGTGTTGAGGAAATAGTTTCTTCGCCTGTACTGCGTTAGCCACGGGACTGTTATTGGTTGTACTGCGTTAGCCACGGGACTGTTATTGGTTGGTCTAAGATGTGATGATACAGACGATTTGTTTATTTAGGTAGACATCACTACACGTCCTTTACCAACAAGTTGATTCACAGACAGAAAAATGTTCGGTTCGTTTGATTTCACGTTACACATTCATGTTATTTAGGAACAAGATAATCTCCTTCCGAATTTATTAACAAACTGATGAATACAAATAGATGCTATATACTGCATAGATTTACTTTTTCTATTATTGCTAACTACAGATTATAAATTATACAGAAAGTCCATCGCTATTTAGAAATTCCTTTACCAGAGGCTAAAAAAAAACCCATTTGTGTTATTTTCTAGGGAGCGACCGATATGCCTTTTTACCGATAGTCCGATACCGATATTTTTCTCCAGCATTTTACCGATACCGATACCGATATTTTTTAAATCAACAACAATGCCAAACACGTGTTTTTCTCGTGCTGTAGTCCCAATCTAATGACGTATGTCAACCCGTGTTCACCCCTTCCCTGTCGTATTTCGTAACACTTCGCCCACACGTGTCTTGTCCCCCCCCCAACTTCCCATCCCAAAAAAAAATACAAACAGATGTTCAGTAATTGTATTATTCAAGGTCATACATTAGAATTAAGAAATGCCAATCCTATTGTTTCAAGGTCATATCGCTGATGCAATTTTTGTGGACGTGACAATTTCTGTGTACAGGTTTTTTTTTCCTTTTTTTTTAAATCTTGTCTGATCTGGTTATAGAATTGGGTTATTTACTGATTTTTTTATGCAACTCTGTTGTGAAAAAAAAAAACAATGTATCGGCAGCCAAAAAACGGCCGGTCCGATAGTTAACCAATAGTGCCAGCCCCGTAGCCAAGGGGGGGGCACTGGGGGGGCCGTGCCCCCCCCCCCCCGCGAGGTGTGGGGTGCCCCCGCTTAAAAAAAGAAGAAAAAGAGGAAAAAATAAAGAAAAAGTAAAGGTGCCCCCTTGCTGGGTATTGGTGCCCCCTGCTTACTTTGACCTGGCTACGGGCCTGCATAGTGCCAATATCGGTTCGACTATCGGTCGCTCCCTACAAAAATCGGTCGATCCGATATTAACCGATAGTGCCAATATCGGTCCGATACCGATACCGATCCGATTATCGGTCGCTCCCTATTATTTTCCTTTTTTAATAATATAACGCCTAAAATATTGATACACAATATAATTAAACACAAATATGGCGTCTTTCGGGGGAAATCAATTTAAATTGTCGATGTATACGTTTGATTCTGTGTTCCACCAATCCATGTACTTTGATTGACTATTTCATTGGAGACACTGTGATGATGAACAATGTCATATTTTGACTGCTAGTCAAACTTGTAACAGACGCATTTATATGAATAGACAACTTAGGCAGTACCTACCGCCATGGGCGTCGCTAGGAATTTTTCCAGAGAGGGGGCAAAAAAAACACGTTTTTTTTTAATTGTAACTGGCAATGCCATACAGGTTTTTTCTTAATGTATCCAATTTAAGTATATCATTAATTATTTATATTGACATAAATAAATGAGTTTGAAAATTCAAGCATTTTGACTACAAGCATGTTCCGATTTTAATTTTTTATTTTGCATTCTGTAGCTTGATTTGTCCTTCGACAATGTTTTTTCCATTCAGGTTTTTTTTTTTAAATATGGCAACTCTTGTTAGTTTATAATCGTCTGCCACTAAGTGAGTTTTTACATTTATCCAAAATTATATGAAAAGATGGATATCATAAATTGTTGTACAGGCTCAATAAAACGAAAAGTAGAGCAATCGCGGGATTCCGAAAAGCCGTTATTAGAAGATTTTAGGGCGTCTGCAGCATCTGACTTATCATATGCATTGAGGGCAACAGTACAAGTTCAACAGCCAGACACAACTGAAGAAACTATTTCTAATTTGATTGTCGCTGTCACTTTTTCATTTCCTAAATTGGATATAGGAAGGTATGTCTTGACATACGACCTTTCAAATGAGTTGAAATTGCTGCTGATCCTTGATTGTTGGACCCCTGATAAAAAGTATGATTTTTAAAGCTGACAGTGGTGGAAACAAAGGTTTTAGATATTCTTGGTTATCATACTATTCATCGTGTGTTGTACACTTGCAAATGTTAAAAAGTCCTTTTGCAAAAATTGTACGTGTTGTTTCCACAAAAAGTAATTCCATGAGTTCAGGGGGAATTTGTCATCAAACCATGCACACAATTTAAAAATTTCATCAAAGATGCACGTAGCCACATGCAAAGCACATGGCACAAAAGCTCTTATTAAGGATGCAAGCTATTTCGTTGCATTATTGTAGCCAAAGCAGTTACTATAGATGAGCAGTTGAACTCATCATTTAGAGGACAAATTCAAGAAAATTGCAACAAACTGGTCCCACCAATTCTTCAATCCTTTTTTGCGGCATGTATGATTTGGCACTTCGTGGAAAAGAATCATTTCGGTAATTTTTTACGACCTGTTAGAGTTTCGTGTTGAATCTGGAGATGAAGTGTAATCTATGTAATCATTTGTAAATTGGTTCTTGTAATGCTAAGTGCATCTGGGCAACTACACAAAACACTATGATCGAAATGTGTGGGTCTCTCTTGTGTGAAGACATTGTTCGTGAAGCAAATAATTCAGTTGCAATTTCTATACTTACGTGCCGACGAGACAACATAATTTCAGGCATTGAGCAGATGTCACTTGGTGTTAGGTTTGTCAAAGAACACCATCATTACAAACGGGTCAAGTGGATCTCTGTGTATGTATGAACGGGTCAAGTGGATCTATGTATATGTATGAATGGGTCAAGTGGATCTCTGTGTATGTATGAACGGGTCAAGTGGATCTCTGTGTATATATGAACGGGTCAAGTGGATCTCTGTGTATGTATGAACTGGTCAAGTGGATCTCTGTGTATGTATGAATGGGTCAAGTGGATCTCTGTGTATGTATGAACGGGTCAAGTGGATCTCTGTGTATATATGAACGGGTCAAGTGGATCTCTGTGTATGTATGAACGGGTCAAGTGGATCTCTGTGTATGTATGAACGGGTCAAGTGGATCTCTGTGTATGTATGAACGTGTCAAGTAGATCTCTGTGTATATATGAACGGGTCAAGTGGATCTCTGTGTATATATGAATGGGTCAAGTGGATCTCTGTGTATGCATGAACGGGTCAAGTGGATCTCTGTGTATGTATGAACGGGTCAAGTGGATCTCTGTGTATGTATGAACGGGTCAAGTGGATCTCTGTGTATATATGAACCAAAGATGAGAGCCATTACAGAGGCGACTATAAGCCTAGGTTGAGGTTATCCAGGATAGTATGTCCCGCATTCCGTACCAGGGAATGACCGGGCCGAATACCTCGTGGGTGGTGAAAGTAGCTGAATGGAGGGCGTATGGGCCAATATCCTTAACTTTGAACGCAATCAATGGCAATGGTTCTCACGTTGGAAGAATAGGATGACGGGCAGAAATATCAGGAGTCAATTGGAGTGGTCGTCCAAGACCGAGGAAAGTCAAGAAGTCACTAATCGCTGAGTTTCGAACATGGCATTGTCCTAAAGAAAAAACCAGATTTATATGAAATTGAGGCTAATGTTTCGAAATGTCCAAATGTTTAACTCCGATGTATTATTCCGTCACGTATAAATATATTTTTATATTTATAGAGTTCTGAGTGACGATGCCAGTCATACTAAATGGCGAACATAGTTAAAGAGTTCGAGGTGATGAGTTTAGTCAGACCAGAATATATCATTAGCCAGCACTGTTGGTACATTAGCAGGCACTGTTGGTACATTAGCAGGCACTGTTGGTACATTAGCCAGCACTGTTGGTATCATTAGTCAGCATTTTTGGTATCATTAGCCAGCACTGTTGGTATCATTAGCCAGCACTGTTAGTATCATTAGCCAGCACTGTTAGTATCATTAGCCAGCACTGTTGGTATCATTAGCCAGCACCGTTGGTATCATTAGCCAGCACTGTTAGTATCATTAGCCAGCACTGTTGGTATCATTAGCCAGCACTATTGGTAGATTAGCCAGCACTTTTGGTATCATTAGCCAGCACTATTGGCAGATTAGCCAGCACTGTTGGTATCATTAGCCAGCACTATTGGTAGATTAGCCAGCACTTTTGGTATCATTAGCCAGCACTATTGGTAGATTAGCCAGCACTTTTGGTATCATTAGCCAGCACTGTTGGTAGATTAGCCAGCACTTTTGGTATCATTAGCCAGCACTATTGGTAGATTAGCCAGCACTTTTGGTATCATTAGCCAGCATTTTTGGTATCATTAGCCAGCACTGTTGGTATCATTAGCCAGCACTGTTAGTATCATTAGCCAGCACTGTTAGTATCATTAGCCAGCGCTGTTGGTATCATTAGCCAGCACCGTTGGTATCATTAGCCAGCACTATTGGTAGATTAGCCAGCACTTTTGGTATCATTAGCCAGCACTATTGGTAGATTAGCCAGCACTTTTGGTATCATTAGCCAGCACTATTGGTAGATTAGCCAGCACTTTTGGTATCATTAGCCAGCACTATTGGTAGATTAGCCAGCACTTTTGGTATCATTAGCCAGCACTATTGGTAGATTAGCCAGCACTTTTGGTATCATTAGCCAGCACTATTGGTAGATTAGCCAGCACTTTTGGTATCATTAGCCAGCACTATTGGTAGATTAGCCAGCACTTTTGGTATCATTAGCCAGCACTTTTGGTACATTATTTGACATGGTGATGGTACTGACATACGTCATGTCAAATAACTTTTCCAGATCATTAATGATTTTGCTTTCGTTTTATAAATAAAAGTAAGTTTAGTTTAAATTAAAAATCCCAGGTTCATTATGTGTCAAACTGTCGCCGACTGCATTGACCATTGACTAACTGTCACCGACTGCATTGACAATTGACCAACTGTCACCGACTGCATTGACAATTGACCAACTGTCACCGACTGCATTGACCATTGACCAACTGTCACCGACTGCATTGACCATTGACCAGCTGTCACCGACTGCATTGACAATTGACCAACTGTCACCGACTCCATTGACCAACTGTCACCGACTGCATTTACTATTGACCAACTGTCACCGACTGAATTGACCATTGACCAACTGTCACCGACTGCATTGACAATTGACCAACTGTCACCGACTGCATTGACAATTGACCAACTGTCGCCGACTACATTGACAATTGTAAATATTATTGTAATCGACCCATAACAAAATCATTGATTAACGATTATTACGTCATCTTACAATGTCCAGCTTTGACCAACGGGTTGTTGTTTTACTTCGTCTCAATGTTTTATCGATTATTTGTGTTTGACAACAATAATAAAATCAAGCTCTAGGTACTGTACATAAAGTTACGACCTAGTTTCCGTCAAGTCAGGTTTCATGGCCTTGTTTATTTCTTTGTTTTGATGGAACGAGTCGGTCTTGCTAGACATCCTATAATCCTAAATGACCTTTGACCTACGGTTCCACAACAAAGGCCTTTCACCATCATACAGCCGCTGAACACATGTAACTGACATATTTCAACTGCACATTTGGGATCAGTTAAAGGGAGGCTATCCTAGAGCAGTGACTTTTATCTCATGGCATTTATTATTTTTACTGGAGAGTTATTCACCTTGAGATAGAAAGTTCATATTTCTCAACAATTGATCAAACAGACGGTAGAGATTTTTCCTACACTCAGTCTTAGATGAAAGGTTAATTGGCGGGTGGGGCTAAGCAGAACAAATCGTCCTTAATACAACATATTGCTAATGTATTTATCGTTCTAAAGCCTTACTTTGTTATAAAAAAAACATTTCTTAGGCCGGATAATCGTCCCGTAGGAATGATTGATCTGGCCAGCTCTCCACTTTACTTCAGTAGGTCCAGGGCTCGATTTACCGCCGGGGAGGCCGGGGATATCCCCGGCACTGAGAACCGTCATCCCCGGCTCTGCTTTAGCTAATATATCCCTGCCAGGGATGAAACCATAGACATTTATCCCCGGCTCTGCAGACATTTTTTTTCACCCCCGGCACTGGTTTTTTTCTTAAATCAAGCACTGAGTAGGTCACATCCAAAACGTTTAACATTATAAGTTTTATTAGTTTCCACAGACACTCCATCCACTCTTGGTCCGCTGCTTCAGTCAAATGTAAGTAGCCTTAATGGACAGCAGCCCAGTATGTGTGCACACCTTTGGCCTACGCCTTGCACTGTGATAGAATCCCATTATTTAATTATTCTATATTTTAATTCAACTAAAAACATACATCATAGCTGCATTTGGTTTTCTGATGGTGTGGCTGCGATGAAAGAAATAAGTTGTGCAGTTCATACAATGTTTAGCTAGACGTCGCCTAGAGTACACCAGCATCTATCTATAGGGTTAAATTTTTCTGTAATATATAATTTAATGCCACTCCCCACTCCCCCGACAGCTGCATGTGGCAGAAGAAAGGATCCGTCACTCTAATCTCTTTGAATGACACGTTGAACTTTTTTTTTATCTCCCCTTGTGATTCATGATAGCCTTAACTGTATTTGTCATCTGTGGACAGGGGAAACTCAAAAATATTTCTTAGGTCAGTGATAAGTTCATTTTATTTTTTTCACATAAAATATAATTTCAAAGTAACAGTAGCATAGAAGCTTTAAAAAAAAACAAACAGAACTAAGTTTTTTTTAAACCCAGTTTGAGGATTTTCTCACGCTCAAGTTTCTGTGTTGAGAAATAGTATAAGAGTTGGGATGTTGGTGTGGTGTTCTCTCTCTCTCTCTCTAAACGACAATTACTAAATAAGACTTCATTCTATGACCAAGTTATTTACTTACGGGCCCACAAATTAGTTTGTTGTTGTTGTTGTTCTTGTTGTTGTTTGTTTGTTTGTTTGTTTTTAGTAAGACTGCCGAATATTGCCGAGGCCATAATAAATTACAAGTAAAATCAAAAGGTCAAACTATTTTTTGCAAAATGACGTCATTTACAACGTTGACGACCTTGACATTTTTGTTCTATTCACACACACACACATTAACACATTCACACAATCACACTCACAAACACACACACTCACACACTCAAACACACACACACACTCACACATACATGCGCGCACATAATTCTCATGAAGGGGAATCCCCCCTTTCCCCCTACCCCCCCCCCTTCATTTTCCCCCTATGTCTGTGCCAAGATTTTTTTTTTGTATCTTTCGGACTGTCTGCTATTTGTGTGCATCCTTCTGTTTAGTCGGGAAGAAATATCTTTGCAGCTGTGTGTTTATCTGAAATGATGTGAAGTTTGTGTAAATAACACCAACATGTACTCTTACTTATGAAACCTTTTATTTCTTTATTTTTTTATTTGGTGTATAAATGTCGAGATAGTGTCAAATAGTGACACTGAGGACAAACAGCGAGCTGACAATTTAAGTGACACAAGGAGTCTCACAGTCAGGATATTGTCAGAAAACTAAAACTGTTTATCCACAACCTGTGATTAAATGTAAACTGCATATCCACAGCCAGGGATTAAATGTTAACTGTCTATACACACTGGGATTAAATGTAAACTGTCTATACACAAACTGGGATTAAATGTAAACTGTGTATACACAAACTGGGATTAAATGTAAACTGTCTATACACACTGGGATTAAATGCAAACTGTCTATACACAAACTGTGATTAAATGTAAACTGTCTATACACAAACTGGGATTAAATGTAAACTGTCTATACACAAACTGGGATTAAATGTAAACTGTCTATACACAAACTGGGATTAAATGTAAACTATATATGCACAATATGGGATTAAATGTAATCGCGTTAGCATAAAATTGAACGCCTTCTGTATACTCTAAGCCCGTGTTTCTCACTAAGAAATCAGCTGGATTATCGCGATCCACCAGTAAAGAAAGAAAAAAGATAAGAAAGAAAAGCTAGGGTTATTTTTCTGTATTATAAATTACCAACCAAATAATTAAAAGTTTTTGGCGACCCACATAAAATCAACTCGCTAACCACCATTGGATCGCGAGCCACACTTTGACAACAACTGCTCTAAATAATTTACCTATCTGCGATGTGCCAAGGCCGCAGCTAAGTTGGGAGCTAACTCGAACATATCCCAGGATTCTATTTAAATTCAAAATGTATCTCTTTGTTGACGAATTTAAAATATGTTCTCACTTCAAAGTAATTGAATTTCGTGTACAAATATCATCATCAATTAGCAGCAACGATTTTTATTGATTATTTCATTGTGATCGATATCTATCAGTGAGTAAGATGTTGTAAAATAAGCAATTATTTTTCCCAATCTTATTAAAGCTAATTTTTATTGCTTCTTAAAAATAACATAAATTTATCATGGAATGTTGGGATGAGAACTTTTTGTTATCCCGGGATAAGCAAAACTCCAGAAAAATGAGAAACCCAAGAATGTACATTACACTTTTCACGGCAGACCAGGATAATGTTTTGATTCCTACTGCTATAAAACTCAACGGTATTTTCGCCATGCATCAGAAGTTTCAGAACATCAGAAACTGGCAATTAATGTGTAGAAATGACTGGCAGTTGATGTAAAAAAATATAACCGTTAGTATTATAAAATTTAAAATAGTAAAAAAAAAATATGTTTTCATATTAGAACTGTGAGACTTAAACAAATAGTACATGATGATTTGTCAGTAAACCTTTTAATTAACATATATATCTCCACAGTAAATGAACTATACCAACATCTAATTATAAACCACCAAGAGGTAAGCTCAATTTCCATTACTATCTGAGACATGGTTTTGCTTCAACAATTAGTGATACTGGTCACATGCCTACTGACTCAGTCTACAACATTGTCAGGCCCAGTGGAGAGCCAGAAGGAAAACGATGGTTTTGGCGTGCTGATAGACGGGGGCAGCTCCAGTACAAAGGTGAAGATCTATAGGTGAGACTGTGTAGATGTAGCCAGGTTTACCAATAGGTGAGACTGTGTAGATGTAGCCAGGTTTAGTGAGACTGTGTAGATGTAGCCAGGTTTACCAACAGGTGAGACTGTGTAAATGTAGCTAGGTTTACCAATAGGTGAGACTGTGTAGATGTAGCCCGGTTTACCAATAGGTGAGACTGTGTAGATGTAGTCAGGTTTACCAATAGGTGAGGCTGTGTAGATGTAGCCAGGTTTACCAATAGGTGAGACTGTGTAGATGTAGCCAGGTTTAGTGAGACTGTGTAGATGTAGCCAGGTTTACCAACAGGTGAGACTGTGTAAATGTATGCTTGTAGGTTTACCAATAGGTGAGACTGTGTAGATGTAGCCTGGTTTACCAATGGGTGAGACTGTGTAGATGTAGTCAGGTTTACCAATAGGTGAGACTGTGTAGATGTAGCCAGGTTTACCAATAGGTGAGACTGTGTAGATGTAGCCAGGTTTACCAATAGGTGAGACTGTGTAGATGTAGCCAGGTTTCCCAATAGGTGAGACTGTGTAGATGTATCCAGGTTTCCCAATAGGTGAGACTGTAGATGTAGCCCGGTTTACCAATAGGTGAGACTGTGTAGATGTAGCCAGGTTTACCAGTAGGTGAGACTGTGTAGATGTATCCAGGTTTACCAATAGGTGAGGCTGTGTAGATGTAGCCAGGTTTACCAATAGGTGAGACTGTGTAGATGTATTCAGGTTTCCCAATAGGTGAGACTGTGAAGATGTAGCCCGGTTTACCAATAGGTGAGACTGTGTAGATGTAGCCAGGTTTACCAATAGGTGAGACTGTGTAGATGTATCCAGGTTTACCAATAGGTGAGGCTGTGTAGATGTAGCCAGGTTTACCAATAGGTGAGACTGTGTAGATGTAGCCAGGTTTAGTGAGACTGTGTAGATGTAGCCAGGTTTACCAACAGGTGAGACTGTGTAAATGTAGCTAGGTTTACCAATAGGTGAGACTGTGTAGATGTAGCCCGGTTTACCAATAGGTGAGACTGTGTAGATGTAGTCAGGTTTACCAATAGGTGAGACTGTGTAGATGTAGCCAGGTTTACCAATAGGTGAGGCTATGTAGATGTAGCCAGGTTTACCAATAGGTGAGACTGTGTAGATGTAGCCAGGTTTACCAATAGATGAGACTGTGTAGATGTAGCCAGGTTTCCCAATAGGTGAGACTGTGTAGATGTATCCAGGTTTCCCAATAGGTGAGACTGTGAAGATGTAGCCTGGTTTACCAATAGTGGAGACTGTGTAGATGTAGCCAGGTTTACCAATAGGTGAGACTGTGTAGATGTATCCAGGTTTACCAATAGGTGAGGCTGTGTAGATGTATCCAGGTTTACCAATAGGTGAGGCTGTGTAGATGTAGCCAGGTTTACCAATAGGTGAGACTGTGTAGATGTAGCCAGGTTTAGTGAGACTGTGTAGATGTAGCCAGGTTTACCAACAGGTGAGACTGTGTAAATGTAGCTAGGTTTACCAATAGGTGAGACTGTGTAGATGTAGCCCGGTTTACCAATAGGTGAGACTGTGTAGATGTAGTCAGGTTTACCAATAGGTGAGACTGTGTAGATGTAGCCAGGTTTACCAATAGGTGAGGCTATGTAGATGTAGCCAGGTTTACCAATAGGTGAGACTGTGTAGATGTAGCCAGGTTTACCAATAGATGAGACTGTGTAGATGTAGCCAGGTTTCCCAATAGGTGAGACTGTGTAGATGTATCCAGGTTTCCCAATAGGTGAGACTGTGAAGATGTAGCCCGGTTTACCAATAGTGGAGACTGTGTAGATGTAGCCAGGTTTACCAATAGGTGAGACTGTGTAGATGTATCCAGGTTTACCAATAGGTGAGGCTGTGTAGATGTAGCCAGGTTTACCAATAGGTGAGGCTGTGTAGATGTAGCCAGGTTTACTAATAGGTGAGACTGTAGTTGCACCCAAGTTCCTCCGTAGGTGAGACTTGTAGATGTATACTAAATTCGATCATTTTCCGCTAGCATGTTCATTAAATGTACTTTAAAGCATCTATTAACCCTTTTAAGCCAAGATCGTGATAAAAACTGTAATATTGAACTAAAACGAAAAACATATTTGTGTAGTGGAAATAATGTTTTATTTTTACGATTAAAGACCGTATAAAAATTAGATATTTATCTCTTTATTATCTACACTCATATTTATCTCTTTATCATATACACACATTTATCTCTTTATCATATACACTCATATTTAGATAGTTTTTTGAAGTAACCTACATCACGACGGTCAGTTACTACAATGAAACGATAATTCTATTTTTTTTTGCACCCGGCGTCGCTCTTTTTACCTGTTACATTATTTATGATTTTAACTAAAAATAGAAAAAAGTTGCTAATTCCTTTTTTTCTTTTATCCGGCACTATGCATTTCCCATCATCAACAGATGGAAATCACCAAGTGGCAATAAACGTATTCCAACTATTGAACTCTTTGATTCAAAAAAGTTCAACCCTGGGATTCAAACCTTCTACCCCGAGTGGAAGAACCTGACGGTGTATTTGGTCAATATTTTGAACTGGGCTCGGAAAACAGTTCCAGAAGACAGACACTCAGACACGCCCATCTATTTGATGGCTACTGCAGGTTCGTTACCATGGTGAATAATTTTTCTTTATCTATTTCTTTCTACCTATGTTTCCCGCCTAATGCTATAGATCTGTAATCTCATTTCATTATATTCTCTTTGTGCCTCCCTGTATGATACCCAATGTTTCAACAGTTTCTCCCTAGTGTCAAGCTGGGCTGAACGGGTGAGATTAGTGTTCCATTATACTCTATTAGATATAATATTACCGATCGATGAGTTTGTCCACACAATCTCATCAAAAACTTTGTTCAAATCTTAGCCATAATTATCTGCTGCTGTGTAAATAATAAAAATTACATTATAAAAAAATATTTTATAAACAAAAACGTTTTTCTTGAGTACTAAAAAGCAGAAAAATAATTTTTCTATGAGCCTGAAAAAATGTCTGAATAAATTGGTCACATGTTAATAGACATTATAAGAGCTTCTAATTTTTATAAAACGAAAAACGTTGGGCGCATGAATTTTATATTATGTGAATGTATTACAGTATCAGAATCATCAAATGTTAACAATTAAATCCCATGCCTCATAACCTAAACTCATGCTATAGAATTTAATTCTTGTAAAGTCAATTGAATCAATATATTAATATAGTGAAATTTTATTTAACAGGTTTTCATTTATAGAAATTAGAGTATGTTAGAAAGGTCTGGATGTTTGTGTTTATTATCTGTGTTTATTATCTGTGTTTATTAACTGTGTTTATTAACTGTGTTTATTAACTGTGTTTATTATCTGTGTTTATTATCTGTGTTTATTATCTGTGTTTATTATCTGAAAAGTTGAGAAGAGTAGTATGGCAGGTAGGGTGGCCCAAAATCATATGGCAAAAAATAAAGTTTCTCACATCTAACGGGGCACCCTCTTGTTGAGTTCCATTTGTCTTACTTAGTAACTGACAACAATTTAGCTTCCTACTGCTATTGGAAAGGAATGCTCAAGAGTTACAAAGTTTTGCTATATTAATAAAAAAACGCATTTTCGTTGAATTTTTGTTTATTATATTTTCAAATCATGTCATTACTGTAATGTAACTGTTAAGTAACGAAAATGTCAACATAAAATGTAAATTGTAGAAATCTGATGAGTCAGAGTACATTGTCTAAACATTGTCTACACCGAAACCGCACAGATGGCAGACTTCTCTGTAATTTGTGTAGGGATGACTTTTCTGTTGGCTTCAACAACTTGTAGAATAAATTGCTTTTCTTCCTCGTTTTATGTCAGCAGTCTATTATATTCCTCAAAAAGTTTAACTCCACGTTCTGCAGTATCGTTGACCACACGCAAGTCGTTAATGCACTGTGATTAATGTGTCGAAACCATTCCCACTTTGTTCAGACCCTTGACTCACCCAGCCACCCTCTAATAAAATTAATACGTATATTATACAATGTATAGTAGTATACGTTCCAGTTCTCCCGCCCACCACCCTTTTTACCCCACCCCCGCAATTGCGTCATATCGGCAGTAGCCAGCGGAGAGAGATGAAGAGCCCCTGCGCCGTCGAACTGAGCAAACGCGGAAGAATGTCACAGAAAGTTGCTACATTCCACTGGGGATTCTCTCTGACCACTCGGCCCCTGTTCAAATACCGACAAAGGATACATGTCCAGTTACTCTTGTCTTTGTCGGTATGACGTACTTCTCCACCCCCCCCCCCATCTAAGGCGGGAAGTTAGCTCCACCCCCGCCCGATTGACAGGGAAAGGAGCGTAGATAATTGATTGGCTAGGGGTCACATGTAAGAAAGTGTGTGAGTAACGAAAGATAGTTTTTCTAGACATTCAACTGAGTGATCTCTGAGAAGAGAGTCGATTTATGTGGCTCGGAGAGAGAGAGAGAGAGAGAGAGAGAGAGAGAGAGAAACGTCCTACACTTTATTCATTTATATTGGATTACCTCTTTTGGTGTATTTTCGGATTATCTTTGATTAATTTTTATGAGCCACCAGACCCTGTTACGGGCTGGTGCCGTTGTGTAAATAAAATTTATATTTCTGTTGTTACGCACGACTTATCGATTGAATATCTTCACGTGTTGTACGTCTAATTGCTGGTGAGACAGTGTGTGGCAGAAACACAAATAGAAATACGGGTCATCACTGAGTCGGCCCTCATACTTCTAGATACAAGCTAAAGGATACCCTCATAGGGGTCCTCAACAGACGCCTTCATTTTGGAGAATGATGGATTACCTCGAACGTGTCGCTCACTAGGTTCTATTCCAAAACCTGTTATTATTTTCTGTTTCTCAATTGGTGACACTTCATCGGAAAACAATGCCAGGCTGACAGTCTCATCAGACAGATACCACATGTGATTCTGGATAATTTTTTGTGCTGCAATACTGATGTCGTGATCAACAGACTGATATTGCTGCAGGTCCTTCCAGAGCAAAAGATCTCCTCCAGGTGGTTCCGCTGCACAGGGTGCTTGAATCCAGGACTTTGTGTACTAATCGTTTGAGTTGGCTCTCTTCCTTGGATGTAAGACTGAAAAATTCTCTCTGATTAAGGAAGATGTAAATTTTGATGGCATAGATCAGCTTAGCCGTCCACCTAGCATTATGTACAGGGCCTGGTGCTTTCCAGTCAATCGTTTTTGGTGGATCTCCTAAGATGATCATTGTCAGTTCAATAAGTTCTTCATAATCATCTCTGACCTGGGACTTCAAGTCAACGAAATTTGTCAGGAAGCTTACCGTGTTTTCTCGCAAAACATCAGTGCTTGATGGCAGTTCCAACTTACTATAGTTGTCAAGCTTTATGCGTCCCAAAACTTCTTTAAATCTTTTAAGATAGATATGTTTGATGAGTTAGAGGGACCGCAACACAAACTGAAAGCCTTTGCCAATACCAAGTCAAGAACATGATGACGACATGCCAGCCACAATATTTCACGACCAATACGATTCTCAAGCAGTACACAAGCTCAATTGAAACGACCAGTGTTGACAGAAGTGGTGTCGAAGCTCATAGCCTGGATGCTTTCTACCAGTGCCCACTGTTCTAACTGACCATAAATAGCATCAGCAGCATTCTGTCCTGTCTCTGATGTTAGTTTAGGGACACCTAGTAATTTTTCACTGCCATCACCAGAAACCAGCTCCGGCAAGCGGTCAACTTCTCCAAGAACCAGGATTTCAGGTAAGATTTTTCCATCCTAGTGTAGAACTAGAGGATAGTCAGGCTTGAATGAAACATTTATATCTGCTGCTTGTTTACACCTGGCTCTTTGTATGGTGCTTCGTAAAACTGTCAAAGATGAAGGATCATGTCCCAGCGCTGCAGCAATAGGAAACATCAATCGCAAAGCTTCACGATCCAAGGCACTGGTGACATGCTTAGTGAACAAGGAATTATGATACCCAATCTCCGTCTTGTTTGCCCGTTTTTTTTTTTAAGTTGAGCTTGGACTTGGTTGGTTCATATTTATCTAGGACTTCAAATTTATTGGATGATTCACAGCTCTCTGTTTCATTTTCACCTGATTCACCTTCTATAGTTTATTACTGTCGTTTTTTCAACAAAATCGAGTAAAATGCCGTAAAAGGTAAAACAACGAAGCCTGTGAGCATCAACTTCGACTTGGAATTTAGTTGTAAAATTTTAACAGTATACTACCTAAGGCAAAAGGAACACAAAAAAGGGTGCCCCGGTTTTTGGCACAAAGTTGGATTTTTTGGGCCACCCTAATGGCAGGCCAGGGCCTTAAATGGGCTGTAGAGCCAAAGGAAGAAGAATAAATATACAATTAGACGAGTATCTTAATATGAAATATATACAGGGGAAAAAATATACCCAGTTATCTCCCTTTGCCCTCCCCCCCCCCACGGTGTCGGTGTCGGCGGCTGATGGAATGCCGACACCGGAGTCGGTGTCGTTGTTGGCAAATATTTGTGCCGACACCCCAACTCTGGTGTTTATTATCTGTGTTTATTAACTGTGTTTATTTACTGTGTTTATTATCTGTGTTTATTAACTGTGTTTATTATCTGTGTTTATTATCTGCGCGCCGGGAAATGTACCGGTATAGTTCGTCATACAATGCACTGGACGTTTTAATTCTGTAGCACGGTTGAATTCCAAGGCTGAAAAATCTCTCTAATATGTGTCATGCTACCAAGTTGTTTGAACCACTCGTATTTAGAAGTATGAATGTATATTTTTTTATGTTAAGTTGGGTGGTGATGTGTTAGTGAGTCGGATCTCCAGGATGTATGTAAAGGGTTCTTCTCCCGGCATATCTAGTCACATGTCTGTGTCACACGTGGTTCCTCCATATCTTTCAAACTTGAGACACATCTTATGTTGGGTTTACAAACTTGATTGAGACACATTATATGTTGGGTTTACAAACTTGATTGAGACACATCATATGTTGGGTTTACAAACTTGATTGAGACACATCATATGTTGGGCTTTCAAACTTGATTGAGACACATCATATGTTGGGTTTTATAACTTTAGTTGCTCTGTTTGCAACTTAAAAAAAATTTCTCACATTGAATAAAAACAATTTTAGCACTGCTTGTGATACCCCTTTAAATAAATATCTGCAGGTGTTCGAACTCTGAGTATTGAGGAGGCGTCCACTTTGTTTGACCACATTAAACAGGATCTGGCCAGTGGTCCTTTCGCCTTCCACCCTGAATGGGCGTCAGTTTTGTCGGGTGAAGAGGAAGGTGTCTATTCGTGGATAGCGGCCAACTATCTACTGGGATTCTTTGACTCCTACAAGTAAGTCAGTCATTCTAAAGGTACCATGTTCTGGGATGAATGGACTCCTATTCCGACGGTACCATCGGCTGCTATTTATTATTCCTCCAAGTAAACAGTTATTCTGAAGGTGCTATCTGCTCGGATGGTGCTATCTGCTTGGATGGTACTATCTGTTGGGATGGTGCTATCTGCTGGGATGGTGCTGTCTGAGAGGTCTCTTTGCCTCTAACAAGTAATTAAAATATTCTAAAGTGGCCATCTCCAAATTAAATGATTTTAATTTTTCGCGCTGTCTTCGATTATTTAAAAAAAAATCTCTCTTTTTTTATTTTATTTATCTTTTTTACTAGTAATTTCCCAGAAGATCTTTTGTAATTATGAGATTGTCAAAATGAGATTAGCGTCATCACGGGGTAATAGACATGGCTATCACTGTACTGTATATTTAATTATTGTGACAAATTTGTCAGAGATCCTGATCGTCAAAAAATCCAAACCGTGTTTACCATAATAACTATTACGTTGTATGTATGTCTAACAATAATTATAACCAGCAAATGTAAACAGATCAGATAGTTTTCACGGGCTTTTTGATGTTGTTTTTTTTTAATTAAACGATACAATCAACATTTATTTGTTTAGGCATTTTTGACGCTGATTACGTACAATGTTTCAGATTACGAACCAAATCCACAAAGTGAAATACACAATAAAGCTAGATCTCTGCACACAACACAATAAAGCTAGATCCCTGCACATAACACAATATGAGAATATAAATATTAGAAACATATGTCATTTCGCTTATATAAAGAATGCCTTAAGGTCCCATTCGGTTCGGAGTCATTTTGGTTTACGAACTATTCAATTCATCAATGAGACTCATGCAGAGTACTTTAAATAACACAGTTGAAAAACATTAGCATGATAAACAGACAAAGACAGTTGAAAAGCATTAGCATGAAAAACAGACAAAGACAGTTTTAAAAAACGCGGGATAAACAAAGACAGTTGAAAAACACTAGCATGATATACAGAAAAGAACAGTTGAAAAACATTAGCGTGATAAACAGACAAAGACAGTTGAAAAACATTAGCGTGATAAACAGACAAAGACAGTTGAAAAACATTAGCGTGATAAACAGACAAAGACAGTTGAAAAATATTAGCGTGATAAACAGACAAAGACAGTTGAAAAACATTAGCGTGATAAATAGACAAAGACAGTTGAAAAACACTAGCATGATAAACAAAGACAGTTGAAAAACACTAGCATGATATACAGACAAAGACAGTTGAAAAACACTAGCATGATAAACAAAGACAGTTGAAAAACATTAGCGTGATAAACAGACAAAGACAGTTGAAAAACATTAGCATGATAAACAGACAAAGACAGTTGAAAAGCATTAGCATGAAAAACAGACAAAGACAGTTTTAAAAAACGCGGGATAAACAAAGACAGTTGAAAAACACTAGCATGATATACAGAAAAAGACAGTTGAAAAACATTAGCGTGATAAACAGACAAAGACAGTTGAAAAACATTAGCGTGATAAACAGACAAAGACAGTTGAAAAACATTAGCTTGATAAACAGACAAAGACAGTTGAAAAACACTAGCATGATATACAAACAAAGACAGTTGAAAAACACGCAAAAAGGTTACAAAATTAATAGGTTTTCTAGATTTGTGAGTGTACTGCAAGTTCCTTTCTCAAAGAAACACCCAAATGTATAATTCCCCATCATGTTTTTGTTACACTGTCCTTGGTAACGACGTTCAAAGTCCAATATATTTTGTAGAAAGCCCTCCTCTGAGTAAACTCCCATGTTCTCCTTGATTTTCGTCAAGATGAGCGACAAGGATATGAACTTTGAGAGACAGTCTGTATCCCATTTAGTTGTATTTCTTTATGAGAGTCTGAACCAAACTGCACCAAGCTATCGGCCTTGTGATTATTCAGAAAACCATCAACAACTGCTACTAAACTGTTCCAAACCTTTATCTCCCTCCTGTTCAGCAACTTGGCGAACTCATCACATTCTATGATATTCTTTATCTGCGATCTGATGAAGATACCAGCCTTTACTTGTGTGCGCTTCCCCACATAGAACAACGTCCGTTGTGGCCAGTCCTTTAGTGATAGTGCGCCTTAGTGTCACGGCTGCCCCAGAGACAAATAGAAATAAGGACATTTCGTGAAACTGCCTTGAAGGCCCACCATTTTGAAGTCTCCGATGACCTCCCATCCATAGTCATACTACAAGATATCAGCAACATCTTTACACTGGTGTAGTCCTCTTTGAGATGCACAGAGTGAGCCTTAGGGAGAGACACTAGTTGTTTTTGTTGTGAAGCAGCACTGCTTTGAGTCTCCGGGATGATCTGTCTATGAAGAGGCGTCATTCACTGGGGTTACATGTGATACCTATAGATTCGAATAGACCAGTCACATTATTGCACAAGTACAGACCATCTTGCTGACTAGAGAAGTTGGAAAATGTTTGGTGGCTCTTTCACTGATCAGTGACTTGCATGCATTTATCCAACAAGTTCCACTGCTTGAGCCTGGATGTCAGAAACTCATCACCGGACTTTATACGACAATCAGATCGTTGACGTCTTTCTATTTAGGGAAGTGTGACCTTCTCTCTTCAACCGTATCTGCGAAATCGTAGACTGTATCTCCAATGTCTTCCTCGCTGTCTGACTTGCTGCTGTCTCCTGATCCCTATTCGGGGTGTGTGAACGGGCAGCTCGGGGTCAGTGTAGTACATGCGCAATGGAAGAAGGAACGTTTGGATAAGGATTTGAGGCGCATTCTTGTCAGTGCGACGTTTGGAGGATCCACCTTGCAGAAATAGAAGTTGTTTAACAGTCGGTAGCCGCCTAATTCGCAGGATAGCAAACTTTATGGCTCTCTTGATGCCATCTAAATCAATAATTGCTCTTTAACTATCATTCGCTATTCTCTTACTCAGCAATAACATAAACCAAAATCTAACACATAATCGTCTAACCTAGGCGGTAGACCGACCGTACTTGTGGATCCCGGCTAAAAATAGTCTGGGGAATTCCAAATTTTCGTCTCACTCAAGGGGAGTTAACTCACAATCTTGGCTAAAAATAGTCTGGGGAATTCCAAAACTGGAAATCTAAACACAACAAGGATTTCTTATTATATGGCAGGTAGCAAGCAGTCAGCGTCAGTAGGTTTTTCAACTAGTTTTCTCATAAACAGACAGTACTAGCAGTTCAAGAATATTCTAGATTATTCTAGAAGACTACTCAGTATTGAATGCGAATGAAGAATGGTCTTGAAAACAGAATAATTTCAAAATATTATTATGCTCGTCACAAAACCAAAGTTTGTGTGGAACAAATAGCTATTTTATTTTGTTTGTTTTAGACATGACAGGTAAGGAAAACACACTTTGTACCCAGGAACAAAAAAATTGTTACATAATGTTATGTTTGAGAACCGAGTTTCCGCTGTAATCTGTTTCAGTATTCTTTCTTTTGTTCAAATAAATTAATAATGCCAATGAATACATAGGCCTCGCCTATACATAAATTGTTGTTAAGATTTGTCGACAACCTTTAACCTTTGACTTATTTCAGCCCTGTCAACAAATCTGTCGGTTTATTAGAAATGGGCGGTGCCTCCATGCAGATAACGTTCATACCCCGGGAACCACTTTATGCTGAGGAGTTTCAGGTACATTATGTTGTTGGTAGTACTAGCCACGTTTACCTTGATTACGTCTTCCCTTTCATCTTTCCAACTACGAGTTTTTTGTAGCAGCAGAACTTCAGTATTGGTATTGGAGATCATGTTTACGGTTTATTAGCTTCAACTAATGTTAGTGAATTAATTTTTAATTAATACGGTACCAGTCAAATCAAAATAATCTACTTTAGCATTTATTAATAACTCTTGTTGCTGGTAACGTAAATGAAAAATGAATAACTCAAAAATTGCATTTAATTGCATTACATAAAAAATATACACAATAGACTTATAGAAACAAGTATATACATTAGATTTGTAGCAGAAAATATACCCATTAGAGCAGTATAAGTAAATCAATATATCATTTATACCATTTGTTTACATGTAACATATAGGACCTTTGTCAACACAAACATGAGCCTTCATAATCTGTAACTACACATAATGTATTTCTTATTGAAGACATGATCATGACCCTTCATACTCTGTAGCTAGCCATTATTTTTTTATTAAACAAATAGATTTCGTTAACAAACTCCACCTTTCCATATTTGAAGAAAATAATCTACTTTGGTCATTTTCATTTTGACTTGTAAACAAACTTACAAACGAAAGGACTAAATACAAGCATATGTTGTTGTTGCTGTTGTTTAAACAATAAAATTAAATTAAATAAAGACAAGGATGTATTGGATATAGTGGTGGTTCACCAAGCGAATTTAATGTACAACACACCACACTGAAATTATCAAATACATTATTTTTATAGCCGATTAAATAATACTAGTATATTGAACAATGAGTAGCGTCAGTCTATTGTATCCACCGATTGCTGAATAAATTTGAAACAAGTCTAGAGGCGATTAATAGAAGATACAACAGATTATGTACATAAGAGTTGACAACTAATTTTGCGCTTGTTAGTTTACAACAAAATGTGGACATGTTAGTTTACAGTTATAACTTCTTTAAAATCTGTATTTGCTCCATTTACTAAGTACAGTAAAGAACATAAAAGAGGCGGACAGACATAATAAAACGACTTTACGAATTCGGTTCATTCTGGCATCAAATTCTATTGGTATTAAAGGTAGGCCTATATATCAGACTTAATCCGAAACTGTTATCAAGTTATGCAAAACAAAAGTTAAATTGATGACTGTATTTAGTATTTAAATATCAACTGTTAAATTATCTCTAAAGTACAAACGTAAATAGAATTTTAACAAAAAAATGGCAACGATCTTATCAGAAGACGCACAGCTTGCTTCACGCTGTGTGGCACAACATGACCATGTTCTTGATGAACTAATGCAGCACGCTGAGCTAGTCTGGTTTCTGGACTTAAGTGGTCTACATATCTCAGATATTCTTCCATCTGGATAACCCAAAGAAAAAATTATATATTTTCATTCCTGAGCAATGTTCCCTCTAAGCTGAGCGCGTGAGTGATCGCTCACATGAATTCAGAGCGTTGCTCACACTACACGTACGATCGCTCACTCTGACGGACGACATCGCTTAAATCGCTCACAAATTTCTGTCTCAAACAAAATGTCGCTCAGAGACAAAATTTTTTGCTCACTTCATACCACACCTTGGAGGGAACATTGTTCCTGAGTATATTGATTTCATTGCTGCATTATTCTGTTTGATAATAGTGACAATATGTGTCTCCCACTAGTGAGGATCCACATTTGAAATACCTGTCGTCTATGTCCCTCTGTAAGACATATAACATAAACATAAGATACATGTATAAACATAAAATACATGCATAAACATAAGATACATGTATAAACATAAGATAAATGCATAATTATAGACATACGACGAATACAAAAACATAAGACAGATGCATAAACATAAGACAAATACATAAACATAAGATAAATGCATAATTATAGACATAAGACAAATGCATAAACATAAGACAAATACATAAACATAACACAATAAATATAAGACTAAATAAACATAAGCTACTCTATGACCAGTCCAGTATGTTGTGTTTTCAAAATACATAATTTATACATATAAAAACGAGGTGTCACGGGCTTGGACAGTATTAATATACTCCAGTGGATATTGTGTGTTTTTTTATTAAGAATAGACTTTATGATCGTGGAATATCCTCCAACGTAATAATTTGGGAGTGCATTCTAATGGTTTATATGAAAAAATTCTCTAAAATTATAAGTATGGATTGCATTATAACTAAAAATGGTAATAATTAGTTTAAATAATTTTTGCTTGAACAAATGTCGATCGGACAAGAGAAATGCACCGTCAGTCAAACTGAACCTGTCAAGCGCTCTACTACTCTGATAGCTCGTTTGTTCCTGTCCCTCTTCTAAAAAATCTCACAGTTTTTTGTGCCTTACTAACCCTATGAGTTTTAATTATCCTTTTGAATTATAATTGCAAAATGAAAATCATTGTAGTTAATAGAATAGTTAATTGTTTGAAAACAATGGAAATTAGTTGTGTGCTTTAAAATTTGATTTTCATTCATCGCTTGTATGTATATCTCTAGTTTTCATTTTGATAATGTTACTATTTGCTAAAGTTCAACTTAAGACAAGGTCTTGAATATATCGAAATAAATATTAAACATGTATCTATATACATAATCGTCTAGCATAGACTGTGGTTCGACCGACAGACCTTCACACCGTGCGGTGTAAAGTATGTTCATGGTAGTGTTGTTTTAGTCCCAGGTCATATTTTAGTTTCAGTTTTTATTTCGTTTTTTCTGTAATAATTTTAGTTTTCGTCTAGTTTTAGTCTTGCTTCTAATTTTAGTTTTAGTTTTAGTTCTCGTTGACGAAAAGTCAAAATTTTCGTTAACGAAGGTTTTAGTTCTAGTTTTCGTGAACGAAAGCAATACTATATTTTAGTTTCAGTTTTTATTTCGTTTTTTCTGTAATAATTTCAGTTTTCGTCTAGTTTTAGTCTTGCTGCTAATTTTAGTTTTAGTTTTAGTTCTCGTTGACGAAAAGTCAACATTTTCGTCAACGAAGGTTTTAGTTTTAGTTTTCGTCAACGAAAACAACACTAGTTCATGGCAATAAAAGCCACATGTCTGCACGTTACAAATACACGGCAAGTGTACATCGCTAAAAAAAAAGTCTGAGTTCTACGTCACACCTTTGCGGAGTTTAAAAAAAACAGCGCGCGTCATCGACCGTCTCTATAAAAATAGTCTGGGGAATTCCAAAATTATAGAAAATAAAAAAGACAACTTACGAAATGAGAGTATGTTTGATGCGCATTTTGTTCATCAAATGAATCTTTCTTGAATAAAAATGAAATGCTGGGGAATTCTAAACACAATAAGGATTTCTTATTAATTAATTAAGATTTTTAAATGATATTGAGTAGTGTGCGCAAATTATGTAACGTTGGAATGCGCAAATTATGTAAAGTTTGTTGTTAGATTCAAAGTTTAATAGTCGGGGTTGTTTTTGTTAAGCTTCTGTACCCATATTGAGGATTATTTTCTGTGGGATGAATTATATAAAAAGCTATTTTTTGTATATAGACTGACTGTTAACGCTCTCAAATATATATTACCGAGTTGGTTGGGATAGGGGTGGGAATAAACCAAATGGTTGCGGAAAAGGGGGGGGGGGGGTCAAGCAGACGATTCGAGATGCAACACCGCTAATTTTTTTTAACATCACGTCTCTCTTTTTTTTTAAATATGTCACGTTAAACATGATAAATTATAGAATTATAAAAAAGAACTGTTGGAATGGGGGTGTAGGGTTGGGAAAGGAGCGTTTAACCGGGGGGGGGGGTAGGAAGAAGTGTAACGTGGTATTGTTAACAGGGTTTGTTGTATGTACATTGAGACCCACTGCGATTCGAGCATGTCTTGAGTGGAAGGGGGGTGGCAGGCGGGGGAGGGAGGGAAGGATGGGTGTGGGGCTAAGTGGAAGATAATTGGAAATAGAAGAAATAGTTGGATGTTATATTCAAAGTTTAATGGTCGGGGGTTATTTTTGTTAAGATTCTATGCCCATAATAAGGATTATTTTCTTTGGGATGAACTATATAAAATATGAACTTATTTGATGTATTATTAAGTGTCCATTAAATGTGTTTAGGCTAGAATAATCTGTTCATGTCCTTTGGGGCCACTTCGAGTTGATAAACATGCTATTTTTGTTTATAGACTGATTGTTAAAGCGCTCGAATGTAAATCACCATTTTCAACTCCAACTGCGTGCCTAATAGCCGGTCCGGGTACCGGGCCTGTTCAGCTAGTTTAATAATAAAAATTTTACGCAATCAAGCAATAGAAAAAAGAGAGTTGATTCATTTATTTACCATTTAGTTTCGTATATCAGAGAACCTAATGACTTAATGTGTCTGTGACAGGTAACAATAGCAGGTACTAGGTACCAACTGTACGCTCAGAGCTACATGAAGTACGGCGCCAATGCCATTAAAGAAAGATTAGCAGATGTAATTGCCAGGCAGACTGGTGGAGGGACTGACTTGAACAACCCTTGTATGTTGACAGGTAAAATGAATTCAGTTCATGGAGTTTTAACTTTACATTGTGAATCGGATGAATATAGAGGAAACAAAAAAAAATGATCCAAAAATAATACATACTTATATTTACATACCTATTTAAAAAAAAAAAAAGTAAAGTTCCCTTAGCCCAAACGGGCCATCGGGGCAGATGAAGTGTAGAATTCATCTGTTTCTATAACCTCGGCATATGAAGGGATTGTATGGTTAGCACAACGCCCAGCCGCCTTTACTTCCCCAACTAAGGTCAGGTACCCATTTAAAGCTGGGTGGACTTGTGGGACGACTTTGCGCCAAAATTCACCTGGAAAAATTCCATGGGCCTCACCGAGAATCGAACCCAGGACACGCAATATATTGTCTATTATTATCATAATACAGTATATTTTCTAGTAGTTTCATAATACAGAATGTGTTTCAATTATCATCAAAGCCCTAATATGGATGATATGTTTAGGTCTAATAGTTTGATCTTATAAACCAATGCATGATATGTTTAGGTCTAATAGTTTGATCTTATAAACCAATGGATGATATGTTTAGGTCTAATAGTTTGATCTTATAAACCAATGCCAAGCCGTCTTCGTAGTTCCCATTTATCCTTTCAACCATAATCGAGTTTGTCGTTGCCGTGGATGCGCAATGTAAGAGATAGGTGACTGGTCTCACTGGGATTTGAACTCTACACATGCAGCAAGTACATCAAACTCCAAGACACCTAAATGACTGTGTACAATTTGCCTAGTTTTTCATTTACAGGTGACAAGACGAATATAAAATTAGAAAGTGGCTCCACTTACAGCCTGAAAGGAACGGGTTCAGCTACAGAGTGTAAGGTGCTACTGGAGCAGATTCTTCAGCCAAACCAGGGATACGGGTGCCAGCCTAAACCATGCGCTATAGGTGAAGAAGTTCATTCTCATTGGTCATTTTAAATACATGTCTTAGTTTTCTTCGTAGGCAATAATTGTTCTGATTGTTTTGTTTTTTATGTTTACGAGATAATTTGTATTGTCATTTATATATATATATATATATATATATATATATATATATATATATAGAGAGAGAGAGAGAGAGAGAGAGAGAGAGATAGATAGATAGATAGATAGATAGATAGATGATAGATAGATAGATAGATAGATAGATAGATAGATAGATAGATAGATAGATAGATAGATAGATAGATAGATAGATAGATAGATAGATAGATAGATAGATAGATAGATAGATAGATAGATAGATAGATAGATAAATAGATAGATAGATAGATAGATAGATAGATAGATAGATAGATAGATAGATAGATAGATAGATAGATAGATAGATAGATAGATAGATAGATAGATAGATAGATAGATAGATAGATAGATAGATAGATAGATAGATAGATAGATAGATAGATAGATAGATAGATAGATAGATAGATAGATAGATAGATAGATAGATAGATAGATAGATAGATAGATAGATAGATAGATAGATAGATAGATAGATAGATAGATAGATAGATAGATAGATAGATAGATGATGGAGATTCAACGGATCGCCATAATATATAGAGCAAGAAATCAATAAAATATATTGAGATTTAAAATTTCATCAACTTAACTATAAATTTACATATAAGTCTATTTTCTAAAAGAAAAACTAGACGAACACACAGACGTTTAGCCAAGTCTAGTCTATTATTAATAACGAAAGATTTCATTAAAAAGATACAACTAGCTGAAAAGATAACAGATAACAGATAACTAACATCTACTGCCACCAGTGACGTATCCAGAAGGTGGCGGTCCACCTAGGTTGGCACTTGGTTTGCGAAACCATGTGCGGCATTTGCTTTACTTAGTGCTTTTTTTTTAGCAGAAACAATGTTACCGATGTAGGCTTAAATATTTCAGTAAAATTCAATTTTAATTTGTCCAATAAAACATTTCAAATGAATTTACCAGCCTCAGTGGTCACCATTTGATGATGACGCCATGACCTACCCACCCCCTTCTTACGGGGACACTAAAGTGAATAAACAATTCTCTTTGTTACTTAGTGATGAGTTGATGTTTAAATATTATTTAAACATGTGTATTCCACAACTGTAGGTTCAGTCCACCAGCCCAGTGTTGCTGATATACAATTCTACGCCACACAGGCCTTTACTTTTACACCCAAGGCGCTGAAAGTCCTGGCTAATGACAGCATTTTACGTTTGGACTCACTGGAGCAAGCTGCCAAAAAACATTGCAGTTTGGTAGGAGATAAATAATGTATCCATTTCTTGGTTTAACTTTTAAGTTTTACTTAGTAGAGCGAATGTTGGACAAACCTAAAAAATGTGAGTATAAAACTCAGGGATACCGTTAACTAATGCCCCCCTCCCCCAATCCCTTGTTTTCTTGATTTTACACTTTACAACCTCAGTACCCTTTCCCCCTCTACACGCAATGTGAACAACCCCTAATGGTTGGGCTCATTTGTGTGATATGTATGTAATGCAACCTGCCGGTTGGACTCATTTGTGGAATATTTATGTAATGTAATCTGCTGGTTGGACTCATTTGTGGGATATTTATGTAATGTAACCTGCTGGTTGGACTCATTTGTGGGATATGTATGTAATGCAACCTGCTGGTTGGGCTCATTTGTGTGATATGTATGTAATGTAATCTGCTGGTTGGACTCATTTGTGGGATATGTATGTAATGTAATCTGCTGGTTGGACTCATTTGTGGGATATGTATGTAATGTAATCTGCTGTTTGGACTTATTTGTGTGATATGTATGTAATGTAATCTGCTGGTTGGACTCATTTGTGGGATATGTATGTAATGTAATATGCTGGTTGGACTCATTTGTGGGATATGTATGTAATGTAATCTGCTGTTTGGACTCATTTGTGGGATATGTATGTAATGTAATCTGCTGGTTGGACTCATTCGTGGGATATGTATGTAATGTAATCTGCTGGTTGGACTCATTTGTGGGATATGTATGTAACATAATCTGCTGGTTGGACTCATTTGTGTGATATGTATGTAATGTAATCTGCTGGTTGGACTCATTAGTGTGATATCTACGTAATGTAATATGCTGGTTGTCTCTGTAATCACGTGATTGTGTTTTTGTTTTCCAATATGTTCATCTTGTAATGTTCATAAATAAAACGCCCTCTGATTATAGAATATAATTTAAGACCAAAATTATATTTCAAAACATTGAAGATCCCCTCGTAAAGGCTATACAGACCACAGACTAGATGTCTGTCTGATACAGACCACTGATTAGATATATCTGATACAGACCACAGATTATATATCTATCTGATACGGACCACAGATTAGATATCTATCTGATACTGACAACATATTAGATATCTATCTGATACAGACAACATATTAGATATATCTGATACAGACAACATATTAGATATATATCTGATACAGACAACATATTAGATATATATCTGATATAGACAACATATTAGTTATCTATCTGATACAGTCAACAGACTAGATATCTATCTGATACAGTCAACAGACTAGATATCTATCTGATACGGACCACAGATTAGATATTTATCTGATACAGACCACATATTAGATATCTATCTGATACAGACCACATATTAGATATTTATCTGATACAGACCACATATTAGATATCTATCTGATACAGACAACATATTAGATATCTATCTGATACAGACAACATATTAGATATATCTGATACGGACAACATATTAGATATCTATGTGATACAGACAACATATTAGATATCTATGTGATACAGACAACATATTAGATATCTATGTGATACAGACAACATATTAGATATCTATGTGATACAGACAACATATTAGATATCTCTGTGATACAGACAACATATTAGATATCTATGTGATACAGACAACATATTAGATATCTATGTGATACAGACAACATATTAGATATCTCTGTGATACAGACAACATATTAGATATCTATGTGATACAGACAACATATTAGATATATCTGATACGGACAACATATTAGATATTTATGTGATACAGACAACATATTAGATATCTCTGTGATACAGACAACATATTAGATATCTATGTGATACAGACCACATATTAGATATCTATCTGATACAGACCACATATTAGATATTTATCTGATACAGACCACATATTAGATATCTATCTGATACAGACAACATATTAGATATATCTGATACGGACAACATATTAGATATCTATGTGATACAGACAACATATTAGATATCTATGTGATACAGACAACATATTAGATATCTATGTGATACAGACAACATATTAGATATCTCTGTGATACAGACAACATATTAGATATCTATGTGATACAGACAACATATTAGATATCTATGTGATACAGACAACATATTAGATATCTCTGTGATACAGACAACATATTAGATATCTATGTGATACAGACAACATATTAGATATATCTGATACGGACAACATATTAGATATTTATGTGATACAGACAACATATTAGATATCTCTGTGATACAGACAACATATTAGATATCTATGTGATACAGACCACATATTAGATATCTATCTGATACAGACCACATATTAGATATTTATCTGATACAGACCACATATTAGATATCTATCTGATACAGACAACATATTAGATATATCTGATACGGACAACATATTAGATATCTATGTGATACAGACAACATATTAGATATCTATGTGATACAGACAACATATTAGATATCTATGTGATACAGACAACATATTAGATATCTATGTGATACAGACAACATATTAGATATCTCTGTGATACAGACAACATATTAGATATCTATGTGATACAGACAACATATTAGATATCTATGTGATACAGACAACATATTAGATATCTCTGTGATACAGACAACATATTAGATATCTATGTGATACAGACCACATATTAGATATCTATCTGATACAGACCACATATTAGATATTTATCTGATACAGACCACATATTAGATATCTATCTGATACAGACAACATATTAGATATATCTGATACGGACAACATATTAGATATCTATGTGATACAGACAACATATTAGATATCTATGTGATACAGACAACATATTAGATATCTATGTGATACAAACAACATATTAGATATCTATGTGATACAGTCAACATATTAGATATATCTGATACGGACAACATATTAGATATCTATGTGATACAGACAACATATTAGATATCTATGTGATACAGACAACATATTAGATATCTATGTGATACAGACAACATATTAGATATCTATGTGATACAGACAACATATTAGATATCTATGTGATACAAACAACATATTAGATATCTATGTGATACAGACAACATATTAGATATCTATGTGATACAGATCATCGTCGAAAGATGAAGTAGAGCTCAGCTGTTTCTGAAGCCATGGCCATTCTATGTTGACTTTATTTTCTCGAGCCAACGTACCCACTTTTAAGATGGCTGGACAGTCCAATCCATATTTAAGAAGAAAGTAATCCAAAATTATATTTCAAAATATTTAAGGAGCTAGTAATCCAAAATAATATTTCAGAACATTAAATGAGCTAGTGATCCAAAATTATATTTCACAATATTAAATAAGCCACTAATCGATAAATTAATTTTTCAGACTATTACAGAAGTCAAAAATCCGAAATTCGCCTCCGACGACTGCTTAATGGGACTGTACATTCCTACACTATTCATCAAGTCCTACGGGTTCAGCAACACTACCACCAACATCAAAGTCACCAACAACATTGGGAGCCAAACAATAGGTAAAATGTGTACTATCTATGTACATACACGCAGTGGCGTCACTAGAGGTTGCGGGGGGGGGGGGTGCGGGCCGCACCGGATGACACCAATATAGGGGTGACACCAATATAGGGGTGACACCATAATGAATAATTATAAATTTCATATCATAAAGAACTAGGTCTAGTCGGGTTTTATGACCGATCATTGTTGAAAACATGAGCAGAAGCACAGCGTGCCACTATGCAGAGCAGTAGTCTAGTGTGCCACTATGCAGAGCAGTAGTCTAGTGTGCCACTATGCAGAGAAGTAGCCTAGGGTGCCACCATGCAGATCGTCTGGAGCTTATGGAAATGAGTACAATTTAAAGCTGCTCGGATCAATCTGGAGTTATTTGTAAACGCGTTAAAAAAAATGCCGCATGTAGTCACGTGGTTTCAAGAAACTGGTGACATTTACAGATGCAGTTTAGTGAAAGTAAAATACATCTTTCTGAAATATAGTCAGTAATAAAATCGTTTTTATCGCTTACAGTATTATGATAAATCCAGCATTAAGTACAAAATAACGCATTTAACCTAGCATAATCCAGCCAGTGTTGTTACTAGATTTTAAATTATAGTGTCTTATTAGCATTTAAATAATTCAATAGTGTACATTCCATAATTATATCAAATGACTTTGTATATTTTGTTAACTTCCATGCTCGAGAATATTCCATTATGCCACATGGAGTACACAAATCAAAAAGACATACTGAGTGTAAGCAACGACAGGGGAAAAAAAATGAATCCATAGTTGGATAAGTCAAGAGACCATATGATGACCAGAGTTCATAAAGACGTTGCTGATCAGCCCACACTATGCTAGTGGCATTCATTCTGCAGAAATGGTAGAGATTTGCGCATACATACATGGAATGGACGTACATCAATTTGATTTGAAGTGGCAGATGAAAATGTAAACAATGTGATGATGAGTCAATTTAATGAGAAACATTTTATCAGTTGCTTCATTCTGTAATTTACCAGTTTCAGATCATTTTTTCGGGTTGAAATTATCAAAAAAGGAAGTATTCTTTTCAGAACATGGATGGACCTTTCAGTGCTGTGACAAGACAAGATGCTAAAGCTAAAGGAGGTGTGCGCTAGACATCCAAAGAATGAAGACCAGGAAATAAAAATTGAAAATAAAGTGTATCATCAAAATAAAAATAATTTGACTTTGCTGGTTGTTGCAGTTCTTAAATGCTTTCACGTTAAATTATATTGTGTAATTTGTTTTTTTTTATCTTATGTCGTTAAAACTCATCAAATTTTGGACCAATAGGACGACATATTTCTCAAACATTACAATTGTAGGCGATTATCTATAGTCTAGTGCAGAAAAATTCAAAATATGTTCCATTGTTTATGGTAGAAGACTTGGGGATGCCGGGGGGGGGGGGGGGAGACACCATGAATTTCCCGCACCAGGTGACACCAACCACTGGAACGCCGCTGCATACACGTACTGTACAAAACAATACTAACATGTGTACTATCTGTATACATAAAAATAAGGTGCTGAACAATAGGTAACATGTGAACATTCATTTGTATTTATATGAAAAGTGATGTTTATATCGTTTTATTTCATTTACTTTTGTTGCTAACCAGGGCTGGGGTCACCATGGGCCTCCAGTCAGATTCTTGTTGTAAAAGTTCATTATCAGAAGTGGATTAAGGTTTGTTGGAACCCCGGACACATAAGAAAATAGTGGGCCCCTTTAAAAATACAAAGATAAGGTGGGGATGAAAGAAGGGCACTGCAAAAATTGTCCCATTAGTGGTTTATAGGATCTAAGAGATTGCATCTCATCCTTACGGGGACTTCACACACACATACCTTTCTAATGCGATACCTGGGCACCAGCCCCGTAGCGTGAAAATTCTACAGCAGGGGCCAGGCAATAGCAGGGGAGGGGGAGGCAGGTAATACGTTTTACTAAGTAGAACAAATAAGCAGAGGGAGCCAGACAAAACGAGGGGGCGGACCCCCTGCCCCACCCGCACGCTACGGGCCTGTTTCAAGTTTCAATGGCCTTTAAAAAAAGAAAAAAGAGGGGGGGTCGGAGATCTTTGATTAGAAATATTTAGTTTTCATCTGTTTTATCATCTTACGTAATACAAGAGTTGGTCCATACTCGTGTATTGTGCGTAATTAAAGAGTTAGGCCATACACCTGTGTTTAGCCTGAAACACTGTCAGGTAATTAAAGAGTTAGGCCATACACCTGTGTTTGACCTGAAACACTGTCAGGTAATTAAAAAGTTAGGCCATACACCTGTGTTTAGCCTGCAACACTGTCATGTAATTAAAGAGTTAGGCCATACACCTGTGTTTAGCCTGCAACACTGTCAGGTAATTAAAGAGTTAGGACACACACCTGTGTTTAGCCTGAAACACTGTCAGGTAATTAAAAAGTTAGGCCATACACCTGTGTTTAGCCTGCAACACTGTCATGTAATTAAAGAGTTAGGCCATACACCTGTGTTTAGCCTGCAACACTGTCAGGTAATTAAAGAGTTAGGACACACACCTGTGTTTAGCCTGAAACACTGTCAGGTAATTAAAAAGTTAGGCCATACACCTGTGTTTAGCCTGAAACACTGTCAGGTAATTAAAGAGTTATGCCATACACCTGTGTTTAACCTGAAACACTGTCAGGTAATTAAAGAGTTAGGCCATACACCTGTGTTTAACCTGAAACATGTATTAAATATTTCAGACTGGGCCCTAGGGGTCATGCTGATGGAGCTGTCCTCCAGATTTACTTACAATTCATCTAAGGAGAGCTACGCTGTCACCTGCCCATCAGACGGGGCTATGTCCGTCACACATGATTACGTCCGTTCCAACTCTGCTTCATGGCATATTTCACTACCGACTATAGCCTTATGTCATTTGATGTATATATCATTTAGTGCATGTCATTTAACAAAATAAAGCGTTCATCTAGTCTACAATTTTTTACTACGCTATTGTGTACAATTGTATAAACCTTGCTTTTTTCCATGATTAATTGTGTGTTTTAAATTGAATAGTTTATACTGAAGACTGGCAGTAGCCAGCATCTACCCAGACACACATAATAGACATTTCATTAAAGTGATTAGGGGTGTCGCTTTCAACAATGGGGGCCCACTTTTAATAATAACTGCCCCCTGTGGGGACCCTTAAGTCCAACCCTCTCCACGCCCTTTATAAAGACGTCAATTACATATACACTAGAGTCTTACTTTAATAACATACACTAGAGACTGACATTAATTTGTTATTCACACTAAATAGTCTATTACCTATAGAATGCAATGTGTACATTTACAAAAGGAAGGTAAAACAAAACTGAAACAATCTCGAGACTTAGGCTAACAGCCTAAGAGAAAACAAACGCTCCTTACCCATTGATCTACTATTGTCAACACCCCATCACAGCTGTATGGGTCATTTTTTAAACTGTGCCCGCCCCACCCATCGGATTTTTGCTCGGTTACTTCAAGTACATCAAAAGCGTAACTTGTATGTGATTGTAATAAAACGTTTTTCCCACCATTATCAGTATTATCGTCAATAATAGTGTACCATGGGGGAGGGAGGAGGAAGAAGGGGAGACGATGATTGAAATCAGAGGTCGGCAACCTTTCAGACCTCATGAACCACTCAAGTCATAACTTTCATCACCGCGGACCATTGTCTTAACTTTAGCATGACTTTATTTCAATGAACTGACGATTTTACCATTTTCTCGCAGACTATATTAGGTGTATTCATTTTATTGTGTGCCCAACCCTATAAATTTATTCTATTATTGGCGTAATACAAAATGTTACCGCCGTGAAACTAAATTCACGTAAACACGTGTCTGCTTTTGTATGCACGTATTTTCTTCTTCTGATCAGAGCCATTAAATGCTGACCGCAGATCTAAATACAGTAGAAGTCCGATAATCCGGCACGTTCGGGACCGGCTCGGTGCCGGACTACCGAAAATTCCGGTCTATCGGAATATATACAGTTATATAGTCTATACAAGTTTGAAAAGTTACGTTTACTGCGATGTGAAAAGACACAAAACAACAATGTACAAAAAAATGGCCGCTAATTGTTTCCGAAGAATACCGAGCGCTTTCGGATGATCCCGAACTATCCCGAAAACTTTAGAATAGCTCTCGAGTGTTTTTATTTGCTTTAAAGACACACTTTTGGAGAAAACCAAAATTTTTACAACTTTCTGGAGTGATGCCAGACTATCGAGCATTCCGGACTGTTGGATGCCGGACTAATGGACTTCTACTGTACATGTAAACTAATTACTTTTTATTGTCTCCCCGTTTTAGCCAATAACATTTCGATTCTCTCCCTTTACTACTTAGGAAAGGTTCGCCCCTCATTGTGGGTTTGAATTATTTCATCTCAGGACATTCGTGTTTCTAGATTACAATATTCTAAAACTATTTCATATTATATTCTATCATCATGTTTTAATAACATTATTGTATTTATAAATGTTCCCTTTGGAACTGGTGCACATATCTGGTGTTTATATTTTAACACTCTTTCTATTGCCTTCATATTTTTTATTTATGATATAATAAGATTGATACGAAAAACTGACTAACTAAAAAATAAATTTGTATTCAACAATAAAAAATGACAGCAGAAAGCAGTTTTTTTTAAAATTTCAGGTCTAATGTTAACCAAGCTTTCTAAAGTGATTAGTTTTTAAATAGACAAGCCACTTTCATCTTATCTTTTTAAGTTCATGTAAAATTTCATTAAAATAAAATTTAAATCACCAAGGTTTTACAAGTTATCCAGTATTTTGAATTGCACAAATCATCACAACTAACAAACTAAAAAAAAAATATAGTCAAGTGACTAACTGCAACTTTCATTCTTTACTTTCATACTGAAGATTTTTTTTTCAACAAACATTTAGAAAGAAAATGATAAAATAAATAACGGAAAAAATATTGATGAATAATAAAAAACATTTATTTCAGATTTGCGGGGAAAAAAATTTAAAGTACATAGCACAGAATATTTGAAATTGGCCCAAAAACAAACTCTGATAATATACATCTACTGCAGTAATTTAATCTATAAGATTCATGATTTTTAAATTAAGACATTGTAAGTCATGATTTTGGCTTTTAAGAAATATTTGAGATTGTAACTATTTCTATATCTTTCCTCTGATAATTTGTTAAATATGTTAAAAAAAATTATTGAAAAACTTAAACACAATGTAGAAATGGAAACTTAAAAAGCCAGACCAGTATATTATCTTTACTGGTACACAAGTTTTATTGAGAATAGCAGCTTTTAAAAATAAACTATTAAATTAAAAAATTACACTTGATCTCCATTTAAAAAAACAAATCTACAATGGTTCATTCTACCCTTTTATTTCGGCCTTGATATAATGTGTAAAATCTTGAACATTAAAATAACATAACTCAATATGGCTGTGCAATGTTGTTCTTGAACATGTGCGACATCTTAGATCAAATCAGCAACTGAAAAATGTATGAATTAATAACCTAATTACTTTTAAAATTCAAATTCATGTAATTGTATACATGTAATGGACATCAATATCTGTATTAGAACTTCATAACAAGAACAAAGAGAATAATACTTAAACTCATCATTATAGAACAATACAACAAACAGAAATTTAATTGAATATGAATTTGTAAATAGTACAGAGAAAATTCAAATATTAAGTTGAAAACCTTTTTAAAAAAAGGCCATTATTCAAATGTACTCAAAATAAACATATACATGTAATTGTTTACATCATATAAAAATTTATATAAATTATCGTTACTAAAAATAGAAGCATGGGTGCCCATCTAGATACATATTATAAAGAAATATTTAAAATAATACATTGTAATCACCCACACTTTTAATTTCAGTAAAGATTATAATTTATATAAATACAGGTGCATATATTTGTATGATCTTAATAAAATGCTAATTGTAAAAAAAGTTGTCAACTTAATATTTCAATGTTTATATATTACATATCTATGTTTTAGTTTTGAAAGAATCAAACTTTCTGTAACATAGGTTAATTCATTTAACCAGTCTATAAAAGACTGACAAAAAAAGGTTCCCAATTCTGGCTCTTCTGCACTAATGCAATGCATTATATTTTTTTCTAAAAAATAATTTGGTTTCTAATTCTAAAAGGCTCAACATTGTTTAAATTGAATGACGTCATGTAGAATCTACAATTTGTCAACTTTCAGCCAATACACTAAATTAGAAAAGATGAAAAATTGAGTAACAAGATTTGAGGACAAACCCAACTACACAAACAAAAAAAAAAGGATAGTCAATTAAAATCATAAAAATTATTATCTATTAGTGCGGGATAGATATTTAATGAGAAGTCTTCTGGCTAAGGCACATTTATACAAAATCAGACCATTCTTTTATTAAAACAACATCAAAGTAGAAAAAAAGTATTTTTTCTTTAATTTCTGAAGCCATTCCGCGCTCATACACAGGGCGCCCAGAAAAATAATGAATTAAACCTAAATGAAAAGAATTTTTTTTAAGTAAATATTTTCAAAGCAGTTTTGAATAGGACTTTTTTTCTATTAATGATAAGTCTGTTCATTAGAAAGATAAAAGCAAAGCTCAAGGATGACTTTATTTCAATCGACAGAGACTGGAATTCATAATTACAGCCTCAAAGACCATAAATCAAAAACTGTTGTAAATGTTTTAGGATACACATACATGTACCTTTAGATTCAACAAATTACTTTCTTGAGTAATTAATATGGCTTACCATTCATAGGCATTTCATCAATTTGTGTGGCATAGTACTGTTCAATATCTCTGAGAATTCTGATGTCATCATTCTTCACAAAATTTATAGCAACACCTTTGCGACCGAATCTACCTGAACGACCAATTCTATGATCAAATGAAAAAAAAATCATTTTTTAAAAGAAAATATATGAATTGTTTATGCATAACAAAAAGAGCTAATGAAATTTAATTAAAGATTGGATTATTAGCCAAATAATAATAAGACAAGATCAAGAGAGATTTCTTGCCTGTGAATGTACAACTCTCTGCTGTTTGGCAGATCATAATTGATAACCAGGGACACCTGTTGGACATCAATGCCTCTAGCCCAAACATCTGTTGTGATCAATACTCGGCTAAAAACAAAAGTTAATAAATAATACAATGCTAGTAACAAGCTGTCTTATCTCTAAAGTTTAAAATGTAAAATTTATTTTAATATTATGTGCTAAAATACTAATTTACCTTCCTCCAGATCTGAACTCTTTCATAATGGTTTCTCTTTCTTTCTGTGGCATGTCACCATGCATGGAAGACACTGTAAAATTAGCTTCCCTCATTTTGTCTGTCAGCCAGTCAACTTTCCTCTTTGTATTACAAAATATGACTGCCTGTGTGATGGTCAGTGTGTCATATAAATCACAAAGTGTGTCAAACTTCCATTCTTCTCTTTCAACTGCCACAAAGAACTGTTTAATACCTTCCAGTGTCAACTCATCACTAAAAGAAATAAGTACTTTTTGTTAAATTACTTAACTAAAAAAATATATTTTTGATATGAAAAAATGAAAGACAATTTACACCAAAGAAATGTATTGAAAAAATGTAATTGAAAAATGTATTTTGACAGTACCGTTTAACTAAGATGCGAATGGGATCTGTCATAAATTTATTTGTCATTTCCAGGATTTCATGAGGAAGTGTAGCAGAGATAAGAACTACTTGTGTGGCTGGAGGGAGGTATCTGTATACATCATAAATCTGTTCTTTAAATCCTGTGAATTAAAAACACTTTAATTAACACAAATATATCATAATACATGTATAAAAAGCAATCACAATATTTGACAAGGCACAAGACATATGATGATTGTTGAATCTAGCATAAAAACAAAAAATTTAAATTTCTGCTTAGTTTTAAACATTTTACTAATTCAATGACATTGGTCATATTTACAGTGAAATGTCCTTATAACAAACGTCAGTGTAACTAACCAATTATTCAGTACAGCGAATTTTTTTTTTGCCCCTTCCCCTTCGCTTATTTAACACCTGTTAAAAAGTGTCGTAACGAATTTCGTGTTTTCAGTATTGCGAGAAAAATAGCCGTTTTGCAGATATTAAATTTTATCCTCTTACCAAAAAAAATTAATTCGGCAAATTTCTAAAACTCAAGTCGATAACATTCACATTTACTAAATAATGGGAGGGGGGGAGTGTGAGAGGAGTAAGATGTTATGGTAACTTTTAACCTCTAATGATGAGGATAGTAAACATAAGTTCCACCAGGTGCAGTACTGTAGTGTTGTTTTAGTCCCAGGTCATATTTTAGTTTCAGTTTTTATTTCGTTTTTTCTGTAATAATTTTAGTTTTCGTCTAGTTTTAGTCTTGCTTCTAATTTTAGTTTTAGTTCTCGTTGACGAAAAGACAACATTTTCGTTAACGAAGGTTTTAGTTTTAGTTTTCGTGAACAAAAGCAACAATATATTTTAGTTTCAGTTTTTATTTCGTTTTTTCTGCAATAATTTCAGTTTTAGTCTTGCTGCTAATTTTAGTTTTAGTTTTAGTTCTCGTTGACGAAAAGTCAACATTTTCGTCAACGAAGGTTTTAGTTTTCGTCAACGAAAACAACACTACAGTACTGAGACAAGTATCGTCTTGGGACGGCGAGGGGGGGGGGGTAGTGAGTGGCGTGTCACAATTACGTAACAACAAACCCGGGAGGGGGGATGAGAGGATGAGAGTTTTAGCAAGGTCGGGAAGGGGAGAGGAAGAGAGTTTAGATGTCACAAGACAGCCAAGCGACGGCGGGCACAATTACGTAACAACGAACGGGTGGGGGGGGAGAAGGATGAGAGTTTTAGCAAGGTTGGGAAGGGGAGGAGGGAGAGAGCCTAAAACGTCATGGGACAAACACATGAATGTAGGGAACATTACACATTCGCGGGATTAAAAGAAAAATCAATAAACCAGTGTTACGTCTGTGTTGGGGAAATGCGTCTGTGTTGGGGAAATGCGCTAATGAGAAAGAAGCCATACACTTAAAAGTATAGCTTATTGGGAGGTATGAGAAAGACATAATGGTTTTGGTATGTGTAGAAAGTAACTTGATAGTTTTAGTAAAAAACAATCTTATTGTTTTCGGTAGGGGCTTGATAGTTGGTCGCAATTTTTTTTAGAAAATGGCGATCTTATAGTTTGTGATAGGGACTTAATGGACAGAAGACTGCATTTTGCCATGATGTTAATAAACTACCGGTACCTGTATTTAATTAATAATACAGGAATGGAAGAATGTATGAGTTATTTATTTGACCTTGTTGTGACATTGAACTATACTTTTTTTCTAATTATAATTAAATTTAATCCAGTTACAAAAGTAAATAAATATATAAATATATTTTTAAAATTACTTCGTTTAATAAATCAGACAATATGAGTAAGATAGCCGTAGTGGGTTTCTTATAAATTAAGTGAAGTAAGTCATGTTGAATAACTGTTATAAAAATAAATGAATTACGTCCCTTAGTTCAATGACCGTTAGCGAAAGCTGAAAGCTAAATTACTAGCTTAAATAATGAGCTAAACGGAGAGAATAATTAACATATTTTTAGCTAAATATCTTTGGAATAAGTAGTAAAATGACATAATATATTTGCATTGATACCCAAATGAACTATATCCACATATTGCGAACAGAAAATGTATTACGAACGAATTTCGAATCCCCGTCAATTTCGTTATAGCGACATTTCACTGTATAATACTCAAATATCAACATAAATTGTATAAAAGTTAAATCTGCATAAAGCTGTAACATCTTTCAAAATAATTTGTACATAAGACCAAACGCTTTTAATATGAAAAAAAACAACAACAACCAATGCTTACCTTTTTTGAGCATTTCATCTGCCTCATCAAGTACAAGCATCTTTATTGACCGTGTGCGCAAATTACGTCTTTTTATCATGTCTAAAAATGTTTCAAAAAAAATTTCATGTCTGAAAATGTTAAACTAAAATCTGTCATTTTTAATAATTCAATAAATATAATAATTTAAATTGTGATAAAAAGCATACATTCATGTCATTATAAATTAACCAATATTCTACATAAATAGTTTGAGAAACTACATGGAGTGCAGAATGCTTGAATTAAGTCATATTTTTTTTAAATGATATCATACTTTTTAAATAATTCCATATTTACAAATCAAGCAATATTTTTTACAATTTCACTTATTATTCGCCTTTATTCTGTCCGCTCTTCTGTCAGCATTACATCAAAAGTAAGAATCAAGAATACCATTTCCAATTTAAAATATGGCTTCTTGTCTGAGCATTAATTCGATAAATGTTTTTTTTTTAAAAATCAGTTTCTGGGGTTAAAAATATGAGGTATAAAAGTCTAAAATATTAAAAAGTAACTTTTTATCATTCCAATTATTGTTTTTTTTAAACAGCATTTTCAAACAATCAAATGATAACAGTTGTCATAATTGAATTGACACATTCATCATAACAAATTTTGTCTAATGTATAAAAAAAATTGTGCACGATTTCTACATAACAAAGTTCTCTACCATATTATTTTATTTTTACATTACATTGTGGTTTAATTAGTGTTTTAAAATTATAAAGTAATACGTTGCTTACGCTGATAAGTTTAAGTTCAAAATAAGCTGGCAATTTAAAATATAACTTAAAAAAAAAACACCAAGTTGTAAGCGTGAATCATTGGCGGAATAGTTAAAATGCATTCACATACTGGCAGCTCAGGTTCAAATCCCTCTCATGGATACTATATTTTTTATTACAAGGTTTTTATCCTTAAGGTTGTTTTAAGGAAAAGAAACAATGACTAAAAGGTTTTTGAAATTCATTCAGAACATTAAAAAAATAGAACTGAAAATTTAACAATAGTCTATATCTATGCAAAGGTTTTGCAGGGTACAGCTAGAAATAAATAATGATAGAAACCCTTAAAAGCGACCCCCGATGTAGCAAATACTTTTGAAATTAAAAAACATAAATGGGGGAGGGGAAAAGGAGACAACTAAATATATCAGCAAGCTTACCAAATACTCTGCCTGGTGTTCCTGATACTACATGCTGACCATAATCCAACTTTCTAATGTCCTCTCCAACATTTGTTCCACCTATACACGCATGACACTGAACACTCATGTAGTCACCCAATGCTAAGATAACCTGAGAACAATATTAAAAATAAAATTCAATTACGTTAAAAAATTGAAATTTTGTCAACTCCAGACTTATTCTTCTTTTGAAGAGGAAACTAATACTTAAGAAATGTACCTTCTGAATCTGTACAGCAAGTTCTCGAGTTGGTGAAAGTACCAAAGCTTGTGTCTCTCTAATTTGAGTGTCCAAACATTGTAAGATGGCGATGGAAAAAGTAGCTGTTTTACCAGTACCTGACTGAGCTCTGAGAAATTTAAATATATAATAAATTCTCTAAAATAATTGACAAAAGCACATTTAAAATTAGATCAAAGATATTAATCATTACTATATCCATAAAATCTTTACTTACTGTGCAATAACATCTCTTCCTTTAATGACTGGTTTCACAGCTCTCTGTTGGATGGCAGATGGCTTCTCAAAACCTTTTTAAAAAATTACATAAGTATGTTACCATAAAGTGGCTTTATGTTAAACTACAATCTGATAGTGCTGAAGCATCTCATAATTAGGGAAGTGACGGAGCTGATGAAAATCCGTATCTGTTGGATTCGGATTTGGCAAATATAAATCTGTCTGATTCGAATGCACGGGAATGTAATCAAAGCTTATTTTAAATAAAAAACAATGACTAATTGTGTCTTAAACATAGTTTTTCAAGGAAGACATTCGTCTACAAGCTACATAACATGAATTTCTGTGAAGCGTGTAGGGGGGGGGGGGGGGCATGCTCAACAAAGGAACAGTGTTGCTAGACATTTGATAATGACCAAGGAAAATTTAAACTGAACAATTTTTTTACTGGGTGAGGGATAGTGTTGTTTGTTGGTGGTTACATTTGCACTAGTGTTGTTTTAGTCCCAGGTCATATTTTAGTTTTGATTTCGTTTTTTTCTGTAATAATTTCAGTTTTCGTCTAGTTTTAGTCTTGCTGCTAATTTTAGTTTTAGTTCTCGTTGACGAAAAGTCAACATTTTTGTTAACGAAGGTTTTAGTTTTAGTGAACGAAAGCAACACTATATTTTAGTTTCAGTTTTTATTTCATTTTTTCGTTAATAATTTCAGTTTTTGTCTAGTTTTAGTGTTGCTGCTAATTTTAGTTTTAGTTCTCAATGACGAAAAGTCAACATTTTCGTCAACGAAGGTTTTAGTTTTGGTCAACGAAAACAACACTAATTTGCACATTAAAACCTCATTCATTTTCCTCTATCAACATGTGAATTTACTCTTAAGAAGTTAAGAATTTACATCTCTTTTACTACATTTCTTATGGTTAAATTATGATATGTTCTGATAGAGGAGTTGCTCGGGCCAATGCATGTTCTCACAGCTACATTATCTACATTTAATTTAATTAATAAAAACTGATCAATAAATGAAAAAAAAAAGACACAAAATATCTTTTAATATAACAAAATACTAGTTTGAACTAATTTCTAAGTACATATAATAGGTACTGAAGTAAAAAAATGAAATTAAAAATGATTGATACATGATTAAAGAGACCATTATACCATTTTCAAAACTGCTAAGATTTTCTCTCTAGCTTAATTGGAAGGAAAGTTTTGACATTTTTAATGGAAAAAAATGTAAAAAAAAAAAAAAATGGTAGACTTTTTTTTACCTAAATTAATGCACAAGAAAATGCTATCCATAGAAGATTTTGAAATGAAATTTTTTTATGTGATAGATTTACAGGCCTGCTGAATAATGATTAACAGAAAATATTATTTTTCTTAGAAATGTAGAACATAAATAGCTTATAGTTGTAAAAAGGTGCATATAATTGCCACTTTTTTGTTGCTAATTTTCATTTCATTAATCATAAAATCTAATGTACTGTATTGATTTTTTTATATGTTGATATTATTTTCATTAGTTATTGCTATTTAATTCAGAAATATTTTTGTAACATTTTGTAATAATTTGTTAGGAATACTGAAATTTGATGTTCATACCTCTTCATGTTCTTGTTTAATATTTTAACTTTAGCCCTGGTGAAAATTTTATGTTTCTATCTTTACTCATTTAAATGTAGTATTAAAAAATATGAAGTGATCTGCATTTTGCAGTTGCAAATTTCAGGATTTTCTTTGACTATTTTTAGACACTAAAAAATTCATAACTCAACATAACTCGAATATCCAAAAGACATAACATAAATAAGACATCAGTGTACTATTTTGTAAATTATTTTACGAGCTCTAGCCTATATCATATGTTTGTGCAGTTTTTATTTACTAAAAATCATTTTGAAATTTTTATACAAGTAGTGAAGCACCTACTCATTGTCTACGTTGACTAGGCCTACATGCTTTTAAGCCATTTTAGATCGCCAAATTACTATCATTATGTAACTAGGAATCAAAAAATTATTCAATCAGCAATTTGAAACATCCTTTTCTTTTTAATTTGCAAAGACATGTAAGTCATGTTGCCATAAATATCAAGAGAACCGTGAGATGAAAACTTCGATAAAATTCTGTAATCCAAAACTTCTTAGTAAAACTTTGTGGCAGCAGCTATAAATTATAAACAACATACAAAGTCAAAAAAATGTTATAAAAGATTGTATGATCTTATTTATAACTAACAGAAACGGTAAATACGATACAATTTGCCACAAAAAACTCGAGGGGTGAATTTAGTAAAATAAAATTAGAAAAAAAAAACAGTTGTAAGTTTGCAACACTACAACAGAAAAGTGTCATCCACACAGTAAAAACTTATAATAAGACTAACCAACAGGGTTTTACATACTCTTGAGATGATAAATAAGATACTTAAGAATGTACAAACCATATGCGTATATGCCTCTTAGCAATTCTTCTCGTAATCCCATGTGGTCAAACGTAGGTGTAACGTCAACATCTTCACTTGTTTCAAATTCAATATTTTTCAAATCATCAGGCATAACGCGTCGTTCTGCCATGTTTATGTGAACAGGAAGTAGATGCCAGTACTGCGATTTATTTTTCTTTGAAACATAGATCTACGTTAACTTTTAACGAAACAAAACAAATAGAAAAAAAATGGACGTAAACGTATTTTAATCAGTAGATGCCTATGGGGTTGGCAGATGGGGCGACTTTTCCAGTCCCCGTGCATGAGGCTGATGAGATCCTTATTCTTGGAGATTTTTTATTTACCTATCAAAACAAATAACAAAGATCAAAGAAGAATGGAAAAAAAAATGTCGATAAATATAATAATGATGTCAGCCTACTAAAATGTATAAATTTTAGATTTTTGTTGTAGCATGCAATAATCACCCTCCCCAAGGACTGCCACCTTGCCGCGGTGAGAGCTAAGCTGGCTGGAGCCTCGTGCTCCTGGTAGGGCCTCCCATGCCAGACAGGTCGACGGGTAGAGGCCAGACGAAAAGCAGTCCACTGGTCCTCCAGGTTGGGTGTTGGGCTGGGGGTTAACAACCCACTCCCGTAAAAAACAAGCTTGTTATAGAAACCGAAACAACGAACTTAGAAAGCAACTTAGCTGAAGATGAAGATATCTCTCCAGTAGAGCTTATGGCGCGAGCTGGTGAAAGCCTTCGGGAAGTCAGTGCGCCGACCTATCTTCTGACAGCCAAGACCAAAACCAAGATCGGAACCTGGAACATCCGAACCCTGTATGAAAGTGGCAAAGCAGCACAAGTCGCAAAAGAGATGAAACGATATGGGCTCCAAATTTTAGGACTGTGCGAAACCAGATGGAATGGAAATGGACAAACCAAACTGGCAAGTGGAGAAACTTTCATCTACTCTGGGCCAGAAGAAGAACATGTACAGGGAGTTGGACTGCTCATGACACCAGATGCAGCCAAAGCACTGATAGAGTGGGAGCCTGTCTCTGCAAGGATACTGACAGCACGATTCAAGTCAAAGGGAAGAAACGTCACCATCATACAGTGTTACGCCCCTACCAATACGGCAGATGAAGAAGAGAAAAACAACTTCTACAGTGCCTTACAAAATACCATTGACAAAGTGCACAGAAGAGACCTCAAGATACTGATGGGGGACCTGAACGCCAAAGTAGGAAACGACAACACTAATAAAGAGCTCATCATGGGCAAACATGGCATCGGAGATATGAACAACAACGGAGAACTGTTCACGGATTTCTGCGCTTTCAATGACCTAGTCATTGGAGGCACCATCTTCCCTCACAAAAACATCCACAAGAAGACCTGGATATCCCCTGATGGAAAAACTAAGAACCAGATAGACCACATTTCCATCGGCCGCAAGTGGAGGAGAAGCCTTCTGGATGTGAGGGTGAAACGAGGAGCAGACGCTGCATCGGACCATCACCTAGTGCAGGCTACCGTGAAACTGAAACTGAGAGCCCACAAGGACAAAGCACAGAGACCCTCCTTCAAGTACAACGTCCAGAGCCTGAAAGACACCAGAAAAACCACAGAGTACCAATGCAGCCTGAAAAACCGCTTTGAGGCACTAGCTGACTAGGCTGAGAAAACAATAGAGGAACACTGACAAGAGATTAAAAAGAGCTGGACAGATACCTGCAAAGAAGTCATGGGAAAGAAGACAAAAAAGCGCAAGGAGTGGCTGACCGCAAGCACCTGGGACCTCGTGGAAGAGAGGAAAACATTGAAAGAGAGGATCAACCACAGTCATGACCAACAGGAGAAAAGAGACCTACAGGCAAAGTACTCGGAAATAAACAAGAAAGTGAAGAAGAGCGCCAGAGCAGACAAGAGGAAATTCATCCACGACCTAACGGAGGAGGCAGAAACAGCAGCAGGCAAGAGAGATATAAAGAGGTTGTACAAAATTACCAGGACCCTGGCAGACAAGAACACGCAGCAAATGTGCTCTGTGAAAGACAAAGACGGGAAAACCATCACAACTGAAAGTCAGGAGAGAGAACGTTGGGCCCAGCATTTCACAGAAATTCTGAACAGACCCCCACCAAAACAACCCCCTACTATACCACCAGCAGACAGTCTTCTAGATGTCAACACCAACCCACCCACTAAAGTGGAGGTAGATCACTAAGGCGGTGAAGAATATCAAATCAGGCAAAGCCGCAGGTCCAGACGGCGTACCACCAGAAGCCCTGAAAGCCGATGTCCCCACAACAACAAACATGCTTCTCCCTCTGCTCCAGAAAGTCTGGACGCAAGAACAAGTACCTGCTGAATGGAGACAAGGGCACTTCGTCAAGCTCCCGAAGAAAGGTGACCTATCCAGCTGTAACAACTGGCGAGGCATCATGCTCCTGTCTGTTCCCAGCAAGATCTTGACGCGCATCATGCTAGAGAGACTGAAGGAGGCTTTAGACAAAAGACTAAGAAACAAACAGGCAGGCTTTCGGCAGGATAAGTCGTGCACCGACCACATCGCCACCCTGCGCATCATTATAGAGCAATTCCTTGAATGGCAGTCTCCACTCTACTCAATCTTCGTGGACTTCGAGAAGGCCTTCGACAGCGTGGACCGGGGTGTTGTCTGGAACCTCATGGCACACTACGGGATCCCACCCAAGTTCATCGCCATCATCCAACAAATGTACGCCAGTTCCACAAGCCAGGTTATCCACAAGGCAAGCTGAGGAGCTTTGAGGTCAGGACCGAGTGAGCAGGGCTGCTTGTTGTCGCCGACCATCTTCCTTCTGGTAGTGGACTGTATCATGAAAAGAAGTCCACTGAGAATGCAAACACAGGAATTCGATGGACCTTCACCAAGCAGCTTGAAGACCTCGACTTCGCGAATGACGTCAGCCTACTGTCACACCGGCAACAAGATGCACAACAGAAACTGAATAGGCTCGCAGATGAAGCAAACAAAGTTGTGCTCAACATCAACACCAAAAAGACAGAAACCATAAGGATAAACAACAAGCAACAAGATCCAATCCAACTACAAGGATCCAACATCGGTGAAGTGGACAAGTTTGTCTACCTGGGCAGTGTGGTGAGCAAGGATGGAGGAGCAGACGAAGCCGCATCAACAAAGCGAGGCACACCTTCAATACCTTGCGTCCCATCTGGAACTCTACCGCACTTTCTGGGCGGACCAAAAGTCCGCATCTTCAACACCAACGTGAAAGCAGTGCTACTGTATGGTTCAGAAGCCTGGAGACTGACCAAGACAACCACCACAAAACTGCAGGTGTTCATTAACAGATGCCTCCGCAATATCTTACGTATCAGATGGCCAGAAAAAAATCTCCAATACCGCCCTGTGGAAAGAACAAAGCAGACCTGATTAACCAAGAGATCCGGAAGAGAAAATGGGGCTGGATAGGCCCACTCTGCGCAAGAGCAGAACCAATGTCACAAGGCAGGCGTTAAAGTGCAACCCGCAGGGAAGAGAAGAGCAGGAAGGCCAAGAGGCATGGAGACGCTGCACTGAGCGAGAGATGAAGGCAGCTGGATGGACGTTGGGCTCAGCTGAAAAGAGACTTGCCCAAAATAGAGTTCGCTGGAAGAGCGTTGTTGAAGCCCTATGCTTACACGCGGTCAAAGGATTAAGTCAAAGCGTAAGTCATGTTTATGATGAGAATCGCTATAAGAGTCCAATTGGCCACCATATCCAAAAAAGTCAACATGGTTAATTTTTTTTTGATTAAGTCAAAGTCAAGTAAGTCATGCATACGCCGCCTTATCAATCAGTATAATTACTGTAATTATATTTTTAAATAAGCAATCAAACAAAACAACAGGCTGACATCTTCGCAGAAAATACATTGGAATGCAAAGTTGAACTTTGACCTATCATGTGCAGACTTTATGGCCACTATCTGGTACCTTCCAGATTTTTATTTTTATTGGTTATTTTTTTCATTCAGTTTCTAACGAGCATATGGGGGAGGGGTGTTAATTTGCATTGCTTCTTATTTTGTGTCTGCCTCAGTCCACCCTTCCCACAAAACACTATAGTGTTATTTTTTTAGACTTGTTAAACCCAGCTTAAGTTTCTTTTAATATAACCTTCATCCTACAGTTCCTACACTATTCAGTACAGATAGATGTTGTGTAATGCGTACACATTCTGAAAAAGTTGTCATTTGTTTGTAATGCGCCGTACATATTTATAATTTACTTAATCGGGATTTTCCCCAAACCAAAGCATAAAGAGATCAGAACAAAAGATTTTACCATATCTAATATTTTATTGTCTTCATTTCAGCGTTGAATGTGTTCCTTGGCCTACTTAGTAGCCTAATGGTAGTGCCGGTCTAGCCAGAGCATTTTCACATTTTAACCACTAGGCAGGACTAGGCGGCCGTCTAGGCGGCGAAAATTTCCGGGCGGCAGCCGTGGTAGACTGGTAGTATAAGACGTAAAAATGGAAATATTAAAACAATTGAAGTCCTTGGGTAATACAGGATTGAATAATATTTTTAGTGCTAAGAGTTTATTAATATTGAAATTCTTAATATATTTAACTAAATAAAAGGACAAAACGTCATATTAGAAATTAAAATAATTTGGTTTTACTAGTTATCAGCGCTCGGTACCCGGACCGGCGAGTAGGCACACAGTTGGAGTTGAAAATGGTGGTATATATTTTAGCGCGTTAACAATCAGTCTATATCAGAGGTGTGCGGATCTTGAAATTTAGCGTCCGCGTCCGTCCGCGGATTTCTATCAATGATCCGCGTCCGCAGAATCTTACAACATTGGTCCGCAGTCAGTCCGCGCGTCCGCATTGCTGAAATTTATCTGTTTAAATGACTTGAAATTTTTTATGGTAACGCTAAAGAAGATCCGCGTCAGTCCGCGAGTCCGCAACTTAACCATATGAAGCATCCGCTGTCAGTCCGCTGATTCGAAAGTTCAGGATCTGCGTCCGCAAGCGGACGCGTCCGCCGTCCGCTCATCTCTGGTCTATATACTTGCAGTGGCCCCAAGGACATGAACAGGTTATTGTAGCCAAAATTACATTTGAGAACAGGGACACCTAATGATACATCAAATAAAATTCATATGTTAAATAGTTCCTCCCAAAAAAAATAATCCTCACTATGGGTAAACATAAACAACAACTCTTAAAATCATATTCCTTCATACATTTTAATGTGACCTTCCAAACATCATTCATTTCACGTTTTATGACGTTCAACATGGCGTATTTAAAAAAGAGAGACGTGAGAGTGCTTGTGCGTTAAGCAAAACGCTACATGTTTAACAGGTGGTTTATTTACTGTTTTACATTGTAGCATAGTACAATTAACTAAGAAAAATTGCCGACCCGGCAGTGCAGAACCTAGGATTTACGGGCCCGGTGTCTTGGCCCTTTGGGGGCTGCCCTGCATTTTGGCATGAGATAATTTTTTTCTACGCTTCAAGCTTGGTCCCGAGAAGAAAGAATCGTTGTGTAGCTTTAGCTGACCTTCAATTAAAAACATAGTATTCCATCAATGCAGTTGAGGCCGCAGACGCAGAAAACATTAGGGCCTCTTAAAAAAGAAAGACATATCAAAGCTTTCAACATTATAGTTCTGTGAAGCCAATGCCGAACCAAGGGATTTTAGGCATCTTCGGGAGCCACTACATTTTGACATGAGATAATGTACTTAATATTTAGTTTAAAAAATATTTTGGGGGCCCTCCTCAAACTGGGCCCCCTCCATACACCCTCTGTGTGAAGCCCCATCATAAATGGGTTAGTTTGCATTGTAAACGTTGTGTACGGCGCTACTCAATCTCAACCCTTATTCAATTCATTCATGTGACGTAATATGTCAACAAATGAAAAAAAAGTGACGTATTTTTTTTTAGGTTAGTAATAAAGGGAAATAATTGTACATTAGAAATAGACATATTTTAGAAATAATAACAATTCTTAAACAATATAAATATTACATTATATTTAGGTATCCATAATTTTGGTTTAAAATTGAGATTGTTAAACATAACACAGAATATTAATTGAACGATTTCTAAATATTTCTTTACGATCGCTTCTCATTTAATAACAAATTGAACACCATAAATTTATTACGATACTGTGAGATATACATAGACCTATGGACCGACTATTCGCTATCAGATTTGTTTCGAAGAGTATCACAGAATATTTATTCTCAGCTTACCAACATCATACAAACAAAAAACAACACACCCCACTACTTTGGCAGACAGACCACCCTTTCAAACATCACTTACAAAAGTCTGACAGGCCACACACACCTCATACATCAAACAACTAAGCAGATATACACATCTTTAGTACAAACATTACAGACACCACTCACCAACAGAATTAAGTGGGGCCGAATCTGGAATGTGTCAGACTTTACAGACACCTTCCAAAGTCTACACAGTCGGCACACCAAGATCACCGCCAGAGAAGAGAAGCGGCTACAGACTACCCTTAACATGACGCCTGTAGCCCGGTGTATTGAAGTATGCCCACGTCAAGCAACACAATGTGCAAGATGTGTCGCACTGACGTGACGGAGGATGAAGATCATTCATTCCTTGAAATGCTCAACATTCAAGAGCACAAGGCAGACCTAAGAAGTCTACTAAGGTCAAACCTAAAAATAGATTTTAACCTAGACATGGCAATAACTCTCAACAAGATACCGAAGCTAAAGAACGAAACAGTTAATAATTTAAATATTATCCTACTGTCAGAGTACAGACTCTTCGTCTGGTCATGCAGACTTCAAGCCTGGCACAATAAGACAATCCTAAAAGAAGATCAAGTCGAAGAAAAATTTCGATACATAATGGACTGTAAAATACAAAATTATTGACACTACAATGTTGTATCTATCATGACAAATATTTAACTGTGAGAGGTTTTCAATGGAACACAATATACCAATACCCCCTTTTCTGTCCGCTGTGAGGTATGGGGACGGCGAGGGCCCAGGTGTCGCTTGATGAGAGTTGGACGACCCCCGGGTATTAGCAGCCTCTGTTTCGAGAGGTGGAAAGGAGGAAAGTTGTGTTTCGGAAAGGAATGCCACTGTTTTTATTTAAAATTAAATAAAACTAATTGTTGCCTGTCAATTTTTATTTTAATTTATGTATATATATAGGGACAAAAGGGAACCTCAAACCATTCCAAAGTCAGTCTCAGATGGTTAGGAAGTTTCCCATTAAAATTTTGTTTAATAAGTGGCATTGATGTACTTACTCGTCTAAAATATAAATGTATACAAAACATGCTATGTCAAAAACATTTCTAAATAATGCTATTAATTATATATTACTTTTGTAAACATTCTAATTTCAACTGGTTACAAAAAGCTCCTGTAGTAGAAATATGTATAAAGTGGTATCAATCTATTTACTGTATTATAATATAAATGTATATATATGGAATTTTACCTCACAGTTCTAAGAATTTCTAATTGAGATGTATATTAATATTAAAATAACTTGTATGTAAATATGTATATTACTTAATACAATAAGATTCTTTATCAATGTTACTATGTATTTAATACCATGTTATCTGTCATTGTAACTGTTTTTTATCAAGAATAAATTATTTAAAAAAAAAAAAAAAAACTGAAAAAAAAAAAAAAAAAAAACAAAAAAAACAGAATATTTGGCATGATTTTGTGTTACTTCTCCTAAGATCGCTTGCCCTTGGTAATGATTGAGGCGGTCGAAAACAGGACACATTGTGATTGCCATTTGGCATTCACGATCTTACCTGCCGTATGTTTGAGTACGGTGTTTTGTCACCTCGGCACTAAACATGTGGCAGGTCCAATGTCATTTCTGGCAGCCATGTAGAGACTATTCTTACTCGGCTGGCCAGTTGGTAGCCGGATTATGTGCATGTTAAGAAGAAAACAGTAAATGTTTCTGCCATCTTTGAATAGTCTATGCCGCCATGTTGGATGACAGACGGAAGTAGCGATGACAGACGGAAGTAGCGATGACAGACGGAAACCGGAACGTATGATGTAAAATTTGTATTATAGATAAAAGAAACGAAACAACGCGAGTTGTCGAACGTTTTTGAATGCGGTCATGCTTTCTATGACGTATTTTGGGAATTCCACAAACGCCACACATCTATCAATATTTATAGGATTGCGTCTTGCAGGCTGCTGCTGTTGTCCCGCAGTGTTGGGCGAAGAAGAGAATTATACATATAGAGAAGGCCGGGAGGGATAGGGGGACTTGCCCCCCCCCCAATCAATTTAAAATCAATTTTATTATGAAATATACTTCTTTATCATTGCGTTCCAATTTTTCTATATAAAACTCTCCGTACAGCCCCCCCCCCAACAAAATTCTGGCTACGGCCTTGCATATCTATAATACAAATTTTACATCATATGTTCCGGTTTCCGTCTGTCATCGCTACTTCCGTCTGTCATCGCGACTTCCGTCTATCATCGCGACTCTTGTCTATCGCGACTTCCGTCTATCATCCAACATGGCGGCATTAACACCATCCAAGATGGCAGAAACATTTACTGCTTACTTAACACGCATGATCCGCTACCAACTGGCCAGCCGAGTAAGAATTGTCTCAACAGGGCTGCCAGAAATGATATTGGACCAGCCATATGTTTAGTGCCGAGGTGACAAAACACCTTACTATTAACATGGTTGGTAAGTGTCTGTGACTGCCAAATGGCTCTCACAATGTAATACTGTTTTCGACCGCTTCAATGCTTTAACAGTATCAATAAAGCCATCTTAGGAGAGGTACCAAAATCATATGCCAAAATATTCTGGTTTTTTTTTTCAAAATATTGTGCATACTCTTCGAAACAAATCTGATAGACAATAGTCGTCCATAGGTCTGATGAATATCTCACAGTATCGTAATAAATGGTGTTCAATTTGTTATTAAATGTCGAAGCTATCATAAAAAGAAATATTTACAGAAATCGTTGAATTAAGATTCTGAGTTATGTTCCATAATTAAAATTTTAAACAATAATTATGATACCTCAATCTACTGTAATATTTAAAAGCGACCATTTTTTTTGTCTATTACAAATTCGCGGTCAAATAATATACAAAATGACGCGTTCTATTTGTCGTCGTAGTAAAAATTTAATTTTAAATGATTGATACAATTATTCTATAAAATAAAACTGTTTTCACTTTATATATAACAAAATAACATGCCATTAAAAGAATTTTGGAGGGTAAACAAGAATTTAACCCCGGGAGGCCCAGTGTGTCACGGGTGACCCAGCAAATTTGAAATAAAATTGCGAATCTTCTAAATCATATTTTAAGTTTTTTTTGATGCAGTATCTATGTTTAACTATCACTTGACCTAAGGGAGATCATTCAAACGAACAACAACAAATATTTATGTCTGTAGCACGATGCTTTTGAAACCACAATCTGGGAAAAAAATCTTCGTCTACCCCCCATCACTTTGAAGGCTGAATACTTTTTTATAAGGTAAGAATCATTTCTGAAAATGTTGTTTTCTTATAGTTTAAAGATATAATAATGCACCCACGCTTCAATTTTTACAAAAAAATGTTTCATTTTACCTCAAAATGACTGTACAATATCGTTGAGTCACCGGTGACCCACTTGGCTTTAGTGTTAATATTTTTTTTTTTTGCAAAAATACAAGTAACATTAGTGAATTGTTTATTATATGATTTATTCTTTGCATTTAATCTGTTGTTATATTAAAGTTTTTTATCAATGTATATTATTTACATTTGTTATATTTTCTTTTATTTTTATACTTGTATTATGACAAAAAGTTCTATTTTACAACTGAATTAACAATTTATTTATTCTCTTCTTTTTCTTCAATTAGCTAAGATGCTTCAAGTTACAAAAAATTTTACAAGGCTGAAGAAGTTCTCAACATCCTTGATGCCATAAATTCAAACGATAGTGATTTAGATGATGATTCTACAGATGATGAAGATCTACTGGGCTTTCCTAATCTTGCCCAAGACTTCAATTCGACCATCGATCCTACGTTAAGTGATAATGAGTCAGAGCCTGACGAACAGCAACCATCAACTTCTTCCCCACCCTCCACATCTAAAAGAAAACCTATTCATGGAGGAGAAAGCTTATATTTGAAACCCCTGACATAGAATTTAGAGGAAACTAAGAAATATTAGAAGATGCGACAAAGTCTCCGATTAATACTTCAAAGAATATTTAACGAACAATATGTTAGATCTTCTGGTTACCATGACCAACCAGTACAGTGTTGAAAAGAATGGTAAATCAATTGACACAAATAGAAAAGAATTAGAGCAGGTTTTAGGAATGTTTTTACTCATGGGTTTAGTAAAAATGCCAGGCAATAGATGCTACTGGGAAACTGGAAACAAGGTATGAGCCAATCGCTTGGTGTTATGTCTCCAGAACAGGTTCCAGAAACTTCTTTCTGGCTTCGGTATATGTGGACAACAACAAGGTGCCAGAAGAACAAAAGCAAGATAAACTGTGGAAGATAAGACCCTGGCTAGAGATGTTTCGTGAGAACTGTCTGAAGTTAGATGGTGCCAGAAGAGTACAATAGTATAGATGAGATGATGCTACCTTTCCAAGGGTAAATTTAGCAAAAATAAAGCAATACATCAAAGGTAAAACCTCATCCATGGGGTATCAAGGTCTGGTCCAAGATGCTCTTCTAGTGGAGTGCTTTATGATTTTGATGCTTATCACAAAGGAAATAAAGATAAAAATCAAAAAGAGTGTACTGGGGATTGGAGCTGATGTTGTTTTGAAATTGGCGCTCTACTCTACTAGATAATAATACCGAAAGGAATCGCCTTTCAATTACAAAATCACAGCTAACTTTTTACCAGCTTGCCACTCTTGTCAGCATTACAGAAAATAAATATTCACTACACGACGGCACTGTAAGACCTATATAGAATTCCAGAGGATCTTGTATTGGAGTGAATCTGAATTGAAAAAGATAGGGCGTGGTACAATGGACCAATTATTGAAAAAAATACAAACATTGTAGCAGTTCGGTGGTATGACACTAGAGCTGTAAAATATATTGTCCACATACTCTGGTAAAAGCCCCACCAACTATGTGACACGATATGAAAAAGCTCAAGGGAAACACATTCAGGTAGAATGCCCTGCTGTCATCAAACTTTACAATGAGCATATGGGGGGTGTGGATCTACATGACTGCTATGTAGCAAAGAACTCATACAGAATGAAATCCAGGCGCTGGTATATTTATATATTCTGGCAAACGATTCGAATGATGCTGGTGAATGCCTGGCTGTCATATAGACAAGTCTGTAAAAATCTCAGAATTAGTGGCAAAGATATTATGGCACAGAGATCTTTTCAAGGGAAACTTGCTTTCCTCCTTGTAGATATGAATTCCTGCAAAAAAACTAAAAGAGGGAAACTAATTAATACACCTACTCCCCCCAAGGAAAAGACAACTGATGCCACAAGATGAGGTGAGAACTGATGGATTTTATCACTTTATGGTGAAAGCCAGTGGTCGTCAAAGGTGCAAGATTTGCAGGAAAAAGTCACCAAACTTATGTGAAAAATGCAATGTATATTTATGTTTTACAAATGAAAGTAATTGTTTTAAACAATTTCATTTAAGTTTGTAGTATAGCCATTCAAATAAAGTAATTTGAATCTTTTTCTAAATAGTTTTTATGAATTTTCATTTAAAAAAATTTTTTTACCACAAATTTGAAAAGTAGGTCAGGGTGACATGTTTTTTTCAATTGGTTTGGGTTATATGGCCTACAAGTAGCTAAATTACAAAAGGAAATAATATTCCTAGCACTGGAACATAGTGTGGGCCTCCCAGGGTTCAACGAGCACCAAACGATTCCCCATTAAATATTTCTTGTGGTGATGTGCGTGCACGCTATCATTTAAATGCTGTTACTGTTGTGGCGTTCGTAAAACATGACAACATTTCAAATTGTAGGAGGCAAAGTATCAAACAAATTTGGAATTTTAAAGCTAAAAAAAAAAAAAATTCTGCTTAAAAAAAAACATTTGGTAGCCGTGGAGCCGCCAGATTTTTTCGGCTCCGGCTCCAGCAAAAAGTACGGCTCCGCAAGCCTGACTAAAAGTACTCACATACTAACAGAACCCACATACTAACAGTACCCACATACTAACAGTACTCACATAATAACAGTATCGACATAATAATAGTACACACATACTAACAGTATCGACATAATAATAGTACCCACATACTAACAGTACTCACATACTAATTGTATCGACATAATAATAGTACCCACATACTAACAGTACTCACATACTAATTGTACTCGACATAATAATAGTACCCACATACTAACAGTGACCACATACTAACAGTACCGTCATAATTATATTATCCACATTCTAACAGTATGCTTGAACACTATGAAGATTTTATTTTGCTCTTCAGGAAAGATTGCCTTTCAATTATTTAGATACATAATCGGCTAACATAGACGGTGGTTCGACAGACCTTCACACCGTGCGGTGTAAAGTATGTTCATGGCAATAAAAGCCACATGTCTGCACGTTACAAATACAAAGGCACCGTACGAGTTGAAAGCTTACATCGCTAAAAAAAAAGAGTCTGAGTTCTACGTCACACTTTTGCGGAGTTAAAAAAAAACAACGCGCGTCATCGACCGTCTCTATCAAAATAGTCTAGGGAATTCCAAAATTATAGAAACTGAAAAGAGACAATGTATGTTAAATGATAGTATGTTTGATGCGCATTTTGTTCATCAAATAAATCTTTCTTGAATAAAAATGAAATGCTGGGGAATTCTAAACACAACAAGGATTTCTTATTAATGAATTAAGATTTTTAAATGATATGGAGTAGTGTGCGCAAATTATGTTTAATAGTCGGAGGTTGTTTTTGTTAAGCTTCTGTACCCATAATGAGGATTATTTTCTTTGGGATGAATTATATAAAAAGCTATTTTTTTGTATATAGACTGATTAATTATTAACGCGCTCTAATATATATTACCGAGTTGGTTAGGATAGGGGTGGGAATAAACCAAATGGTTGCGGAAAGGGGGGGGGGGGAGTCAAGCAGACGATTCAAGATGCAACACGCTATTTTTTTAACCTCACGTCTCTCTTTTTTTTTTAAATACGTCATGTTATAAAAAAAGAACTGTTGGAATGGGGGTGTATGGTTGGTAAAAGAGTGTTTAACCGGGGGGGGGGGAGGTAGGGAGAAGTGTCACGTGGTATTGTTAACAGGGTGAATATGCAGTTATACTAAATGCCCCTTTTTGTAATTTTGTATATCTGCGATTCGGGCATGTCTTGAGTGGAAGGGGGTGGCGGACGGGGGAGGGAGGGAGGGAGGGAAGGATAGTCCTTTAAAATATTATGAATGAATTAAGATTATTCAATGATATGGTGTTGTGAGCACATCGCCATTTTAAACTCCAACTGCGTGCCTAATAGCCGGTCCGGGTACCGGGCCTGTTCAGCTAGTTTTAAATAAAAGCCGTATATGGCTTAAACGTGAAAGAAACGAGGATAATCTTTGTTTCTTCACCTCCGTCCCAGGTTCTAATTATTGTGTTCTAATCAGGGTTGTTAACAATACTCTTAAATTGTATTGTCAATACCAATACTTCATGAAAAGAGTATCGCCAATACCAATACAAATGTATTGCCAAAATCGATACCAATACAATACCAATACTTTTGAGAACAAAAAATATTATTATTTAAAATATAATGAGTGCAAGTTTTTCAAGTTTTAATATAACTGAGAGATCAATAAAAAAAAAAGAAATATAGTTTTCTTTTCTGTCATTCATTGAAACATTGTACAGTTGATAGAAAGAAAGTAAATATAATTGACTGAAATCTCTAGCTAGCAGATGTGAACTTTTTTAACAAATGTGTCACACATACTGCAAATTAGTGTTTTGATTGAAACTGTTCAGAAAAAAAATAAAAATTTTGGTTCACTTGATGTTTGTCTATTAGTTGAAAAAAAAAGATTAAAATAAAACTTCAGTTGGCCGCCGTCATCACAAGGTCCCCATCATTAGTATCATTACATGATACATTTAAAAAGTAATCTTCAGAAGGTAGAGGGTTAAACAATGATTAAAAACTAAGCTTTTTCTCGAAATTTTAGGTCTGAAGCTGTGAGTCTAAAAAGCTAGTAATAACCGGCTTGAAGACATTTTTTTTTCTGTGAGTGAATTATATCTAATTGTAATCATATTCAAAATGGCAAAATTGTGTAAAAAATTGTTTCTTATTAAATTGTCTACAAAATAAAATGTGGTTTCGATTTAAATAGTATTCTAAACATCGTTTGGGCAACCTCAAGAACGTCATATATGTAGTGGAGAGATCTTTGTGCAGAACCTCAACAACCAATTTTTGGCTATCATAAGAAAAACAATGCGCCTAAAACGCACATCGGTCATGTTTGTCAGTCAAGAGAAAAAAAGAGTAAAGTAATCATGATACTTTATCGCGTCCTCTCCACAGACCACAAGAGTAAGAAGTAATCATGATACTTTGTCGCGCTCTCTCTACAGACCACTACAATTAGTACAGTAATCAGGATACTTTGTCGCGCTCTCTCTACAGGCCACTACAATTAGTACAGTAATCATGATACTTTGTCGCGCTCTCTCTACAGGCCACTACAATTAGTACAGTAATCATGATACTTTGTCTTCCTCTCTCTACAGGCCACTACAATTAGTACAGTAATCATGATACTTTGTTTTGCTCTCTCTACAGGCCACTACAATTAGTACAGTAATCATGATACTTTGTCTTGCTCTCTCTACAGGCCACTACAATTAGTACAGTAATCATGATACTTTGTCTTGCTCTCTCTACAGGCCACTACAATTAGTACAGTAATCATGATACTTTGTCTTGCTCTCTCTACAGGCCACTACAATTAGTACAGTAATCATGATACTTTGTCGCGCTCTCTCTACAGGCCACAAGAGTCACTGCTTTCTTTGCTTTAGCCAACCCGGAAGAAATGCATGTTTGGATTGATCATTCTAATTTTTATAAAATGACTAATGCGTTTTACTTCTGATTCTCTTTGTAAGCACTAAATTTTTGTTTTTGTATTTGACCTTACTTTTCACCACTTTCCCCTTCCATTTCCTTATCGTCAATTTGCGCTAACCGACCAATACTTTTGATTAGCAAGCAGCATTGGCCAATTTTTACCATGGTCTGGTGTGGTCATGCAATGTATAGAGTGGCGATAAATCAAATTTGTTGAGTGAGGAAAAACATTATTATAAGTTAAATTTACTGCCAACAGATTCACTACTGGGCGTGGGCAAGTGTCTTTATTAAATATAAACAGATTTAGTAACATTTGCCATCCCTTGTTAAAAGGATTTTTTTAAAAAAAAGGTCATATTTAATATTTAAATATAAATTGAGCCCTTTTTTCCGTGTTACTTAGCTTAATGTTTCAAATGATAAATCATCTTTCTCTGTCATTTAATATTGCGTTGATGGACTGGAAAGAAGTGACGGTTCGAGGATATTTTTGTAGATTAAGCAGTTCCTCACACAGCACGAAAAACTCACTTCGGAGCGATAACAGCGAATGCTATGTTCCGCTCCAAGTTTGTAGAAATCACCTTCCACACTTATTTTTATGAAAATGAAAACGTTGGGCGCATTAATTTCATATTATGTGAATGTGTGCATTACAGCATTAGAATCATCAAATGTTAACAATTAAATCCCAAAAAGAATTATTACAGAAGGTTTTCGAAATATCACGATATTGCAGATAATTTATTACAACTTCGATAACAAAATGCACGAGTATGTAAAATTAATTCTAGTGTTGTATAACCTAAACTCATGATATAGAATGTAATACTTGTAAAGTCAATTGAATCAATATATTAATATAGTGAAATTATATTAAACAGGTTTTCATTTATATAAATTAGAGTATGTTAGAAAGGTCTGGATGTTTGTGTTCATGCGCCAAACGTTTTTCGTTTTTATAAAAATCAGCTCTTATAAAGTCTATTACCATGTGGCCAATTTATTCAGAACTTATTTTCTGCCTTTTAGTACGCAAGAAAAACTTTTTTTTATATAAAATATTTTTATAATGTAATTTTTATTTTCTACTTTTTAGTTAAAATATTTTTTATAATGTAATTTTTTTCATTAATACGAAAAGTTAAAAATTTTTGCTGACCCGATTAACTATATGTAGGTTTGCTAGAACATATCGGAGAGCTATGACGTCACGCGTGTTCAGGCGCAGTAGAGTATTCTTTCTTCAGCCACAATAATTTTATTTTCGAAAAATACTTAAGAAACTCACCAAATCATAATGAAATAGTAGGAATATTGTCTGAGCTATATTGACAGTATCAGAGCTTTAGCTTTTCGGAAAGTGGTCTAAAATTGGTGCCAAATTCCGTTACTGTGTACTATATTTAGCAGCAGTAATTTCCCTTGATTTAGTCAAGATCGTAACCTATTCGCCATACATATTTAATTTTATTTATTAAGAAATTCATCAAATCATAATGAAATAGTAAGAATATTGCATCGCCATCGGGTTCTGAGTTTTATTGAAAGTATCAGAGTTATAGCTTATCGGAACGTGGTCTAAAATTGGATTGCCAAATTCCCTAATCCCTAGACAGACAAACAAACAATGAAACAAACAAACAGACAAGAAGTGAAGTTAAGAAAAACGTTGTAAAAAGAGTACACTTCTTAAACGTACATTCTAATCCACTTTTGCTAAAAAGAATTTCACCTCTGAGATTTCTATTTGAGCATTCTGTGTAATCTTACTCTATTACAATAGGCTACATGTTTAGGTAAACTATAATTTTACATTTTAGTCTACCGTAACAGCAGTTTACAAAACAATATTACTTGCATTTACGCAGATGTAGGCTTCGTGTTTATGATATCAATAGTTTATGAGACGCTGTTCTACAGATAGCAATGCCGAGACAGTTATTAAGCCTTATGACATGGATGATCTTAAAAAATAAATTAGGTTTAGTTTGCTGATCTAGTAATAGTTACCTGGAGTAAGCAGGCCCGGTTTAACCACTGGGCAGGACTAGGCGGCCGCCTAGGGCGGCAAAAATTCTGGGGCGGCAGCCGTGGTAGTAAAAGATACGTAAAAATTGAAATATTAAAAAAATTGACGTCCTTTAGTAATAAATGGATTGAATAATATTTTAGTGCTAAGAGTGTATTAATGTTGAAATTCTTAATATATTTCACTAAATAAAAGGACAAAACGTCATATTAGAAATTAAAATAATCTGGTTTTATAAAAGAAATCAGAAAACAACGCGAGTTTTCGACGTGGTTGAATACGTCATGCATGCTTTGACGTATTCGGGAAAACCACAAACGCAACACATCTATCTATAAATATATAGGATTGCGTCTTGCAGGCTGCTTATGTAAATACTATAGAACAGCGTTATATTTCAAATCATTTGATTTGGGGAGAAATTTGACAACGTCAAGTAACTGCTGTCTGTAATCTCCGCTTAAACAACGTGTTTTCAAATGCGGCCAATCTGTGTCTTTTTAACTTAAAAAGCACTTAAAAATAACGTCGGTGATCGATCTCATTTTAAAAGACGTTACTTAAGTGGACTGTGAATATTAAAGTTAGTAAATAGCATGGGTTAACGCTTCACCTTTTGCCCGAGTCCAATTATTTAACATTGGAAGATATTTTGCAAATGGCCGACGTTCAAATGTGAACGATTATGTAATTATGTAAACGACCGTTAATGACGTCATGCCATAGTCATCGCTATTTGGAAAAATGGGCCTGTTTCTATTGCATAAGCCAATATAAAACATTTCATCTAGTAATATTATATATAGACGTCATTGGTTAATTGTCATTTGAAAGTTTAGTCCTCAGATATTTAGTCCTAAATTGTAATTATTTTATTTTTCAAGAATGTATTACAAATTTTGAAAAATAATGAACCACAATAAAATTCGATCTTGCAGTTTCCATGGTTATTTTAACCCACCATGGCAGAGAGAAAACGATTGTCTGGTGCACAGTATCGTAAAAGACGGGTTGAAAAATAAAAAAAATGTAACAAAACAAGGAGAATCGTTGTTAAAGTATCTGTGTACACTGCACAGAGAGGAAGATGGTCCAGATCGACCAGATGAGTTAAAAAATCAAACCGAAGCAGACAAGGAAGCGGAGGAATCCGAGATTACAGTATCAGAAGAGTTTGAATCACAGAATGAAATGCACGTTACGTACCAAGAAACCAAATCTGAAGGTAAGGAAATAGATAATTTCAATGGTGTATATGTTAACTTTGGCGATCCTGCTGCTTGGACCGAAATTGGTGATCATATGAGACGAATTTTGATAGCACATGGACCAGAACAAGTTGAGCAGTTTGATTTTCCTATAGATAGTTTGCAACGGAAATTCTCAAAAAATCATTACAACCGCAGGCTTGTCAATGGAGAAGAAATTCGCAGATGCTGGCTGCAGTATTCTGTAAGTAATGACTGTTTATTGCTTCTGCTGCAAGCTGTTTACCACTACCCGTAGCGTAGGTGCTTCATCTCTTTCTGATAAAGGTTCACATGATTGGAAAAAACATGTCCTCAATTCTATCAGGGCATGAGAAAAGCAGTGAGCATCTAGCGAATTTTCAGTCATGGAAAATCTTGAGACGGCTGATTGCTTTAGTTAGAGTTCTTGGTATGCAAAATCTTGCTTTTCGTGGAACACATGATACACTTAACACTTATGATAACGGTAACTTCCTGAAATTTGTGGAATTTCTAGCTTTGTTTGACCCACTTATGGATGAGCATCTCCGAAAGATTAAAGATAATGAGACCCATGTACATTACCTAGGCAAAGACATACAGAATGAATTGATTCAGCTTTTATCCAATGCAATCAAACAAAAAATTCTGGCTTCTGCTCGTGATGCTAAGTACTTTTCAATAATTCTAGATTGCACACCAGATGCTGGTCATGTTGAACAAATGACCATGATCATTCGCTTTGTGGATGTGATTTCAAGTCCAGAAAATGACACTGCGGCACCATAATCTGTAAAGGAACATTTCTTGGGTCTTGTGCCTCTAAAAGAGACAACTGGTGCTGGCATGACTGAAACTATTCTTAAGCAGTTAGAAGAGATGTCTTTATCTATCGAAAATTTACTCAGTCAAGGCTATGACAATGGCAGCAATATGAAGGGAAAAGCCAATGGTGCCCAAAGAAGAATTTTAGATGTCAATCCACGAGCATTGTTTGTTCCTTGTAGTGCACAGAAACATGTCGAGTTAAAACTTCCCAACGGCGAGTTGATGCAGAAAAGAATGTATAAACACGTTACACTAGATCAAAGAAGGTTGTTGCTTCTAAGCATTTTGCGGCATCATTTACGGCCAAATTCTGGGGCGGCAGCCGTGGTAGTAAAAGATACGTAAAAATTGAAATATTAAAAAAATTGACGTCCTTTAGTAATAAATGGATTGAGGCGCTATGAACGAGTTTTTGGCGCCTCCAGCCCCCCCCCCCCACCGTTGTGAAAATTGTGCAACCTATTACAATACATAGCACTTTTCATTACATATTTCAGGTTTAATTCAGTTGTAAACTAACGATTCCTTCCTCTATTAACTGTTAAGTATGTAGTGTCTTCATGCGTCTCTCTCTTCTCTAAAAATAGGTTGGACAACCATCTTTTATCGTTGTCTGTAGCCTTTGCCGTGATTTTATTTCAGCATTCTGCATTCTCTGAATGGCCACTTATAAACTTCCAAGCATCATTGCTCTAGTGTTGTTGGATATGTATGTACTTTGCAGTGACTTGCTGACAGGCAATCGTTGATAATAATCTTGAGCATAAGCCTACACATAAATTAGAACTTATTAGAAGTAGCGAATTGGCCGCTTCAGGTTTATTGTAAAAATAACATCCCTTGAAGTAGATCATACACTTTTTTTTTACTTCAATGTATTCACTGCAGCTACTCTTGATGTCTATATCTAGTGTTTTTCGTGACCTTTCAATGTTTCATGTACAACTGATAACAAGCTGCAAAATCGCAGATCATAGATGTAAATTTATAACTACTGAAGAACCACAATAGGTTCTTAAATTTGATTGGACCCAATGAGAAAAGGCATAAAGGCAGACCAAGAAGCAGATGGTTGGAGGAAGTGGAGAAAGACCTTAAAGCCATAGGAGTGAGCGAGTGGAGAAAGATAACCATGGATCGGTAAAAGTGGAGAAGAGTAGTATGGCAGGCCAGGGCACTAAATGGTCTGTAGAGCCAAAGGAAGAAGAATAAATACACAATTAGACGAACATCTTTATATATAGTATGAGATATATACAGGGGGAAAAAATACACAGTTATCTCCCTTTGCCCCCCCCCCACCGGTGTCGGCGGCTGATGGAATGCCGACACCGGAGTCGGTGTCGATTTCGGCAAATATTTTTGCCGACACCCCACCCCTGATACAAGCACTATAAATGGACATTAATATTAGCTGCAGTGAACACACTGTGCATTGAAGTGATTTAAGTGTCAAATCTTAAGGTATGTCAGAGTACGCGGAATGTAATTTTTGCACTAAATCAATAAAGAGCAGAAAATGTATTAACTTTAATTAAATTTCTCATTTACATGTAGGCCTAAGCTCGGATGTTGGTGAAGATTATAGTCATTGATTGACTAAGTCAGCAAGTCACTAAAACACAACTACAACTTTGAAGTTTATAAGTGGCCTCTCCCAGAATGCAAAATGCTGGAATGAAATAATGGCAATGACTACACACTGAAATGAAAGATGAATGTTCCAGTCCTAATCTTAGAGAAGAAAGAAAGATATGTGAGGACACTACAAACATAGTAGGCAGGAAGATGAAGGAATTGACATTGCACACTAATTAAACATGAAACGTGTAGTTTAACAATTCTATACAATATTAAATGTTTTACATATTTCATAACTGTGGATGGGGAGAAGAGATGGGCTAACAAAAAAACAAAAAACACACAGGGAGCCTCAATAGTTAGCTATGGCACTGCGGATAGTGTGGTGGCTGGATAATTGCTAACTGAATAGTCAATACTGTACAAATAAACTCATTGAAGACCCGCTTACTGTTATATAATATTAAAGGATTCGAGATGGGTTGCAGTTTTGTGAAAACTCTTTATTTAGGGAAGGAGACTCTTTGATTTAAATGAGACCGGGATTGAGCCATGATTAATATTTTAAACTGGAATAGGGCCTACCGTTGTATTAATTCTTTACTTTCGATTTAACGCAGAACCCACACCGCCATTATTTATATGGCTACTAGTTGTACCCGGCCACGCGTTGCCGTGCCTAAGCCCTGTGTAATGTAATAGTAAGTATTGAGAAAGCCATTGTTTCTAATTCCGTTTTTAAAAAAAAACAGACAAATTTTAGAAAAATAATTGTCAATAATTTAAAACCATAAACAAAGGAAAATGAGTTGTGTTGGGAAAACAAAAAATTATAAATTTGTTATGTCTATTAATGCAGTGCTTTTGGATGTACTTTTGGAGTTTTGATCAATAGCGTGAATCCTGTTTACATGTTTGATAAAAAAATTACTTACGAAATAAAAATTTGCAAACTAAAGTAAAATATATATATATCAACACGCCAAGTAAGTTTCTGCAATTCTGTGCGTAAATTTTAAGGCATTTGGTGAAAAACTTTCGGAGTTATGATTAATAGCGTGAATCCTGCTTACATTTGTATATATATATATAGATGCAGATGACATTATTGGCGAGATTTATTTAAAAATCAATCCACATTATTCTAATGGATTTTTTAGTTACTTACATGAAACGGGGCGGGAACGCTTTGTTGTTAAAGGAAATTCTCGAATGATCTTCCATGAAAATAACATGGCGATGTCCCTTAGATAAATAAATGACGTGGTAAGATAGAGCAGTTTTATTGGGTTAGAGATTAATTGTTTAATTTTCTAGTTTATTGTGGTAATCGAGGTGTACTAGTTTTATATGTAGTCACCCAAATTACCATTTTTAGAGCATTTTCTTAAAAAAATGCTTTATTGTCCCCGTTTTGTCTGTCTGTCATCACCCTAGATCTCAACAACTATAAGTCCTAGACCCATGATGTATATATCATTTTGTAGGTCTTGGCCTGCCAAAAAATGACTTTTTTCCATTTCGCGATCTGACCTCTGAGGGCCGTAAAAGGGGGCTTAGTACCGTTTTTTGCTATATAAGCTATATTAATAAAGAGCGCCTATATCTCAACAACCATAAGTCCTAGACCCATGATGTATATATCATTTTGTAGGTCTTGGCCTGCCAAGTGTACATCAAAAGTCCATTTTGCGATAGGACCTCTGAGGGCCGGGCTTCAGGGCTCCTAAGGGGCTTATATATTATATATACACCTTGTACGTTCAATAACCCATTCATTTGGTGCGAAATACTGCAGCACGTAGTTTCACCAAGATTTATTAAGAAACTCATCAAATGAAATAGTAAGCTTGTGTTCTGAGTTTAATTGAAAGTATCAGAGCTATGCAACAATTGACGGAGTTTTCGGACGATTAAATGACTATAATTTCGAATGTTTTCAATTATGAGTCCTATTTCAGTAACCACAAACCACTTGTAGTTAGATTTAAGAGACAATATTTTTTTTTCAAATATAAAGAAACGTCTTTATAATTTTTTTTTACAGATATATGCATTACACAATTGAATTTATAAACATTTCCAAAATTTACAAATATTTACTGAAAGCTAACAAACGTACTGATACATAACACGAAAATGCGCTAACACGTCCTGTGTCCAGAATGGAACAGGCTTAATTGCTTGTTTCTTTTATTTAAACCATTTCAACTCTTAAAACTTGATAACAATAAAAGAATAATCCATTTAAGACTCTACTTTTCTTTACTATTTAATTTACGTGATAGAATAATGTAAACTGTAATGGTAAAGTTATTTACCAGTATTTAAAAAAATGTCAAAAATAAATAAATAAAACAAAAGTAAGAATGTCTTTGCCGTATATCTCCTAATTAGTAGGATCTATATCTTAAATAAACTTAGAGGCATCTCTCTTACACTCTTAAATATTATGCCATACATCTTCAAAATGATTCAACTCATCTCATGAATGCCGTCAACTATTGTTGGGCTCAGTAGCTTAGAAAAGGTACCGCGGCTTGCGCTCCAGAAATGGCGCCCAGCTAGATGGAGCACTGAAATATCAGACTCTATATCAGGGGTGGGAAACCGCGGCCTTTAAAAAATATTTGCGACCTTCGTGAGATAAAGAAAAATATTGTTTAGCAGCCTTTAAAACACTCAGTGGCAACATATTTTTTTCAAGAAATGCACAAACCTCTCTTTGATTAACTATCTTAAACCAGGCGCAGAATCGACTTTAATAAGAAAAGCTAAATATGTGCCCCATGATTTCTTTCTCTTATAAGACGGTTTATACATAGATTGTATGCATCATATGGAGTTTGTCTTTAAGGGGCGTTCCCTTATAACTTAAGTTCACTTATAACTTAGCTTTTGGGGGGGGGGGGGGCGAAGTGTGACAGGGAAAGGTAAAAAAAAAAGGATGACTTTTAGGTAAGCGAAAAGGGGCGAAAAGTGGAGAAGAAAAGAAAAGACCTTGTTGAAAAAAAGGAAAAATGTAATATGTTGCTGTCATACTATACAGGACAAGGTTAGGTCAATAAGGCGAATACGGCTGGCCTATCCATTGGTGTACATTTACATTAGGATAATAACTGTAACGGGTCCTTATAATGATAATACGTGTAGAAGGTGTAATAATTCAGACAACTCAAATTATGAAGTTAACTCCAGTGAAGTAACATCAACAATCATTTAATACTTGAACATAAACTGACATAAAGGTGAACTCAGGAGGAGTACAATAGCAAACTGTAACCATGCATCCATCTACATCGATGCCCAAAGCTAGACTCTACTAGAACATGCATCCGCATCCTATGATGCCCAGAGCTCGACTGACAATAAACAAAGCATGTGCTCCCAACTGTCGGTTAAATATACGTCATTTGTACCAAATGACGTATACACTAAAATCTACAATAAACTACAACACAAGATGGCGGAATGACGCCATAGCTACTGCGGTTGGTGGAGCCTACCGAATTGCGTCATCAAGCTTAGGCTATACTATTTCTCCACATTCCTCCCCTCTACCTAAGCATTATGTAATCATGTAAAACCCAATACCAATACCGACAAAAGGAAGCCACATGAAACAAAGTTCAATCATAGAACATATCAAAATCATCATAACAACCAAAATAAATTATACAATGATTCATCAAATCAGTATTGCATAGAATTATAAATTAATACATGCAAACAATATAATAAATATCATCAATCATATTTGTATAAACATATTGAATTAAATTCAAATTTCTCATCATTTTTTTTCGTCACTGATATTTATTATTTTATTATATTTTTTTTTTCTATGTGACTTGTTAATTTTTTTGTTTTCTTTCATGTCACTTGTATAGCCTATCTTTTCTTTTCTATTATCTTTTTTTCAGGTGACCTTTTTTTTCATGTCACTAGTTATTCTTCATTTTTATTTTCTAGTGACTTCTCTTTTTTTTTTCATCATATCAACAAATATTATTAAACATATCATGTCATCATATACACATATATATGCAAACATGTCATCATATGAACATAATATAATTGTAAACATACACATTATGGTGAACATAATTTCTTACTGCCAGGACATAGTTTGGTCAAGAAAAAATATTAAAATCTTTCCAATTCCCATTAATATTTCTCTCCGTGGTTGGAATGAAACCATAGTTTGCTCTTCCACCATGATTATAAATCTTACAGTCATTCTTGCAACATCTCAACAAACATGTCCTACATGAACAGTGGTAATGAGGGATAAATTCTGGCTCATTAAAATTTACTGCATGTCTAACATGGGGATTTTTATGGGGATACCTACTGCAACTATTATAAGTTGTACGTCTAACTGTGTTAACATGGTTGTATCGACTGATTTCGACTGAAATCATTCACGGTTTTCATTTCTTTTATTTTCTTTGCCATACGACCATCTATTTGTTTCTCTGGTTTGATCGCCATTACGTCCAGATTTCTTGATTTGTACATCATAATACCTTCTTTGTTTTTTTGACTTTCACTGGGTACAATGTAGTTTTTTGTCTCTTTGACAATAAGAGTTAGGGTTCTTTCTTTCTTTCAGTATTATAATTCTTGAGGTTTGGTTATTCATTGATTTGTTCTTCTCTATGACATTCAGTGGTAAATGGAACCGAGTGTTTTACAATTATACCTGTAGCACATGATTTATGTTGGATTTCTTTATTTACGTGTTTGCTTGCCTTATTATCTTGATTAATTAATTTACCATCTCTATTTCTGGATATGGTTCTCTTGGCTACTTTGATATAATTGGCGTCTTTATCTCCAACTGACGATTCTACTTTATCCAATCTGTTAATTTTATCCTTCAAACTTCCATTAATCTTAGTTTGAGAAGCTGTAACCACATCGCCTGATTCTATTTTCTTAACAAGTTTATGTACAATTCTCTCTATTGTTTCTAACCTAAGTGGTAGGTCTTCCAATGTAGTGCAGGTCTTTCGTTTAGCGCGTTCGATATTCTCCCTGTCTAATATCAGTTTACTCAGTTCCGCTTGTAATTTTTCCTTATCTGACTTGATACGTTTATTTTCCAATTTTAATTTCTCATTTTCTTCACGTATGCTATCTCTATCATGTTTATCATCCTCAGCCTGCATTGTGCCAGTAACATTGTACACATGTTCCTCACTTATCCTCTCAACTTCATTAAATCCTTCCATCAGTGTGTCATTGTCTATTGACACTGTCGATTTTTTCTTCTCTTCAACTACTTTTTGTCTCTCTATAAATTGAAAAAAATTCACCAGTAAAATTACCTAGCTTGGAGGATGGGGTCATTTTATCGCCCTCCACACTGACTCCAGGGGTAGCTGACATTCTGCTCCTGTCATGCTCCAGGCGCCTTCTTTCCTTCAGGACTGCTTGCATTCTAGCTTCCCGAACTACGGCTCTTTCGACCCCCCCCCCTCTCTCACTGTTCTTTTTCCAGTCTTTCTTCCCTCTCTTTCTGTTTTTCTTCCCTCTCTTTGTTTTCCTTTTCCATTTTTTCTTCCCACTCTCTCTTTTCCCTTTCCAGTTTTTCTTCCCTCTCTTTCTGTTTTTCTTCCATCTCTTTCTTTTCCTCCCTCTCTCTCTACAGATACCCAGGTTTGTAACTCTTTGCCTGTGAGGCCAAGTGCCTTACCATCTTCAATAATATTTAAAATTGATGACATGGCAGTAACCAAACCCAATTATAACTAATAAAAGAAAATGTTTGATACTATATACCATACAAACAAGCAATTAAGCCTGTTCCATTCTGGACACAGGACGTGTTAGCGCATTTTCTTGTTATGTATCAGTACGTATGTTACTTTCAGTAAATATTTGTAAATTTTGGAAATGTTTATAAATTCAATTGTGTAATGCATATATCTGTAAAAAATATTTTAAAGACGTTTCTTTATATTTGAAAAAAAATTATTTTCTCTTAAATCTAACTACAAGTGGTTTGTGGTTACTGAAATAGGACTCATAATTGAAAACATTCGAAATTATAGTCATTTAATCGTCCGAAAACTCCGTCAATTGTTGCATAGCTCTGATACTTTCAATTAAACTCAGAACACAAGCTTACTATTTCATTTGATGAGTTTCTTAATAAATCTTGGTGAAACTACGTGCTGCAGTATTTCGCACCAAATGAATGGGTTATTGAACGTACAAGGTGTATATATAATATATAAGCCCCTTATGAGCCCTGAAGCCCGGCCCTCAGAGGTCCTATCGCGAAATGAACTTTTGATGTACATATGGCAGGCCAAGACCTACAGAATGATATATACATCATGGGTCTAGGACTTATGGTTGTTGAGATATAGGCGCTCTTTATTAATATAGCTTATATAGCAAAAAACGGTACTAAGCCCCCTTTTACGGCCCTCAGAGGTATGATCGCGAAATGGAAAAAAGTCATTTCTTGGCAGGCCAAGACCTACAAAATGATATATACATCATGGGTCTAGGACTTATGGTTGTTGAGATCTAGGGTGATGACGGACAGACGGACAGACAGACAGACAAAACGGGGACAATAGAGCATTTTTTTTTCGACAATGCTCTAAAAATATGCCAACTTACATATAAAGAAATACACAATAGTAAATTCTGTTTCTTGACTTCGATGGTTGATCCTCGGTGATCCCGGTCCGCGATGTTCGATGTTCTCCGATAATGAGGTTGATCCTCGGTGATCCTATGGTGAGGGTCCTCTGACGATGACGGGAACGTCGGCCCCGTCACACAGGATAATAACTATTTTCATTATTTTTCGTAACGAAACTGAAACCCCTTACATTCGAGGAACAATTGTATGTAGATGACAGTAGCAACAATTGTATGTAGATGACATTAGCAACTATTGTATGTAGATGACAGTAGCAACAATTGTATGTAGATGACATTAGCAAAAATTGTATGTAGATGACATTAGCAACTATTGTATGTAGATGACAGTAGCAACAATTGTATGTAGATGACAGTAGCAACAATTGTATGTAGATGACAGTAGCAACAATTGTATGTAGATGACAGTAGCAGCAATTGTATGTAGATGACAGTAGCAGCAATTGTATGTAGATGACAGTAGCAACAATTGTATGTAGATGACAGTAGCAACAATTGTATGTAGATGACAGTAGCAACAATTGTATGTAGATGACAGTAGGAACATTAATTTTTTTTTTAATTGAAAAATGTTCCTCCACCTTTTATTTTTTCACACATCGCGCAGTTTGACTCTCGGTTTCAATTTCACAGTGAATTTTTATCTGACTTTCTAGACTGATTTAAAGCACATTTAAGTCAGCTGTTTCCATTTGTTTATAAACAAGGCATTTACAGATGGTTGTTAATGTTTTCTCTTTGTTATGATCCCAGCTATACTGAGTGAACTCACTTCAGCGTGGGGCGCGTTCACTATATATAATTAATTTATTATTTTTATATTTTATTTTATTTTCTGTTTCAGGTGCAAATATAAAATATATATTCAGGAATATTTTAGAACATTGTGGAATATTTTTGAATATTTTAGATAAACTATCTCGTTTACAGTGCAAGATTGCAAGTCTTACATAGAGGAAGAAATAGCGAGAAATGGCGACTGGATCGAATCAAAATTATGATTACGGATATAGAATTGCTCTGGGGGAAATTCTAGACTTTCCTCCATTATCCAGGGCACTCATCAGAAAGAAACGCAATAGTCCGATTGATCTATACGGCAAAAACAAAAAGAAAGCAACTGATAAATTCACTGCAACACTTTCATTTATTTGATGTCACCAAAGCTAACTGAAAACAACATGTCTAAAAATAAACAGGCACGCCGAGAGAGGGGCAGGGGGGTCATTGCCAGGGGGGCCGCATCTGTAAGGGGGCCAGGCCGCCCCTACCATGTCAATTTTTTCACGACTTATTGTTTATTAAGGGGCCCGCAATGATGTCCTGCCATGGGGCCCGTGTTGGCTCTCGGCGCCACTGCAAATAAAGCATATGACATTCTTGCAACCATTGCCAGTTCCAAGTCAGGCGGGTGTCTGGAAACGAGTAATCTCTGAAGGACAGAAACTGAAAACCAAAATTGTTCAATAATTTCAAAACCCCTATTGTCTCCAGTAAAAGAGTGCAAGGGAAAGAATATCAAGTAGTTTTGCTCTTGAGAACGGTTGGGGGGGGGGGGGGGGGGAGAGAAAAATCTAGCTTGCACACGGTGCCAAAATAAACAGCTACGGTTCGCCCACGACGATCTCCACCTGCAGGGTCTTTTCTGATCACCTGTGGCTTTGTCAGATTATTGTACCTGACGAGCCAGGGGATATAACATCTGGGAACTACCATAAAGGTATATGGAGAACAAGCGACCTGTCTGGTCCACCCTGTGATCCATTAGCCCGGTCCATTCCCTCGAACTATGCTTATTTGTCCTGAATAGTAGGCTTTACCTACCTCTTCAGTCTCCTATTAGTCAATAGCGTCATTTCACCAAAATGTGTGTGTGGGGGGGGGGGGCAAATAAAAATACAAAAATACCAATTATGTGTTTATTATATATTTTTAAAACGGTTACATGCATATATAATAATATAGGGTATAATATATGAAAAATGTAATAGTGTCGAGTTGTTTGATTAAAGTTTATAAAAATAACAAAGAACAGTAGATTTAAAAAAAAACAGCAGACATAAAATTCAAAAAATAAATTTTTGATTATAGAATAAAAAAGAGTATTTGTATTTATTTAATTTTATTTTTTTGTATTTTAAGAATCTTGGGGGTGGGGGGAAAGGCCCCCCAGCCCCCCCCCCCCCCAAATGACGCCACTGCTATTAGTTAATCTCACATTTCGTTATCAGTAATCAGTTAATATTAATCATAAAAAGCAATGGGGAAACTAGCTTAAGTGGATCCAGAAATATAAAAATGCCACCCATTCATGTCACAAAAGATATTAAAGTGGTGTAATAGTCGGAAAGGCAGTGTATTTTCGGACTAAAAAACAGACTATAACCCTCTCCCCTTCCACCACAATGTGGGGAATAAAGTGATGGTGAGACTTATAGTAGAAATGCTTTTTAGCGAGGCTAAATATTATTTTTATTGATATTGTGATCTAAAATCTGGGTGCGCTTTATAGTCAGTAAAATGCAGTAAGTACTGCGCAGGGTGGACTGCCCATCCCCCTCCCCTAAACCTACCTAAAACGAAAACTTTTCGTGATTTGAGTAATTTATAGTGTATTAACTAAAAAAATGAAAAATACAGAGAAGGGACATAGGCCTACATTACACTTAAAAATACGATAAGTTGTAGGTATAGAAAATATTAATGATAAAAGTGTCGAGAATTGAACTACATCTCCAACATAACATGGAAATCAACACTTATTCTTTGTACTACCAAGTTCATAGCCTTAACCCTAGACCCCTCAGCCGGCGCAGTGCACCAAATACGCCGCCGAATTTTCGTCCGCCCTAAATCCGCCGAAAAATATGCGGCGCGCCGTTTTAGCCGCTGTATTTTGTCCGCCGTTAGATTAACCGCTGCATTACTTAATCTTGCTGCACATGACCTTGTTGACCATATCAGCTCTGTCTTGAAAAGCTTTTCTGTTGATCACAAAAAGCCGTTCATAACTATCTGCCATGATGGTGCTGCAAATATGATAAAGACTTCAAAGCTTTTGAAGGTTGACTCTTATCAGCACTGTATAGCAAACGCATCGCAACTTCTGATTACTACCCACAGCATCAATAAAAATGAAGACGTTCTGTTGATACTGCAAAAGTGCCACAACATCGTAACTACACTTCATTTCAAGACCACAATCATAGAAGACGAGGAAGCATTCACAGAGGATAAAGAAATGATAAAGACCCTGAAAGAAGGCATGTCTTCAGTGTGTGAATTGCTTCTTGTAGACGATCAGTTCAGTGCATCAATAGTGGATGCCTCTGAGAGCAGCACTAACGCCCTCGTTGACAGTCATATAACACAACACTGATGATGATTCAGCCTATACTTGACTTGAAAAGAGAGGTTCAAAATACTCTCAAGCGTAGTGGTCGAGTTGATATTTGTCTTCATGAAGATGAAATTGAATTTTTAAGTGAACTCGTTACCTTTCTGAAACCATTTCAAGACCTAACTGATCTCTTCATCTTTTCAATGCCATTATGCCAACCTTAACAACTATTCCACTAGTGAAAATGCACATAAGAGAGATCTGCACAGCATCAAATGCTAATGATGACAAGATAGAATGGACAAGCTGTCAGTTCTCAACCATCTTTGCTTTCTGGCGTAGCAGTGTTGCATCATCCTCGTATTCACAATTTACTCAACTGGCTCGTCTTCACCTATCACCATCATATGTACCAGTGGAGTGCATGTTTTCGGTTACTGGTTTGATAACACTATGCAACAAAATTTTAAAAAAATTCTGTAACTTGAACAAAACAATGCATATTTTATTATATGCAATTTTCTGATTACAGTGATACCTTTGGAATGCTTCTAGCACGTCCAGAAGTGAAGTTAATCTATTTTGAAAATTTAGTCCTACTATGTAATATTTAAATATAAAAGCTATACTCAGAAAGTTAATGTTTTTTTTTTTTGCTAAATGAGCTAGTCACTGTCCTGATGTTTTCTTGCAGAAGTGGGAAAGTGTTGACTAGTTCTTGATTTTCTTTTGTGTGCTGAACTACTTTCCTCTGCAAAAAACCAACAGATATCACCCATCATAGCTGGACTATATTTTCCTCGATATCTCTGTTCCATCACTGAAATGTCCTGGTGAAACCGTTCTCAGTGCTCGTCGCTTACTTCACCTAAATTGTCAGGAAAGAAATAAATATGAGAATGCAGGAAATGCATTTTAAGAGATACATTTGCTCCAATGGCCTCGTAATCCTTTATAAGTTTCTTGACCGATTCTCTGTAGTCGTCAAATTTTCTGTTTCCAAGAAACCCATCAACGACGACCTTGAATGAGTTCCAAGCTGTCTGTTGCAAATCAGTCAGCTTTGATGTAAACATGGAGTCATTCATTATAACATGTCTAATTTGAGGACCTATAAAGACTCCTTCTGTGATTTTTGCATCACTCATCCTTGGAAATGTCTCTTTGAGGTACTGAAAAGCATTGGAGTTGCCTTTAAGAGCTTTCACAAAGTTTTTCATTAATCCCAACTTGATGTGAAGAGGTGGGAGGTAAATTTTGTCTGGTTGTGCTAGGGGACTGTGCTTTACATTGTGTTTTCCTGGGGCATATTCATATATCACCGGCCACTGCTTCTATGAATAATGCTACTTATAAGCATGGCTGTCCCACAAACACAGGAAGCAGCAGTACTTTGTGTAACCACTTTGCATGCCCATCACTAACCCAATAACTTTAAAGTCAGCACAAATATTCCAGCTAAACTTCCTATAGTTGATTAACTCAAAATTTTTTTCCATGCTCTCATACGATTCTATCATATCTGCAGCATATAATATTGGCACTGAAGGCATTGAGTTGCCATTGTGAAGAAGAATGGCCTTAAGGCTTGTCTTCGAGGCATCTATGAACAGACGCCATTCATGAGCTTTGTGATTACATCTAAGCTCATTCATAAGTCCTTCTATAGCTTTGCAGTAAGAGCACTAGTTCTGTTCTTCAAAGAATTGTGAAAGATTTGCACTTCGTTTTCTGTAAACTGTTACCTTAGTGCCTTTTGACAAGAGATTCCACTGTTGAAGACGAGACGCAAACAAATAAAAAAAAACATGTATAATTCTTTATAATCTTTATCAATAGTGCATGCGGACATATTTACTCTTAATCTCAATTGGCGCGCATGTGCACATCTATAGACGGACCCCGAAAAAAAATAATATGGAGTCCGTCTAGACGCAACTCTAGCCACAGCGAGAATATAATGCATTGCAAAAGTTTAATGTAACAACTCAAAATCCTGACGTGCTAGAAATATTCTGAATACATATTTGAAATCAGCATCACTAATATATATAAAAAATCACTTTACATCTTATAATTTACAAAACGCAGTGGCTCCGGCACCAGCCAAAACCATTATATTAGGGTATAAGGAACATGGCATATATAATTTTTTTTTTCAGGATTAGGGTTAGGGTTAACGCAGTGGCTACGATTCGTTCCGACCGAACCCGTATTTTTTTTACTTCGGGCACCAGCCATAGATATTGCTCCACACCCTAACCCTATACCTAATCCTGAAAAAATATATATATATGCCATTTTCCTTATTCCCTAATATAATGGTTTTGGCTGGTGCCGGAGCCACTGCGTTTACAAAAATTGTGTTGCATAGTGTAATAAACAGCAAACAATCAAGACTAACAGCTGATAAACTACATCGCATTTGTTTTATTCATGTCAATTATAAACTGATATTTTGAGTGCTTAACAAGGTATTGAGTGACAGAAACTGAATGAGTGGAATGCATTCATGCACTGTATTAGTAGGACAGCATATAAAACTGTTTATTTCTGTTGTTATAAATAATACAACTTTTCCCCAAGTATTGTGAAAGTGTTTTATTGCTGAAGTTTTATCAATTCATTATTGTCTAGGCTTCAGCCGACTTTTAGCCAAATGTTTCGTAATCAGCCGAAAATTGGCCGCAAATGTCAATTGACTCAATTTATGGAGAGAAATCTGGCTAATCCGGAATCAGCCGAAAAATTATGTCAGCCAGTCAAATTAAAAATAAAATGGCAGGTGTACTTAACCCCCACAGTGCCGTAGCGAGCTTAACTCGCGCCCGGGGCACAATACCTTTTTAGCGCCCCCACATTCAAAAACCATAAATATTATATGTAAAATATACCATTTGGCGCCCCTTTGTGAGTAGCGCCCGGGGCATGATCCCCTTTGCCCCCCCTCACTACGCCTCTGAACCCCATCATTGATTTTTTTTTGATATAGGGAGTTATTTTACTATTCTATTGTGGAACATATCCTTAAATATTTGCAGGGGTTTTTATTATTTGAGAATTCTTTATTTTTTTTTTTTTTTGCGAAAATTAGGTCAAAACAAGCGAAAACCATTTACAATACAACCATGAAACATAGCCAATGTATTTATTCAATATTGATAGCTTTTTATTAGAAGTTTTAATATAGATACTAAAATTTCAAAATAATAAAAATAATGTACAATGGATATACAATGTAAAAAAAAAAGATTGGGGAAAAGGGGGGTGGGGGGGGGGGGGTAAAGAAATTTTTTACCTATAGAACTTTAAAGATAAAGTATAAAAACTCTAGTACAAATTGATACTCACATATTTCTTAATATATCCTCCCAATTTGAAAGGGATATGCCAAATAGTATTATAGATAAAGTGGGGAATATATAAAGAAGTTGTGTGGTTGAACACAACACCCTACTGCCTTTACTGCTCCAAATAAAATCAGATTCTCATTTTAACTTTCACCAGGACATGGATAAAATCTTTTTGTTCTCCCAGAATCAAAACTGGGTCAAAAGTTGAACGCACTTAACTGCTCGGTCATCCATCCCTTAGAATAATTACAAACCGTATAAAAAGATTTAAAAAAAACTAGATTTTTTATTAGCAAGAGCATTCCAAGTACACCCCTAAATGTAACATTTCTTTGGTAATTACAATTAAAGGTCATAAAAATGTTAATATGTAGGCCTAAAATTTTCTAAAAAAAATTAATGCAGAATATTTCACAAGTTTAGTACAAGAGTATTTTGAAATAAAAAATAAATAATACAAAAAGATATTAAATAAAATTATCTTGCAATATACAATTGCAAAAAAAGGACCAGTATCTTTTCTAAATTTATTGTATAGCAAATAAATTACCTACATCACAATTTTTCCATTCAATGATCATGAATACTATTTACAGAAAGATATTGCAAAAGTTTATCTGCCCATCCCATACTTCGCTGAGGCCATCCAGTTTTACCACCAAGTAAATTATTATCATAATGCACCTTATCTATATGAGCACTTCGGTAAGAATTAGAAATAGTTTTTATTATATTAGACTCTATTACAGTCTGTAATGTTTTTGGTGTGTAACCATCTCTAACAGATCGGCAGACAGTAATGATATCAGGCTTTCTAAATATTGAAGATATAATTTTTCGCAGAGTAACATTTTGTGTTGACACTTCACTTGCTGGTGGATAGTAAAAAGAAACTTCGGACTTCTTTGGCATATTCTCACCATGACAAACATGTAGTTTGCCACTTAAGTCAAAATAACGTAAAGAAGGGGACACTTCAAAACATATACCAATGTCAATAATAAGTTTTAGCTCTTTAACAGAAAAGTTTAAAAGCAGTTGCATCATGCTCTGCATAAATAATCCTCTTAGTTTAGGTTCTTTATGACATAATAAAGGTTCATGACCCTGATCAACGAGAAAATTGAGCAGATTAGGTATATTCTCAATAATAAAATTACTCATTCCGACACTTGTTTTACATTGTTTGTTAACTTTGATCAGATGTTGATCATTAACATCACAAGTCTGAGATTTTAAAGCAATAACTAAGTTGACAAGAGCTGTAAAATACATGTCAGCTGTCTTTTCTTGCATTGCATTTTCTGCACAGAGCACATCAGCAACTATCTCTGATAAAAGCTCAATACTCTTCTGCTGTGTTCCAGCTTTTTGTAGTGGGAACATGTCACTCCAACAGCCAAAGAAATCTTCATCAATATCCAATATTACAACAGCTGAAACATGGGCAGGATACATTTTCTGAAGCTTTGTTGATGCTGTAGCTTCACTCATAATTTCCAAAACTGCATCAGCTTGAAACTTGCATTCATCTTGAGATATCTTTGGTCCATCCTGTGCTTCAAGTTCTGTAAAGTTTCTTCTATGGCAGTGCCATATATCTTCTTTTAAAGTGTCTTTCTTATCTTCTTCAATAGACCTGCGGCGTTTCCAACAGGCACACAGATCATACTTATGTTCATTTGCTCGAGTTTCATCATTAACTTTCAAGTATCCCAAATGAATATCAAATATGACATGACTCCAGTCTGAATCATGATTATCTGTATCCCAGTGAGGCCAGACCCAGACGACATGATCAACCAATCCTGTCAAAGCTGCTGCCTGAAAATTTTTTTTTTTAAATATTATATCATTATTTATAAAACAATGTTTTTATTCTTTGTATAATAAAGTTAACAAAAAAATTCTTGAGTAAACAATTAATAGAAAATAATAGTTTCATTAGATAAATTTTAAACTAAAACATTGTTATACTAAGAAAACAAACAGAGGTAAAAACTGACCACTAGAAACATGTCATTTCTTTGCATCATATTATGGATCTCTTTTCTAGTCACAGGAAAACGGAACAATGGAATACTGTCAGTGTCGTATGGAATAGCTCCATCCACATGACCATCAATGTGGATCTAAATAAAAAAAAATATTTGTAAAATGTTATAATATGGCAAGATTGTAAGCATTTATTTGCATCAGGGACAAGGCGTGAGTGTTGCCGGTCATAACTCTTATTTATTAAAGTTTTTATGCTATATGCAAAGAACAAACGAAAATAGATTTATATATTTGTATAAATTATTAAATAAATGTTATATATATTTAAACTTGTAGTTATTTTATTATGAATGATTATGCTAAATATATTCAATAAACACAAGACCATTAAATAGCTATATAATGGTACTGTGTTTATTGAATATAGTTAGCATAATCATTTATAATAAAACAACTACAAGTTTAAATATATATAACATTCAGTTATATATAAATCGTATATGTTGTTAGTCCAATAATTTATACAAATATATAGATCTTTGTTCGTTTGTCCTTTTATATAGCATAAAAACATCAATACATTGTATTCTAAGAGTTATAACCGGCAACACTCACGCCTCGTCCCTGATTGGCATATATAATTTATACAACACATCAAAGAAACTTGCACTTTTAAAGGGTGTCTAAAAATAAATATCAAGCTTACCAATATATTTCTAGATTTAGAAATTAACCCAAGCTCTGCAGCTTGAAACCAGTATTTTAAGACTGAAGAGAAAAACAAAACTTTTCAGATTGTAGACTAGATTTTCAAAGAGGTAATAACAAAATTAAAATAAATAAGTCTGTTTAAGTAAATGTAAGTTACCTTCATAATGCTCCTCTACAATAACAATGGGTAGTTGGTCTGACTTGGAATGCAGAATACTCGGCAGCCATTCAATATCGTCATTATTTAGTCCCCAATGATCTGTGAAGATTTTGCTATTTCTGTCATAATAATAATCTCCAGAATCTATTTTTGACAAAGGCTGTATAACTTGCCATATAACAAGAATGGCAATTAGAAATAGCAACAGTTTCACAAACCGCTGCCATTTTTTAATAAAAATCATCTTTGCAGATCATCTTTATGCTGAAAAATTAAATGTAAAAAACATCAAAAAAAAAACTAAATCTTAACTTGTAATTTAAATGTACTGATATACAGTGGTACCTCAACATATGAGTGCTTTAACATATGAGATTTTGAGATACAAGAGATGATTATAGATAGGAGTAGGTCGGGAGGATATAAACAAAACAGTTTATTATGCCTCAAGCATTTTCCCGTGCCTCAGTTTTTGTGCTTGTTTGCCTCGCTGATGGAGTATCTTTGCAAGTTGCGCTCGCGTTTTGTGCTTTTTGTTCATTTACAGTGCATCATCATATTTCTTATTATAACCATGGATCTGAAGAGATTGAGTGGAAAGGTCAGTGTTCAGAAGACGTGAGCAATCATAGAAAACCATGAGCAAGGTGTGTTCATGACTGACTTGGTGAATCAGTACAGGTGTAGAACTTCAATGATATAACAGAAGGAGTCGATAAAAGGTATAACACCAGCTGATGGTGTTTAAAAAATTTCTAAGCTCCTCTGCCTATCTCCTCCACCCTACACCTCCACCAGCACCTATAGTAAGATCAAGTTGGCTAATTTCCAAGTAAATACACGCAATAAAACCAGTTTATTTCTTTACATTCTCTTTTTATGTTTTTATAAATATTTGTCATTTATAAGTACATTTTTCTTATTCAAAAACACAAAATAAAAACAACTGGGGTGGCATTTTGGGGGCTGGAACAGATTAATGCCTTTTTATTAATTTAAATTGCTTTGAGGTCGATCAAAGTGACGTACAAGCAACCTTACAGTACGAATTAAATTCATATCTCGAGGTACCACTGGGGGTGGGTTGTAAGCTGACATAGACACCAGGGTAGAGGAAGATAACAAGTTTTATTTATACATTTTGTATACATTTTAATATTCTTATTAAAAAAATACAGACATTATATCTGTTTAAATGACAAAAAAAGTTATATAGAAGAAGAATGTCTATTCAATCCACCTCTCCATATTGAATGAATTTCGAATTTCGTCAATAAGAAGAGGTGTAACTCATATATATATAGTTTCAACAATTATTTGGCTGAAATAAAGAAAACATATTAATAACTCAAACAGTCTATCTCTCTCTCCCCCCCAACCCCCACCCCCCTCAGATTTATTCATAAAAGGATAAAAATTATCAAGAAAGAAAAAAAAATTTGTGTACCAAACCGAATAAAAAAAAAAGATTTAGATCTATTGTCTAAACAGCATTTTCATATATCGAGATATAAAATATCCAAGCTGGAGGTTAGCCATTGACTTTGATGAGTTTAATTTTATTCACCTGCTCCATTTTCTATGATGTTTTTCATTTTCAGAGAATGCAAAAGGGACATTACAAATTCTCAATCCCTTTGGTTTATTGTGGTTTTTCTTGTGATGTTAAAAATAGTAAATATATAGTATCAACCATTGGTTACAATATCATAGTTTTCCTTATAGTTAATTATAGCAAGATTTTTAACTATTTTTTCCTATAAATTTTATTACCTTGATTTAAAATAATAATTACATTGTGTGCAATTAAGTTAACATTAGGCTTTCTTTAGTATAACATTTTTCTCTACAAGTAATAACCAATAATACTCACACCATGATGTATATTATATGTATATATATTAGGCTGGCAGATTTATCACCACCAATGTGTTTTAACGAATTAAAATTTATATGGTTATAGTTTTTAATGGAACACCTAACTGCATAAATTTGACCCAAATTCTGTTACTTGGAGTTCACTGCATGCCATTCTGATAAACGTGGCATGTACCCTACACTCACACTTACATATTCTGACAATTATAGTATGTACACTCACAGTCTGACATCTTGAAAAGATTGGCATGTACATTCAGCTTCTGCCATTCTGACTAGCATGGTAGCACACTCATATTAGATAGTCCAAAACTGATCTTCAATGCTTTTACCTTTCTAATTATGTTCTCTTGAAAAAAACGTATTAATGTAAGTGTGTGGATAATAAAGGTAGTAGTACATTAGCAGTATAAACGGCATTGCTTAGAAAGTCAAGGTCCCACGAGACATTTGAAACATTGCTAATGCTTTATACCTGACACAAATAGAAGAATCAGGCTTAATGGGATTAATTGGGTGTAGAAATGATTTACCCATCCTTTGATATTTATTACATTTTATTCATCAAGGCCTACACCAGTTTCTTCAGAGAGATTTCTATGATTAACAGCATATGGATGATTGTTACAAATATAATCTCTGCACTTAGCTCATTTAGAATAGGAAAACATAAATGAAAAAATATCACATCACTTAAAGCAGCTTGAAATGTGATTAATTGAAAAGAAGATGCCAGAAAATCAGCACAACAAATGAACAATATTTGGTTCAATATTATAAAGCAAACAAAAGTAGCTCTTAAAAAATACCAAATCAAACCAAACATGATAAGCAATCTAATAGATAAGTTTTCAACAGTATATGTTACTCTATGGCAGTGATCCCCTAACCCAGGGCTGCGGGGTATTTCTTTGGGATAGTGAGACTTTCCATGGACGAGTGGGCTGTCAACAGGTCTGTGGCGAGAAAAAGGTTGGGGATCACTGCTTTATGGGACAGACCGAGACATTTTCCAACATTCTAGGATGTGAGGATGATTATTTTAGTGTTAAAAAAAAATGGTAAAACAGGGTCAAAATTTATAACTGAAAATCTCAACTATTTATACATGCTTAAGTTTTAAAAAAAATCACCTCTATATAATTTATTCTTACAATTAATGGTGAATGATTACAAAAGTTAAATATGCACTGACTTTTATTAACCATACTAGGAGAGAAAAACACACACTTAATACATTTTGCATCAATTAAAGCATATCAAAATGTGCTTAAATAATATTTTATATTTGATACAAAATTCAAAATTGTTATATCAAAATAAATCTAATATAGATAAATAGAGCTTGCAGCATACATTCCAACAAGACCTCATTTGTGATTAAATCTTAATTAGAAATGAAGTTTTGATTTTTTAGTGACTTTTTTTTTTACTAAAGACTATATAGGAAAACTTGTGACCAAATGTTTCAATATTTTACTTAAAAGCTGTATATTTGAGTCTTTAATGACAGAAGATTCAAATTTTCACTTATTTGAGTAGATGATAATGCATGTGATATATATTTATTATTTTACATGTTGATTGGAAAAATTTTTTTGTCATAACATTTTGGTAAAGCCGAAATTAAAGATATACCTTATAACTTGTAAACTATTCAAATTTAAAGCACTAAATTTTTTAGAAATATAATAGGATGCATATACTTAATATATAACTTTAATTCTTTAATTATGAAAATGATAAAATTAAAATATAAAAAACATGATGTCAAATCACAAGTAAAATGACAAGATTTTAACTTCAAACCTGCACATCTTGAGTGTTATGGATTATAGCAGGTTCAAATTTTCACCACTTATTTGTGATTATTTTTTTTATTATAACCCATTTAATGTATATTTTATTTCTGTTTTATAGTGATTTTTTTTTAAAAATCTTTTCTGCTGTCATGACATGTCGCCAAAGTAGACAAAGGTTTATGACTTGAATTTTCTAAGGTTGATGCGCCAAAATTTTAATAGTATTTTTTTTTATGTTTTAAAACACAAAGTTTTAAAAATTTCTTAAATGTATCTTTGTTTTTTCTGAACATTAAATGTACTATACATAGATAGGCGAGTCATTGACTAGAAGACACTTTTTACACCCATGCGTCATGGCAGGAGAGCACTACTTATCTCAAAGTATAGTTAGCTGGGAGTTATGATTATGTGTGATAATTAAAAAAAAACACTTCACTATATATGAGGAGCGAAATATAGAACTAGAATGTTTGTTAATGAAAAGAAGGCAACATTTGTTTGCTTGTCAGAATAAATAATGGCCTAAATGGTGATGTTGCAGTGTTTTCTTTTTACAAAAGAGATCGTAAATAGCTTCGGTAAAAAAAATTTAGATCAATGTGGAAGGGAAAAATAATAACAAAGTTAAATATCTTTTAGTAGATTCATTAATGTAGATTTAGATGTTTTAGATTTTAAAAGCTGGCATTAAAACCATAATACGATAATGTAAACATAAGCATGTAGCAAGCCAACTTCCCAGTCTGGTTAGGTCTAAGTGTCTAGAAAAAAATAATCTTTTCACGTCACTATTTTACAGGATCTAAAAACCGGACAGGGGAATTTAATTTAAGCCTGCATATTTTCGTAAGGAATTTAAAATAGAATACAAGGCATGCATCTAAATCATTTTTTAAAAAATACAAAATCAGCAAGGTTACTATATATTCTTCGTTTAACTAGAAACTAACTTTTAAACGGCATAACACACTGACAAAATCTGATCAAATTAAACAGTTTTATAAGGTAAATAATGCAAAAACCAAATCTGTTGTTATATTTTTCAAGACTAGAATAATAACGAAACTGGAAAAAAACACAATTACCTAATTTTCTAATATAGATCCAAAATGGCAGCAAAAAAATGTAAAACTCGATGCCGATAAAGAATAACTATTTTTTATGCAAAAAAAAATAAGTTTGGAATGAAATATTAATAATTAATATAAAACACACATAAATGTGCTTATGTCTGATATACCTATTTAGGACTGCACTAAATGCCAACAAAAGTTTTCTGTCGTTTCCGACCCCCCCCCCCCCCCCCCCCCATGAAAATGCCAGCTTACCAAAGTACCTACACCAGGGAATTTAAATTATTAAGATAAAAAAAAATTATTTCTTGTAATATATTTGTATTGCTATTCTTTCAAAATGCCAGATGTTAAGATGTAAACATCAGCATCCAAATGGCCTATAAAACAAACTCTAAGGGCTTTGTGGGTCACATTATGTTTTGTCGAGGGCAGCATAAGACTTTTAATAATACATAATGCTAAATATACATGAACATTTATTGTAATTTCTTAAATACTGTACTTAAAAACATAAAATTTACATACCAAAGGTAGGGAGGCTAGATGTGTGAACCTTAATTTGATGCCAAAGATTAGGCCAACTTATGTTCCTGTAAAATATGTATCATTTTGCTTAGTTAGAACCACACATTTGTATGCATAGGGCTGCATGTTTGACATGCCTGCTTTAATAGTATGTTTATTATGCCATTCCGCCCATGGCATACTTCCTAGTTAGTGAATTTCAATGTGGCGGCAGGTACTAGGCTGTAACATTAATCATTAACAGTTCATGGACATAGTTACAAGTACTTATAAGACAAAAGTAATTTTCATATTTCTTTTTTTTATCTGTAAAGGATAACGATAGGATAGGTTGTCTGGATTGTGTGCTTTGAAGTGAGAGATTAACATTTAAAAACAGAGATGTTGAATACTTTAAAAATCGTGATATGAATGAAATAATAAACCACACAAGCTTGTGACTAACAGTACTAACACAGTAGGCACTTGTTACGGGACCAACCGTTCGGTCTCGGGAAGCACTTATTTGCCCCTTTCTTGGGAATTAATTTATCTCACGCCGTTTGACTCAGGCTTAGAATTAGGGACTACACTTAATAAATTAGAAAAGGATGATTAAATTGAATACACCTTTCCAGCAGAGATCTGTATTGTTTTCAATATTTTGTATTTATGTGGAGAATTATTACCTTTTATCGCTTACTTAAACTTTTTCGAGCTAATTCAATGACAATTTGAACATAACATGAGATTTCCTAGGTTTTTTAATAAATACCAAGATAAAATACAGTTTGAAAACCTAAAAAAAACTTAGTGTTGCCATATTGGCGTGTTTTCCTATTAGATAGAATCAGATTTGATGGACATTCCCCACCCATCTGGAAATGAAAACCGGCAGAAAAAAAGACGTATAATAAGAATCCCAGCCTAAAAAACATGTATCAATGTATCTCAAATTGTTGCTTATCGCGACTCACTATGAAACCTGTTTTATTCTCGCGAACCACTTTCAGTGAAGGGCACTAACTATTTTTTAAAGTTAAATGTAAATTTAAATTCAAATTAAAAAATCTAGCTTAACTTTTAGATACAACTTATTAAAAAAAAAAAGAATTAAAAAGCTTTTATTAAAATGCACTAAAAAGTAAACAAATAAAAATTCATTCGATCAAACACCTTTATGCATAAACAAACAAAATATTGTACAGTACGTGACCAAAATTTATAACGCACACTAAAATAAAGGGACGCATCGCAGCCTAATGATCGAGTACATCATTTTTTATACCTCCACAACGCAAATGATCCCTACCTCCCGATACAAAAGTGAAAAAAAAAAATAACACCTTTTTTTGAACAGCAATTTAAAGAGAGAATTAGTGTGTGTGTGTGTGTGTGTGCACTGGCGGCGGAGCATGGGGGCAGGGGGCGGCCGCCCCCCCTAAAACTTTTAAGGAGTGGCGGCGCCCCCTCCCCTTAAATTTCCAGACTGCCCCCCCCCCCTAACATTTTAACTTTGTTTAATTTTTTTAACTTTGTAATTCATTTTAGTTTATATGTTTCATTTTCATAATTCATTTGATTTATTTCTTAAATATAATATTTGAAAGAAATTATAATTAATTTACATTTTACAGTAATCACATTATTGAGAGTTGTTGTGGCATATTTTAAAAAAGTGTTGTCATCTACCGAATGACGGCAAATGTAATTTTTAAAGTAAATGCAATTATTAATTATCTTTTCATAAATTCCTTTTTGTTTATGGAGGTTCCGGTTTCAGTTTCGTGTTCATCTTCATTCATGATAATTATTTTCTGATCTAATTTCACTATTAAATTTGTAAACAAACTGACATTACGGTACAAAAAAAGATTAAAAAGCAAGGTATGTGTCAACATTTTATGTGTATCATCATTCATAAAGTTAATAAAAATAGAATAATATTCAGTGGCGTAAATAGGGTGGGGGAGCTGAATCCAAATACAAGCGTCCCCCGGGCCCCCACTTTTTATTTTAGCATTAAATATTAAATACTAGCTGTACCCGCCACACGCTGTAACGAGCACGGTCGGTAATATGTTTTTGTAACACACTTTGGAAGGGCCGGAAATTATTACAATGTGGGTCATGTTTAGAGAGAGTTTGTATTTTTGGGGACACATACCTGTTAAGTTAGGCTGGAATTAAAAGCAAGGCTAAGTGTCCATGTTCATCAAGAAACAAATGTTGTGATAAGCTAATTATCTACTGTCTGGTTTCGTATGTATGGCGCCAAACTTTCACATTGGCTTGATTAATGATACAAAGAATCATTGTCCCAAAGTTTCTAGGTTGAGCATTGTATTTACAAGCATATAGGTCAAACATTGTATGCCTTGAAATATTTCGTTCCGCCGCTACTACTCTGTGTGTGTGTGTGTGTTGCAATATAGAATTTTACTTTTTATGTCACTCAGTAGTAAAAATAAATAAATCTTGGATCCTGGTTGGCTGGAAGAAGTGTGTGTGTGTGAGGGGGCAAGGGGGGTCATTTTTTTAATTCTATTGAGTGGCAGCAATGCAGATGTGTATGCAACACTGAACCCCTTTTGTTTTAACAGTGCAGTGGTCAGTAGCGAGACGTTCATGTTACCCGTCTTACAAACAACTACAAAAGCAGTGAAAAAACAAAACAAACAAAAATTAAAAAGTGGGCATTTAAAGCATTTTTAGTTGCTCAACAATATTTACATTCAATATATATTATAATAAGATCACTACTTTTGCCTTTTCACATAGAGTTAAATAATAATTTGACATAAAAGCAAAGATGTTGCCGATCTGAACTAATGGGGAAAAAACCTCACATGAATATGTTGTATTGTGTTGCCTACGGAGAGAGCGGTAACCACTGCCAGAATTATAAAAAAAAAAAAGGAAATTAGGAAATAATCTAAATGTATATCTGAATGAACAAAAAAATCTAGATCTATTACTGAAATAGAAATTCAGATTAATCAAAATAATATAGAACTGGTAATAAAATATCTAACTCCGCCAAGAACGGTCCCAAGCCCGGCTGAAAAAGGAGGAGGGTTGGGCGTGCGGCACCCTGTTAAAAACCCTTTGCTACAGAAACACGAACTAAAGAAAAAACAGATATTTCAGTCCTGGGAGAAGAAGGTTCTTCATCACGAAGACTCATGAAGCTTAGTTGTGGTGAAAGCCGAAAGGAAGCCACAAAGCCGACTACCCTTCTGACAACCAGGAAAACCACTATCGGAACATGGAATGTCAGGACCATGTATGTATGAGTCAGGAAAGATGGCTCAGATAGCAGCAGAGATGGAGAGAAACAAACTGACCATTTTAGACATTTGCGAGACTAGGTGGACACAAGCTGGACAGAGACGACTGTTATCAGGGGAGATGCTGTAGTACTCCGGACAGGAAAAGAATGATGCACCACACACACAGGGAGTTGGCCTCATGCTGTCCAAGAAAGCACAGGGGGCACTGATTGGATGGCAAGCACACGGTCCCAGGATCATTACTGCCTCCTTCCGTACCAAGAAGAAGATCAAAACTAATATAGTCCAGTGTTATGCATCAACAAACGACAGTGATGAAGACGACAAAGACCAGTTCTACAGCAGAATACAGAAGATACTTGAGACCTTCCTTGGAAAAGATTTAACCATCCTCATGGGAGATTTCAATGCAAAGATTGGGTCCGGAAACACAGGTTATGAACAAGTCATGGGCACACATGCTCTGGGAAAGATGAACGAGAATGGGGAGAGATTTGCAGACCTGTGTGCACTCAATAACATGGTCATTGGTGGGAGCATATTTCCCCATTAAAGAATCCACAAGAATACATGGATATCCCCGGATAAAGTGACAGAGAATCAGATAGACCATTTTTGCATTAACAGGAAATTTAGAAGATTCCTACAAGATGTAAAGGTGAGAAGAGGGGCGGATGTAGCGTCTGATCACCATCTGGTTGTAGCGAAATAGAAACTGAAGCTGAAATATGAGACAAGCACCGCAGACAGAAGAGTAAAGTACAACATTAACCTTCTGAAAGATCCTAAGATAAAATGAACAGTTCAACTTGGTGCTGAAGAACAAATATGAAGTGCTCCATGAACTGGTGGAAGAGGAGTACAGTGTATCAAATGAGTGGCAGAAAGTGAAAGAGTCATTAAGATCAGCATGCCAAGAGGTACTGGGGCCAATGAAGCACCATCAAAATGCGTGGATCACAACTGATACCCTGAATAAGATAGAGGACAGGAGGAAGAAGAAAGCAACAGTCAACAACAGTAAAACTAGATCAGCTAAAGGCAAAGCTCAAGAAGAATACACAGAAGCACACAACAAAGTGAAAAGAATTATTAGGAAGGACAAGAAAGACTATGTGGATGAAATGGCTGCTGAAGCAGAACAGGCAGCTTACAGTGGAAACATGAAAATGTTAATGACATAACAAAGAGACTTTCAGGGAAGACCAACAAACCAGAAAGACCTGTCAAAGACAAGCAAGGGAAAGCTATTAATGAATTAGATCAGCAGTTGAATAGATGGGCTGAGCACTTTGAGGAACTCCTGAACAGACCAACACCACTGAACCCCACTGTCATTGAACCAGCCATAGCAGATCTGCCAATCAACTGTGACAAGCCAACCAAAGAGGAGATCAGAAAAGCCATCACCCTGATAAAAAATGGGAAAGCAGCTGGACCAGATGATATCCCAGCAGAGGCAATAAAGGCAGACCTCAATACGACAGTGGAGATGTTGTACCCACTCTTTGAAAGGATATGGGAGGAAGAAGACATACCAACAAACTGGAAGGAAGGATATCTCATCAAGCTTCCCAGAAAAAGTGACCTTAGCGACTGCAACAACTACAGGGGCATCACATTGCTATCAGTGCCAGGCAAAGTCTTCAACCGAGTCCTTTTGGAGAGGATAAAAGACACAGTCGACCCAAAGCTGAGAGACGAACAGGCAGGTTTCCGTCAAAACAGGTCATGCACAGACCAGATTGCAACGCTCCGCATCATAGTTGAGCAGTCCCTGGAGTGGAACTCGCCGCTATACATCAACTTTATTGACTTTGAGAAAGCGTTCGACAGTGTAGATCGACAAATCCTCTGGAAACTTCTTCGACATTATGGTGTCCCCTTAAAAATAGTTAAACTGATCGAGAAATCATATGAGGGTATGTCCTGCAGAGTTATCCATGGAGGGCAGCTAACAGACAGCTTTCGTGTACGAACAGGAGTCAGACAAGGATGCTTGTTTTCCCCATTTCTTTTCCTACTGGCTATAGACTGGATTATGAAGAAATCCACCAGGGAAAGAAGAAATGGAATCCAATGGACTTTGCTAAAACAGCTGGACGACCTGGACTTTGCAGATGACCTTGCTCTCCTTGCACATAGCTATCAACAGATGCAATAGAAAACAAATCTTGTGAATGCCACTGCAAAGGAGGTCGGCCTTAGCATACATACATCTAAAACCAAGATCCTGAAAATTAACTCCACCAGCACAAATGCAGTCACCCTAAACGGAAGTAAACTGGAGGAAGTATCTGGGTAGCATCATAGATCAGCAGGGTGGAACAGATGCGGAAAAGCAAGAGCCGCCTTTATCCAGCTCAAGAACATCTGGAATTCCAAAGAGCTGTCTCTGAGCACCAAAATTCGCCTGTTCAATACCAATGTAAAGTCAGTCCTATTATATGAAGCTGAGACCTGGAGGATTACGAAGACCACCACTAAGACAGTCCAGGCCTTTATCAACAGCTGCCTTAGGAAAGTTCTTCAAATACGATGGCCTGACACTATCACCAATGCCAGCCTCTTAGAACGAACCGGTCAAGCTTCAATAGAAGAGGAGATCAGGAAGAGAATATGGGGATGGATAGGCCACACATTTTCAAAGCCGGCAAGCAACATCACTAGGTAAGCATTGAGTTGGAATCCTCAAGGAAAAAGAAAGAGAGGTCGGCCTAGAAACACTTGGAGGCGAGAATTTGAAGCGGACATCACCAGGATGGGGTTCAGCTGGAAGCAGCTGGAGAGAATGGCTCAGGATAGAAGTCGCTGGAGATCTTTAGTTGGTGGCCTATACCCCGATAAGAGTGACGGGCAATGATGATGAATAAAATATCTCTGCAGAGATTAAAAAAACTTCAGCAAGGGAGAATGTTTGTTTAGTCTCGTCACCTGTCAACCCTCTCCCGCCCACTCCTTCCCCACCTTTCCTTTTCCGTGACTGACGTTTTTTCTGCGATAACACAAAGGAGTTAATTAACTTGTTTTTTAATTGCTGGCTACTGCTACTGAATTGTTGAAGTGCTCAGCATAGCGATATAACGTTTTATTTTATTGTTGTAAATTTCTCTACTCTTTATTGGGTGTATTTGAATGTTATAAACAACATCAATATGAACGTTAAATTAAAGTATACCAAATGTAGCGATACTATATATATATACTAGTTGCAAGTACCCGGCTTTGCCCGGGTTTAAAATAAGGTTTTCTGTTTATCTTTTGTTTTCTCCCTACCCCCTCTCTCCCTTCCTCTCTCTCCCTACCTCCCCCCTCTCTCCCTCCCTACCCCCTCTCTCGCTTTCTCTTTCCCTCCCTCCCTTTCTCCCTCCCTCCCTCTCCTTCCCTCCCTCTCTCCCATCTCCCTCTCTCTCCCTATCTCCCTCCCTCCTTCTCTTACCCCCGCCCCCTCTCTCTCCCTTCCTCCCTTCCTCCTCCCCCCTCTCTCCCTCCCTGCCCTCTCTCTCTTTATCTCTCACTCCCTCCCATTTCTCCCATCCTCTCTCTCCCTCTCTCATTCCCTCACCTTTCTCTCCCTCCCTACCCCCTCTCTCCCTCCCTCCTTAGTCCCTCCCTCCCTCTCCCGTCTCCCTCTCTCTCGCTCTTACTCTCTCTCCCTCCCCCTCCCTCCCTCATTTCCCCTCTCTCCCTCCCTGCCCCCTCTCTCTTTATCTCTCTCCCTCCCTCTTTATCTCTCCCCCTCTCTCTCTCCCTCCCCTCTATCTCCCTCCTACCCCCGCTCTCCCTCCATTCCTTTCTCTTTCCTTCCCTCCTTTCCTCTCTCCTCTCTCTCCCTCCCTCTCTCTCCAACCCCACCCTCTCCCTCCCTCCCCCTTTCTCCCTCCCTCCCTACCCCCTCTCTCCCTCCCTCCTTTCTCCCTTCCTCCCTCTCCCGTCTCCCTCTCTCCCGCTCTTCCTATCTCTCCCTCCCCCTCCCTCCCTCATTTCCCCTCTCTTCCTCCCTGCCCCCTCTCTCTTTATCTCTCTCTCCCTCCCTCTTTATCTCTCTCCCTCTCACTCTCCCTCCCCTCTATCTCCCTCCCTACCCCCGCTCTCCCTCCATTCCTTTCTCTTTCCTTCCCTCCTTTCCTCTCTCCCTCCCTCTCTCTCCAACCCTCTCTCTCCCCCCTTTATCTCCCTCCCTACCACCTCTCTCCCTTTCCCTCCCTCCTTCTCTCCCCTCCCCTTCCTCCCTACCTCTCCCTCCCTGCCCCCTCTCTCTTATCTCTCCCCCTCTCTCTCCCTCTCCTTCCTCCCTCCTTCCCTCTTCCTCCCTTCCCCTCTCTCTTTATCTCTCCCCCCCTCCCTCTCTATGTATAATTAAACGTCAAATTACGCTTCTTAAATAAACAGAAAACCTTATTTTAAATCCCGGCAAAGCCGGGTACTTGCAGCATAAAAAGACCTACAAAATGATATATACATCATGGGTCTAGGACTTATGGTTGCTGAGATATAGGGCGCTCCGTTATTAATATAGCTTATTTAGTAAAAAACGGTACTTTCTAAGGCCCCTTTTACGGCCCTCAGAGGTCAGATCGCCAAATGGAAAAAGTCATTTCTTGGCAGGCCAAGACCTACAAAATGATATATACATCATGGGTCTAGGACTTATGGTTGTTGAGATCTAGGGTGATGACGCACAGACAGACAGACAGACAAAACGGGGACAATAGAGCATTTTTTTTTCGAAAATGCTCTAAAAACAACAACAATATTTTATTTTATTTTCCGTCCCTAACCCTTTCTTCTCCGTCCGTTCAATGACACATTCACTTGGTGCGCGAATACAGGGAATTAACCTGTGCATTGATATAATTTGAGTGCAATAACATTTGGAGCACCCGCGTGCAAGTTCATCATCGGGAAATGACGTCCCAGAGGATTTTTATTTATAGTGAATACTTTAATATAGTAAAGTACTAAAATAATTAATTACAATTAAACTACACATTGAGATTGTATTAATAATGTTAATAATGTCACAGAAACATTTTAATTTACGTATTTCGGTTTATTAAAGTGCACCTTTAATTTTAATCTTCTGAATACATAAAACGATAGGTAAATAGATATGACTATTGATTTCACCATGTTTACAATTGGAGTTTCCGGAAGTTACCCCTCTTTTAAAAATGTATCATCAGGAAATGACGTCACAGAAGAGTTTTATTTATGGCGCCGTCGAGATTACTTTAATATAGTAAAAGATACTAAAATAAAAATAATTTATTACAATTAAACTACCCATCGAGATGAAACGAAACCTGTCCTATAACCTTCCCCATGAAATTATGTGTACGTGTACCAAATTTCACGTTATTTGGTTGTCTGGATCTTGAGTTATAAGGGAACAGACGGACAGACAGACAACAAATGCGTCTTATAAGTATATATATATATATATATATATATATATATATATATATATATATATATATATATAATGCATATAAATCACAGGTCTTATAACACCCCCCTCGCTCTTATTTATACAAGCACTACTCATTTCGCAGGTCGACAGTCGAGCGCTCTACACCGCATGACCACCCGTACTCTATGCAATTTTAAAAATAGTTTTATAAATTTAGTTATACTGAATGTTTTATCAAAAATAGCATATTTCTATAGATAGATTTCTAAATAAACTTTAATTTGGTACTAAATTTATAATATTCCTTTTAGAATTGTCAAAGTTAGGATAGTTTAAGTGACATGCAGTCAATATGTGACCCAATACTTATTCTTTGTCTATTGTAAAAAAATCGCCCACTAAAAGCTTTACAACTTTTTTCATATGTAACTGTCAAGTTAGTTATATCAATGGAAAGCTCCCCCAATGCTCTTTCAGTTGATGTATAAGAACACATGATTTATATAATATACAATTTTCATGTCACATACCTACTATAATTAGTCTACATAGTAGATAGGCCTATAAGTTAGCATGTAATGTATAAGTTATCGGTAGAAGAATTGTATTAAAAGAAATTTGTTATATCAATAATCGACAGGTAACAACCTTGTATAAGCCACGCCTCGCTCCTGGCAGTGGGCCAATAAACAAGTGTGTGTATGATGCCCTTACTTAAGTTACTTAAGTTATAAATTTCCCTTTAAAGATGAAACAAAACATACTAAAACTCTGTATCATGAAAATATTCCGAGAGAAGCCAAATATTTTTCTTAAACGTTTTAGTTAGTGTCTAAAAATAATTAGTTAAATGATTGTCCATTAATTACGTCAACAAATTTTAGTATCTAGAATACCATTGGAAGTTTTGGGAAGACGCACCAATCGCAAGGCAAGGGACACCTTTAAGAATATGTAAAACTATATTCAATTGAAACATTATATTCTTAAATTAAAAAAAAAATAGCTAAATAAACTGTGGACATCTAAGTTTAGAAATGTGAAAAAAAAATACATTATACTTAAAAAAATTTAGCTCAACATATAGGAAAAAATAGTTATTTATATACAAGTCATTAATTTTTTTTATAATTAAAATAATATAATAGCAAAATTAGTCTTAAACTTATATGTGATATGCGTTAAACTATTTCCATTTTTCCGAAAACACTAGTTTTTACTTTCTTTACAAATTTATATTTAGAATTCAATTCACATTGAAGCTTTTCCTAAGTATTTTACATGTTAATAAATCAAACAAGGTTAGGCTACTTATTTACATCAAGTACATGAACATTACAAAATATAAGTTAACTATAAGTTAGGCTTTCAACGAAATGTTTTTGCGGCAATTTTGCCCACTTATTGATAGCCAATATTTCACTATAGAATTATTACGCTGATATGAATGAAAAGATTTCATGCAACTCATTTTTAAAGTTTTTCAGTGAGAATCTCCTTTACATAAGCTGAATTTTTAAATTCAATGTCAGGTTTTAAAGTTGATATAAATTTCATTTCCTTTTTAAATCGGTCATGTCGAAAAATGAGAAGGCTACTAACCACAACGCTGATTATGAAAGAGCTTTTTGCAGGATAAAAATACTATGGGTATTTCTATACTACATATACCCACATGATGTGAATTATCCAGTCAACAACGCATATGTAACTCCTCCAGTGTTAGCTCATCCCGTCTTCCATAAATGCTAGGTTTTTGCAACACATTTTCCTAGGCGGAATCATTTCCATTCTGTCTTTGCATTCTGTGAGACGAATGTGTGTTATAATCCAATGAAAATAAACTTAGGAAAGTCCTGGTATGTAAATGCTTTACACCATATATTGTCCAGACTTCTGCCAACTTGATTCCTGCAACACTTTCAGATAGAAATGGCAACGATGAATCTAATAGTGCCTTCATCATATAAATAGAATTGGGTATAGAAGCTGTGTTGAAATTAAAGATAACACGATTTAATAGTTATTAAATTATCTATTTCCAAATAAAAATAAAATAAATTTTCTGACAATACTGAAGAAAATAAAAAGTAGAATATTTGTAGGCCCTTGGAGCGTGACGTACTTTATGGACGGCCCATCAGTTAATGATCGAGGAGAGAGATAGTTTGTTGGCAATAGGAGACTAGGTTAGATACAGGACACTACAGATAAAAGATGCGGTTTTGGTAGAGGTAAGGAATTTTTGAGTTGATATGGGACAGTTTTAGGGATGTGTTTTAAAACAGTGGATTTAGTAAAGGGATTTTAGTGTGATAGTTTAGGGTAAGTCGCGAAAAAGGTCGAGAACCGAGGCAGTAAGGCCGCTATTAGAGTATACATTTAACTGACACCTTTTATTGGAGTGATAAATGTATTAAGTTGTTTGTATATTAAAAAATACCCCTTTGACTAAGCTTCGGAGAAAGCTACTAAAGGAGGCATGGCAGAGCAAGTAATGGGTCTTGGGTCAAATGGGTCGCAAAATTGTATGGGTCACATGGGTCACGGGTCAATGTTCCTTGACCCACGACCCATCCTTAGTCTCCGCCTGACCCTAAAAAAACCCGTCGTCGCGCGATTTTTTTAAATTTCAAAATGGTTTCTATGGCGACGGCCGCCATCTTGAAAATAACAACATTCATTGGGTCATGATGGGTCTGGGTCAAGAACTTGATGGGTCATATGGGTCATGGGTCAAGCTCAGTGACCCATTACTTGCTCTGAGACATGGACTCGGTCCCAACACGGAAACCATTGCATTTATCCTAAAATCAAAATGCATTAACGTCCACCCGGTCCTCACTGGAACCTAGCATGCAGGGGAGGACTGGGCCGCCGGGACCCCGGGAAGATTCCGGTGGACCGCCAGGACCGGTGGGCCGCCAAGACCGGTGGGCCGCCAGGACCGGTGATATAATAATTAATAACTTATATGCGGTGATATTAGAGGCAACTACCTAAATGGCGTCCATAATGTTCAAACCAACAGCGGCCGTACTCTTACGTCAATAAAATGTTACGGAGTTAACTGACAGCACAATATTTATGAAAACAACGCAGGCTGTGGCAGATCTAAATCCCGAAAATGATACTTCAGTTATCGATGATAAAAACACCAGCTACTATTACAAACGTCCTCGACAGAATACTTTACAATCATTTTTTTTTAAATTTCACCCTATACAACCAAGTGCGAGTGAAACTGATCTACCATTTACAAATGCGCATCGAGTATTTTTTAGGAGCAATGGTGTCAATAGGAATTAGGTGTCATACTGTAAAGAATCTAAAGCTTTGTTTTGCACAGTACGCTTAGCATAAGAAATCCTGGAAACGTGCGTCAAAGATTAGAGGAACATGAAAACAGCAAATATCACGAGAAGTGTATGGAAGCTTAAATAATGTCTGTAAGTTAAATAGGCACTAATAGAATTTTATTCTCTCAGCAAAATAAAGAAAGGTGCCAACAAGTTCAAGAAAAGAGACAAGTGCCGGAAAGAGTAATTGAGATTCTAAAAATGATTGGAAAACGTGGTCTTAATTATCGGTCAAAAAATAATGATGCCTATACATTAAACGACGATACAATCGATCATGGAAATTCCTTGGAAATATTATTACTCTTGAAAAATTTGACCCAATAATTAAAAAACATCTTGATATGGTTATTGAGAAAAGTAATGACAGACAAGCATCTAATTTGGCGAACAAGGGGAGAGGAAATTTGATTACCCTCATATCGAAGACGACATTGAATTATATCATTGATGCAATAAGAAAAATAATAAGAAAACCATTTCGGAGGAAATTAAATCTGCTGGTATGTTTTCAGTTCAATTATATACAACTCAGGATGTAAGTGTGAAGGACCAATGTTCAATAATTATAAGATACCGGTATGTAACAGATAAAGTTCATGAGCGATTGATATGCGTTGCAAACTGTACATCTTCTACTGGGAAAGGTATGTTTGAATTATTTCAAGAGAAACTCATTCAATGTAACATAAATATTGAATATTGTGTCGGTAATGCTACAGGTGGGGCAGCCAATATGCAAGGACAGTACAATGGGTTTACTAAATGGCTGAGTGATGTTGCACCTCATCAAATTCATGTCTGGTGCTGCGCACATGTATTGAATCTTGTTCTAAGTGATACCACTCAAACCACGACCTCTTCAATTAGTCTATTCTAACTGCTTAACCCATGTGCGGTGTTCTTTAGAGAATCGTATAAAAGGATGGATGTTTGGGTCGATCACCAACAGAAATCTATTCATCAAAGATTAAATATTATTGGTGAAAGGCGATGGTGGGCCAAAGAAAATGAGTTAAAATGTTTTTTGAAATTTTGATAATCCAAACTCATCCTTGTTCATTGAATTGATTTATATGTAACAAGAAATAACACAATCGGACGCATTCAATGCAAAAATCAGGACTACACAAAATTTACTAGATAAGTTTGTCAAGTTTGAAACGGTTGTCACTGCAAAACTATACTTAAGAATATTCCAGCACACAGGATCGCTTTCTAATTATTTACAAACCACCGGAATGGATGCACTGCAAGCATACCGTAATGTAGATTGTACTGTTAATATTCTAAGAGATTTCGACGGTGTTCTCGACAGTGCCAAACGATTTGTTTCCTGGGCTAATAACAAGTTGGAAGAAGAATTTTTTGAAATTACCATTTAGGAAAAATTTATAGAGAAACGTTTACACAAAACAAAAGCGATGCCTGGTGAGAGAAGAACGCACGAGATAGTAGGAAATAATGCAGCGGACAGATATCGCATTGAAGTTCATAACTGCATCATGGACAAAATTGTAAAAACTATTGAAAAGTGATTTGAAAGTCAAGATTCCCTATATGCAAATATTGCCTGTCTTGATCCACAGAATTTTGAGGATATTAAACAACAACGTTTGGCTACATCAGCGATGCAGCGCCTTAGCAGTATTCTCGTTAAATCTGATGAAAGCGCCACAGCGACTAATCTCAGAGAAGAGCTGACTGCGCAGAAATGTGACAAATTTAAAAATTCTGTCCCCGACGAATACCTTCTCCAAATGTTCGGTGATTCAGTAGAGGACAGCGTCAGTGAAGATTCACCACATGAACTCTGGGACGACCAAGTTGTGGATAAGAGTGAGGAACTTCAAAAATGCAAATTTTGCAAAAAATGTCCTATTTGCTGCTTTTCTGTACTACATAAATACAGTTTCTATGGGCAAACATATAAGTATCTCTTTAGTGAATATAAACTTTTATTGACTTTTATTGTTTTCTATCCAAGTAGCTTTTGAGAGATCTTCTCTGAAATACATCAAGAATCGCTTGCGAAGCTCATTGTCTTCTACACACATTGAAGCTTTTATGCTTATGTCAACAGAAACCAATGTTTGAAGTGAAGTAAATAGTGACACAATTATAGATCATGTAGCCGAAATGGCACCCAGCTTAAAGAAGTTGCTTATAATATAAACACCATCACAGTGAGTCCGAATAAATTGATTTATAACTTGAATTGACGCATTCTTGATATTTTATATACAATTATAAATTATATATTCCATTTATCGTTTTTATTTGTTACTGTATATTGTAATTTGTAAAATAACCCATGACTTTGGAGGCCTCGGCCCTCAGATTTGGATGGAAAAAAATGCACAAGGAAAATAAAATTCATGAAGATAGGGCCGCTTTTTGTTTTTTCCCGGGCCGCTTGACCTCCCCAGTCCACCTCTGCTAGCATGTTCAAACAATAGCGCTTTAAAAACCCATCTCCTATCATATGTACATTAGGGGTATGACTAAAATATAACCATATATCTCCATATCATATTTGGTGGAGGCGTGGAGCTTTGTATCACACATAAAGAAAATATGGGTAATTTTTATTTTGCATAAAAAAAGTTCACCCTCCAATCGACACAAATATTTTATAACATACAATTTTTGAAATATTTCAATACAGGTTTCACCATTACAAATAAAAGTGACATAAGTATAATAGTGATAATTGTTACAATGTTACAATGTACATTTCTATTGTCCATTAGTAGAAAAAAATTAATGTTCAATTTTTCAATGGACTTGCTAGTGGAAGTAAATCTTGTATCACTTTAATTGCACGCACATATATTAGAACGCTTGATGACAAACAATAAATTGCCCTTGAGATCCATCTCTCATTACTGATTTTTGGAAGTGATTGAAAATTTACTTTTGGTAAGCTTCCTCTAGTTTTGAAAATCCTATAGCATTATGTTAAAGCTATGTCAACACGCCAGCACTCTTGTTCTGATTTCTTCAAAGGTGCTCTAGCATTATCAAATGATGTTTTGAGTTGTTCATACTTTTCTGTTATTGTTGATGAAGTTGTTGATGTACTAAAATGATCATTCATGACATGTTTCAATACTGTATCTAGAATGCGGTGATATCATCCAATGTATACAGCTTTTTCTTATCCAACATCTTGAAAGTGTTTCTTTAACAGTGTGACTGCATCAATTCTTCTTCAAGTATTTCTGCAGTTGTGTCAGAGACAATCATTTTTATTCATTGAGCACAGTTTTCATTCGGGAAAAGTGGAGAAGAGTAGCATGGCAGGCTAGGGCCCTAATTGAGATGTAGAGCCAAATAAAGAAAGAAGAAGACAGTTATATTTTCATTGAATATTGTCTCCCCTTTTGCATTTGCCATCTGAAGATCAGCGAGTCTGACCTCCCTTTTTTCATTTTTTATAACAACAACCTCATATGCTTTATTTTATTTTGTCTTTCCATCATATTGTAAGCACCAGTGTTCTTTTTTAAAGTTTTCCTTGAAATTACTTTGTAATTTTTCTCCTTCTTTCATTAGACCTGAGTAAATGCCGCTTTGAGTTGGAGTAGATATGCAAACTCCAGTTCCCGACTTTTTGGACCTTCCTTGTACTCAATTTTGCTGCAGTCACTAAACGCGCTGAAGAAGTTTTTTTGTCTTTTAGACTTTAATGGTTTCTCATTATCTTTACTACTACTGGAACATATTTCTTCGCTCACAAAATCTTCTTTACTCACAGAATCTTCTGTATCCGAATTTGGTAAGACACTTGATTTAACACTTTATTGAGTAAAGCTTTCTGTGACTGGCACTTTCTTTTTTAAGTAATTTCATTTTTCTTGGGTGAATCTTTAGTGAATCATCTTCAATAGCCTACTTTTCCTTTTGTTGAAATCTGAAGTGCATAGAACTGTCTTTCGGCACAACCACTCTCCTTTATCATCTCTTACATTATACATCGCTGTGAAATCATAGTTTCCAGGACTTCGATTATGTCTTTCAAACTTATTAACAACATTGTACGATCATGTCTTTTCTGCTTTTTTCGCATTTGATCAAGACTGTCAACAGTCTTTAATGCCTTTTCGGAAACACACAAGATTTGAAGTCCAAATTCTCGGAAGCTGGAGCATTTTTGTCAGAACTGCTCAGAGACAATTCAGAAATGACACAAATACTAATTATGCATATAACGAGCTGTACCCTGCAAAGCTTTTGCATGAAGATAGACTATTGTTCATCCAGTGCCAAACCTAGGGATTTTTAGGCCCGGGGGCTTGGCCTTTTTTGAGGCCTCTACTTTTTGATGTTCGATACCATGACATGAGATTATGTACTTAATATTTAATCTAAAAATAGTGTTGGGGGCTCCCCTCAAGCTGGGGCCCGGAGGGACTTTCAATTTTTGACCCACCCTACGTACGCCTCTGTGTTCAGCTTTGACACATATTTTCAAAAAAGTTTTTTTTTTTGTTTTTTTTTTAAAGTTATGAAATAGTTAAAAAAAAACCTAATTAGTTGTTTCCTATTTCTTACAACACCCTAAAGGATAAATCATTTCAATAAAAAAAAACGAAAAAAAGTAATAAAGAATAACTGCCGTGCATGCGCACATCTTTACTCTTAGTCTTAGACATATATCCTGACAACTAAAATATATAATTCAAAGCCGTATTTATTTAAAAAAAAATAAATATTATGAAATTATCTCCGATTATTAACAGCAAATGACTTTATTAGGCTTGGACAGGCAAGAAAAAAATGAATGCCATATATAAAAATATCTCCGATTACACTGATAAACAAGTTTTGGATTTCTTATATGTCATTAACGTTTTCGGAATCAGTTTTTGATGCTGATTTTGAATCTGTAAATCATTTTGCTATATCAGCTCAAATTATTAAGATATTGCCGAACAAAGTTTTGTATGCGCCCAAACAGAAATAGACTGCTGACAGCATAATTTTATGCACACAAACGCACGCACCTGCGCGTACAAACATGTTCACAAACACACATACCTCGTAATTATATACGTATATTGGCAATGTTCTTTTTTTTCTGCAGTTTCAGGCTTCATAAAAGGATCAGTGAATGTGGCAATTGCAAGTTGTTTAAAATATGGCGACCAGAGGATGCGTAAATTCACCGGATCTGTTTTGCTATGTGTGCGGCTTTTTCACAAACAAGTCTCATCAGAAGACTTTCACGCCATTACTGAAGAAAGCTTATCAACTTTATTTTAACTCAAAGGTGGATTGTGGTAAGTCGTGGGCACCACAGTTCATCTGTTGACATGTTCATGCAACTTGCATGGGGTGGATGAGGAAGGCAAAGAAAAACAACCACATGGCATTCGGAGTTCCTATGATATGGCGTGATCAAAGCAATCACTCCACAGATTGTTAGTTTTGTTTGGCAAACATCAATGGAATTTGTTGTAAAACTCGTACAATTGTCAATTACCCAAACGTTCCATCAGTTTCAAAACCAATTCCACACGATCATGCCATTTGTCCAGTACCACAATCGCCTGTAGAATACACAATAGACGGAGAGAAGGATGAAGAAAGTGATGTTCCATCTTGTGCCGATGACTCAGACCCTGACTACAAAGCTGCCGGAGAAGGAATTCATTGGATGAATTATGCTGAACTTTGCGACCTTGTGCGAGATATGGCGCTAAACTTCTTGGTTCATTGTTAAATGAATTTAATTTGCTTGCACCAGGTACAGCTACAGCAAACTTTCGTCACAGGCATAAACAGCTTGTTAAATACTTTGATGTGACTGGCAGTATTTGCCACTGCAAAGATGTTGACGGCCTTATGAGAAGTCTTGGTGTCGAACACATTGTTGAAGATTGGCGACTGTTCATTGACTCGTCAAAGACTAGCTTAAAAGCAGTATTGTTGCACAATGGAAACAAAAATGCTTCAGTACCAGTTGGATATTCTGCCCACATGAAAGAGACATATGAAAACATGTCGGAACTGTTGGAAACAATACGTTATCGCGTGTACAACTGGAAAATCTGCGGCGATCTAAAAGTAATAACTATTTTGATGGGAATGCAGACAGGGTACACGAAGTACATGTGCTTCATATGCGAATGGGACACCCGAGATAAGAAGCACCACTATACAAACAAGCAATTAAGCCTGTTCCATTCTGGACACAGGACGTGTTAGCACATTTTCATGTTATGTATCAGTACGTTTGTTAGCTTTCAGTAAATATTTATAAATTTTGGAAATGTTTATAAATTCAATTGTTTAATGCATATATCTGTAAAAAAAAAAATTATAGAGACGTTTCTTTATATTTGAAAAAAAAAATTATTTTCTCTTAAATCTAACTACAAGTGGTTTGTGGTTACTGAAATAGGACTCATAATTGAAAACATTAAAATTGTAGTCATTTAATCGTCCAAAAACTCCGTCAATTGTTGCATAGCTCTGATACTTTCATTTAAACTCAGAACACAAGCTTACTATTTCATTTGATGAGTTTCTCAATAAATCTTGGTGAAACTACGTGCTGCAGTATTTCGCACCAAATGAATGGGTTATTGAACGTACAAGGTGTAAAATGGGGCTATATATATAATACTAGTTGCAAGTACCCGGCTTTGCCCGGGTTTAAAATAAGGTTTTCTGTTTACCTTTTGTTTTCTCCCTCCCCCCTCTCTCCCTCCCTCCCTCCCCCTCCCTCTCCCTCTTTACCACTCTCTCCCTTTCTCTTTTCCTCCCTCCCTTTCTCCCTCCCTCCCTCTCCTTCCCTCTCTAACTCTCCCTCTCTCTCCCTATCTCCCTCCCTTCTTCTCTCATTCCCATCCCCCCTCTCTCCACCTTCCTCCCATCCTCCTCCCCCTCTCTCCCTCCCTGCCCCCTCTCTCTCTTTATCTCTCACTCCCTCCCATTTCTCCCATCCTTTCTCCCCCTACCCCCTCTCTCCCTCCCTCCCTCTCCCTCCCTCTCTCCCATCTCTCTCCCCATTCATCCCTACCTCATTCCCTCTCTCTCCCTCCCTGCCCCCTCACTCTTTCTCTCTCTCCCTCTCTCCCACCTTCTCTTTCCCTCCCTCCCCTCTATCTCCCTCCCTACCCACTCTCTCCCTCCCTTCTTTTCTCTCTCCCTCTCCCCCTGCTCCCTCTCCCATCTCCCCCTGCTCCCTCTCTCATCTCCCTCTCACCCCCTCCTTCTCTCCCCCTGTCCATCCCCCTCCATCCCTCTCTCTCCTCCCTCCCTCCTACCCTCCTTTCCTCTCTCTCCCCCCTGCCTCCCCTCTCTATCTCTCTCCCTCCCTCCCTCACTCTCTCTCTCTCTCTCTATATATATATATATATATATATATATATACATATATATATACTTATTATTATGGCTTCACACTTCTTCTAAAATCCTTCTTCATTCCTTTCTTTACCTTCCTCAAACTGTACATATCAGGGAACATGAAAAAACAACAACGATTCTTCGCAGCACAAAGGAACTATACAGCACCAGCGCGCAAGTTCTATTCAATCATCAGGAAATGACGTCACAGAGGAATTTTATTTATGGCGCCGTCGAGATTACTTTAATATAGTAAAACTAGTTGCCAGTACCCGGCTTTGCCCGGGTTTAAAATAAGGTTTTCTCCCTACCCCCATCTCTCCCTTCCTCTCCCTCTCCCTCCCTCTCTCCTATCTCTCTCCGTTCCTCTCCCATCTCCCTCCCTCTCTCCCATCTCTCTCCGTCCCTCTCCCATCTCCCTCTCTCCCCCTCCTTCTCTCCCCCCGTCCATCCTCCTCCCTCCTCCTTCCCTCTCTCTCCCTCCCTGCCCCCTATTTCTCTTTATCTCTTCCTCTCATTTCTCCCATCCTCTCCCTCTCTCATTCCCACTCCTCCCTAACCCCTCTCTCTCTCCTTTCTCCCTCCCTCCCCTTTCCACCTCTCTCTCCCTCCCCCTCTCTCACCCTTCCTCCCTCCCTCATTCTCTCTCTCCCTCCCTGCCCCCCTCACTCTTTATCTCTCTCCCTCCCTCTCTCCCACCCTCTCTCCCTCCCTACTCCCTCTCTCCCTCCCTTCCTTTCTCTTTCCTTCCCCTCCTTTTCTCTCTCCCTCACTCCCTCCCTCCCTCCCTCTCCAATCTCCTTCTCTTCTCCTGTCCATCCCCCTCCCTCCCTCTCTCCCCTCCCTCCCTCCTACCCTCATTTCCTCTCTCTCCCCCTGCTCCCTCTCTCTCACTCTCTCTTTATCTCTCCCTCCCTCTCTCTCTATCTCTCTCTCTCTCTCTCTCTCTCTCTATATATATATATATATATATATATATATATATATATATATATATACTTATTATTATGGCTTCACACTTCTTCTAAAATCCTTCTTCATTCCTTTACCTTCCTCAAACTGTACAAATTAGAGAGCATGAAAAAACATCAACAATTCTTCGCATCACAAAGGCACAATACAGCACCAGCGCGCAAGTTCTATTCGATCACCGGGAAATGACGTCACAGAGGAATTTTATTTATGGCGCCGTCGAGATTACTTTAATATAGTAAAATACTAAAATAAAAAAAAATTAATTACAATTAAACTACCCATCCAGATGAAACGAAACCTATCCTATAACCTTCTCCATGTAATTATGTGTATGTGTAACAAATTTCACGTTTTTTGGTTGTCTGGATCTTTAGTTATAAGGGAACAGACAGACAGACAGACAGACAGACAACAAATGAGTCTTATATGTATAGAGATACTAAAATAAAAAAAAATTAATTACAATTAAACTACCCATCAAGATGAAACGAAACCTGTCCTATAACCTTCCCCATATAATTATGTGTATGTGTAACAAATTTCACGTTATTTCGTTGTCTGGATCTTGAGTTATAAGGGAACAGACAGAGAGACAGACAGACAGACAACAAATGCGTCTTTTAAGTATAGAGATATAAGCCCCTTAGGAGCCCTGAAGCCCGGCCCTCAGAGGTCCTATCGCCAAATGAACTTTTGATGTACACATGGCAGGCCAAGACATACAAAATGATATATACATCATGGGCCTAGGACTTATGGTTGCTGAGATATAGGGCGCCTCTTTATTAATATAGCTTATATAGTAAAAAACGATACTTTATAAGCCCCCTTTTACGGTCCTCATAGGTCAGATCGCGAAATGAACTTTTGATGTACACTTGGCAGGCCAAGACCTACAAAATGATATATACATCATGGGTCTAGGACTTATGGTTGTTGAGATCTAGGGTGATGACGGACAGACAGACAAAACGGGGACAATAGAGCATTTTTTTTCGAAAATGCTCTAAAAAGAATTGGTCGATAAGAGACAGAATGCAACCAGGAAACAAAAACGTTCTTCATTATCCGTTGGTTGATCGTGACAAAATTCTCATGCCACCGCTTCATATAAAATTAGGACTGATGAAGAACTTTGTCAAGGCATTAGACAGCAAATCGGATGCATTTATATACCTATGCAACAAGTTTCCAGAGCTCAGTTATGCTAAAGTCAAGGAAGGTATTTTCATAGGTTCACAAATAAGAAAAATCATGGCCGATGAAGACTTTCAAAACACTTTAAGTCATCCTTAAAAAGATGCGTGGGTGGCATTCAAGTCAGTCGTAACCAATTTTCTTGGAAATAAGAAGTCTGTCGACTATGAAACAGTTGTAAAGAAATGCATTAGTGCCTACAAACACCTGGGATGCAATATGTCTCTGAAAATTCATTTACTCGATTCACATCTAGACTTCTTCCCAGAAAACCTAGGCGCAGTAAGCGATGAACATGGCGAACGCTTCCACCAGGACATTTCTGTGATGGTGTCACGCTACCAGGGCCGGTGGAGTGCAGCGATGTTAACTGACTACTGTTGGACTCTAAAACGCAACTTGCCAAGTACTCAGTACAAGCGGAAGTCCACAGCCAAGAAATTCAAACCATGAACATTTTAAACATTTTACACATGCATTTGACTTTAAAAGGAATATATTTTTTACATATAATTTTATTTGTTAGAACTGATTTCATGCTTGTGTTTAATATTTTTATACATTAACTGCAAAAGAGAATATATGGTTTAAAAATTTCATTTTTATACATATTGGAGTATTATAACTATAATAAAAAAATTAAGATTGCGGATTTCTTAAAATTGGAGGCTGATAGAGACAAATGGTTTGCATATTCGAAATCAGTGTGTGTAAATTGAGTATGATTACATGATGGGTACCAAGAAATCCACGATAAATTATTTTTTGTTTTCCAGTGTTATTTACAGCAAATGATGTCATCAACCTCTTCAGTAAATAAGAGTTCTCATTCATTCTATTTACTGACGTCATCAACGTTTTCTGGTCGTGTCCCGAAAATAAAAATACGTAGTACGATTGGTCGTCTACGGAGCCACTGCATGCAAAAAATGTCAAAGAGATCTAATAAGTTACTTTTCATTAAAACAACCAAAAGGATAAATTTAAAAAAAAATAAAATAAAAAAAACTGTCAAAGAGAGGTATCAAACCTGGATAGTCAGAATAAAAATAAAACCCCAAGTTGCTTAGTCATTCAGCCACCACGTCACACAATCATATTGTACCCTGCAAAACATCCAGTGCCAAACCTAGGGATTCCCGGGGGCTTGGCCTCTTTTGGGGCCCTGCATTTTGACATTCGATACCATGACATGAGATTATGTACTTAATATTTAATGTCAAAAATAATTTTGGGGGTTCCCCTTAAGCTGGGGACTGGGGTACCCTGCAAAGCTTTTGCATGATAATAGAATATTGTAAAGCCAGTGCCAAATCTAGGGATTTGTGAGCCCGGGGGCTTGGCCTGCATTTTGACATTCGATACCAAGACATGAGATTATGTACTTAATATTTAATGTAAAAAATAAGTTCGGGGGCTCCCCTAAAGCTGGGCCCTGCGGGATATTCGATTTTGGATCCTTCCCCCCCCCCCACCCTAGGTACGCTTCTGTGTTCAGCTTTGATACATATTTTCAAAATAATTTTTTTTTTAAGTTATGAAATAATTAAAAATCTAGTTAGTTGTTTTTTCTTTTTCTTACAACATCCTAAAAAGATAAATTATTTAAAAAAAAAATTCAAAGAGATCTAATTAGTAACTTTTCATTAAAACAACTAAAAGGATACATTCTGAAAAAAAAAACAATAAAAAAAATGTCCCTAAGAGGAATCGAACCTGGATAGTCAGCATTAAAATAAAGATAAATCCAAACAGCTTATACATTCAGCCACCACAACACACGAACGAAAGGAAATTTTCAATGTACTATTAAAAAAAATTGTTCGATTATTTTTTCACTTCCCTTCATTACTATTGTTTACGTTTGACAATGTTAAAATGTTATCTGTTGTAATAAAAACTACAATAATTTGAATGATATTATATATAAATTATTACCTTTTAATATTTGGGACATTTACATTTTATAATAAAAACCACAGAAACTATTTAAAACTGTAGATTTTTCAAAAGGAAAGATCGAATCGAAACGCAGGGAAGTCGCCATTTTGAATTCTTGTTTTCCGCTTTCGATTTAACGCATAACCCAAAATCGCAATTATGTTATTAGATAGTTGTCAACTAAAATGCTGACGATGCATGGAACAACGAAGAACACAATTACAATTAAAATACTAAATGCGGGTAGTGGCGCAACCAGCAAAAAATGCTGAAGGGGGGGCTCACATATAGAAAAAAATGCTGGGGGGGGGCTCAAATATAGAAAAAGACAGTTTGACAGTCCTTTTAGTAACTTTATATAGTAAAATATGTATTGATGATTTGGTCGGGGGGGGGGGGGCTCAACCCCCTGCCCCCCCCTGGTTGCGCCACTGAATGCGGGTATGACATACGATTTACTGCGATTGTAGAGGGTGACATTTTTTAACAGTTGAGGGTTGTTATTGATATTTTTTCTTTATATTTGTTAAATATCAACTTTTGGCAGTATGGGGAATAAAAAATAATGAAAAAAAAATTTAGTCATATACCTCATGTACATTACAGCAAGACGCCTTGCACCTTTAAATTCAAACTGCATGGCCGGTATCTTACCACATACCTTGCAACATATTGCATTATCTATGAATGGTGCTAACGTGCCCCCCCCCATGTACTATTTCCTTAGCCAAATATTTCAATCCCTTTATTTTAACACATGCGAGAATTATTTATCAACCTGTTGATTGGTTTTTTTACACTATAAGTATTCCGGACGAGCACCCAGAATGTCACGATCATGGATGATCTGTGATTGCCGTTAGTCTGAGGTGTATGATCACTGATCACTTAGTTTGGGCGAGTTTGTATTTTACACAACCACGTGGTTCCACAGGACGGACACAATACAACAAGAAATGAATAAACGACACACGTCATTACAACATAAACCGTTTATTAACATGTAGACAAAGCCCTCAAAATGGCAAGTAGCTTAACGACTATAATATCTCCTAACCAATAGACCACATGAGATTGGTCTCTGCCTGTGGCTGGTATTTCTAAAAAGAACTCAGGAGGAGCGAATCGATTAGATGAGTCGTCTAAATTCCGTCCTGTTTGCTAAATCAAGGTTCAAGTTGACCCGACTGTCTCGCAGTCTCGGCTTAGCTTCAACTCCAACTCTAGCAAAATCTACTAAGCCGTTTCCATTCCCTTCAATCTTTCTCACACAGCTCCATTTAGTCTGCCTGGTCGGTGCATAGCGCTAGACGATGTGTTTAACACCTTTGCCAAGCTCTGGGTAACCAGCCTCTTTGTCTACCCATTTGATATCTTCCTCTAGGTAGTTGACGCAAGGGAGGGGGTGTTAGATGAAGAAGGATGGAGATTTCATAAAAAAAACTCAGAAACTGTGACCCTGGGGGAGGGGGTATTTTTATACTGCTCCCGGGTGTCACAAATGCTACTTATGCCTCTGTGAGTGACCCAGAGTTTTAACAAACGCCCATGTCATTATTGCATAACATAACACGTTGATACTATTTTTGTCTACATTACTGCAGGCCCGAATTTGACTATTTTGTCACTCTTTTTACTTAAATTAGAGCTGCATACTTTATCAACACAAAATATTGCATTTACTTGCTGTACCCTGCAAAATTTTGCACACAAACAAACGTATGTTTTGACCTTTTTAAAAAAAATAATTGATGGAGGTGTAATTGCACTTTTGTTTAAGTCTCAGTAAGATAGTCTTATTTTTAATTTAAAAATAAATCAAAGCACAATGTAATTTTAAATAGAAATAATACGATACCTGAAATCTTTATTTGTATAGAAATTTAGCAGAGTTTTTTTTTTCTATTTTAGATAGACCTTTAATCTATATAAATAAAAATGGAAAGAGGATTCACGCGTTCGTTCATCACTCCGAAAGTTATTCATCAATTGCCTTAAAATTTACACACACAAATGCAGAAAATTACTGGGCGTGTTTGTATATATATATATATATATATATATATATATATATATATATATATATATATTTGATATATACATTAATAATATTCAAAAATAATATTTAAACGATCGGTTTGGTAAAATTATTTCTTTACTTCACTTTACTTTTTTTTTAAACCAAGGGAGGTAAATCAAAAGTCACAGAGTGCTAACTAAATTAAACTAATATATTGTCAATAAATCAATCCGCCAAGTAAAAACTCATTTTTCATCATATTTCTTTTCAATTAATCAAACGGTATCGTAAAATATTTCTTTTTACTTTAGTTTGTAAACTATTATTTCAACAGTAGGGTATATTTTTTATTTATCAAACGGTATCGTAATATTGTTCTCTTAACTTCAGAGATTATTCTTTTGTAAAAGCCACGGGAGGTAAATCTCTTATACAATAAACAATAGCGTATTTCACCACATGCTTTTTTTAAATTCGCAAGGGCTACCTGTACAGCCAACTGTAATTATTTTTATTATTTTCCGCCGTCCAGCTATAGATGTACGCATGCGCTCAATTAATCGTACTCCGTAATATATTATTTCCGGGGTCGGGCTATAGATGTGCGCATGCGCGATAACCGGACTCCGTATTATTTTTTATTAAATTATTTCGGTCATGCCCTCTGAGGGCTGGGCATCAGTGTTTCATAGGGTACCGTTTTTTACTATATAAGCTATTTTAACAATTATGTCATTTTCATGGCCCCATTTTACACCTTATACGTAGCGATACAAGATAAAGGGCCCTAGGGGCCCCAAGAGCAGCTATCCCCCTAACATAAATTTGGATTAAATAATTGTAGTCATGCCCTCTGAGGGCTGGGCATCAGTGTTTCTTAGGGTACCGTTTTTTACTATATAAGCTATAGTAATAATTATGTCATTTTCAGGGCCCCATTTTACACCTTATACTTAGTGATTAAAATAAACGGCCCTAAGGGCCCCTAGAGTGTCTATCCCCCTAACATAAATTTGGTTTAAATAATTTTGGTCATGCCTTTTTAGTGCTGGGCATCAGTGTTTCTTAGGGTACCGTTTTTTTACTATATAAGCTATATTAATAATCATGTCTTTTTTATGGCCCAATTTTACACCTTATACGTAGCGATACAAGATAAAGGGCCCTAGGGGCCCCAAGAGCAGCTATCCCCCTTACAGAAAGTTGGTTTAAATAATTTTGGTCATGCCCTCTGAGGGCTGTGCATCAGTGTTTTTTAGGGTACCGTTTTTTACTATATAAGCTATAGTAATAATAAATTTTATATATATTTAAACTTGTAATCATTTTATTATGAAAGATTATGCTAACAATATTCAATGCACACAGGACCATTATATAGCTATAAAATGTATCAGTTATATATAAATCGTGTATATTATTAGTCATATACTTTATACAAATATATAGATATTTGTTCGTTTGTGCTTTGTATGTGGCTATAAAAACACCAATCAATTTTTCTCTAAGAGTTAGACCGGCAACACTCACGCCTCGTCCCTGTTCGTAAGCCTATATGATGCAAATTTGGAGTGAATTTTTTAAATTGTCTTTGTAGTGTACTACTATTGACATTTAAATTGTTAATTCCGCATTATTCATTCTGCAATGTACACTGCTGTGCGTTCTTTTTCTTTCATATTTCAGATTTAGAGTTCAATTGTAATAATTAATATGGCATACTAATTGTATAACAAACATCATTTCATGTCTTATAGGTTCTTGGCTATACTGGGTCAAATATTGATGAAAACTGTCTGAAGTGCAATGTTTGGAAATTTTTAGGGCATTCTTTGTGCAAGCTACACTTGAGATAAATACATCATTCAACTCAGGATAAAACAATGAGTATATACAGAACATTTCAGTCTGATACCTTTTTTAGTTTTTGAAATATTCACGTTCAAATATCGCGAAAATGTAAATGTCACGCGAACTCGCGACTACCCTTAAAACTTTGAAAAATTATATCTCACAAAGTTTTTGACCAAATGGTCTGAAATTTTTAGGAATCACTCAGCTTTAAATGTACAAAAAGCCCTGAAAATTTCAAAAAGATCTGAGAGGGTCCGGTGAACGATTGTCAAAAAACTTGTTGAGTTGACATTGAATGACCCTTTTGCTAATGAGCAGTCACTTTGACTCAATATTTTTTCCTATAATTTGGCTTAGTATTACTGACACGAAACCTCACATTTCTGGGGGGTATGCGAAAGTGAATTAAATTTTTTTTTTCACCATTATCCTTTGAAACACTCTAGTGTACAGTCGGAACCAAATATTTTTCTTTCTCCTTGTTGCCAGTATCAAATAAAACGAATTAATTACCGCAACATTGCAGTCTTCATCAGTTGCGGCTAACTGGTTCACGTGTGATTGCGGTGGGGGGGGGGCAATGGGAAAAACAAACAACTTTTTACTGCAAGTCATCGGATTCCTATTTAATGACATCCTGGGCTATTCTCAAGACATTTGAGTATATCATTTTAAACTATCCAATCAATAAAGAACTGATAATTAGTGTTGAAAACCTTCATTTAATTTTGCATACCGTTGCTTTTAAGAGATGGAGAGTTATATGGTTTGTATCCAGGCCTGAATTAACCATTAGGCAAAAAAAGGCACATGCCAAGCGTTTTGGGGGTACCACAAGTTGTCAGGAAAGATGTGTATATTGTTCTGGAAGCTGCGCATAATCGACATGACATTAGCAAATCGCAAATGTAATATTGAATCGCACATTATTTAACCTTGGTCCCACAACCTGGGGGTAAAATACCTCCTACCCAGTTTTTTTGCTATTTTTCTTCGAGGGTTTGTTGTGCTATTTTTTTTTTTTTACTTTTTAGGTAGAATATGTTTGTGCTACGTAAAGCACTAATGCGTAGAGACTAACGCACTTCCGTTTTAGTCTGCTAGTGAAAACAATTGTGAATAGTGCTAATTTGTCGAAACTACAAAAGAAATAAAACCAGGTGTGGATTATATGTCAACTTTGTCCCAAAATCGTAAACGAAAGACAGTGGTCATTAAAGGTGATGCCCCTGAGGTATCTCTGAATGCCAGAGACAAATTTCGTATATCTGCTGTCTACACCTTTGTTGACAAACCTGAGACAGAATTGTTAAGAAGGACTAATAAATGTAGTTCCACTCATATATTCGCCACAAGTTTCGTGCATCAAAATCTGAAAACATCACGTTCATTCATGCAGAATTATACAAAGTAATAGTTAGAGACAACATCAAGTGTGCCTTGCATTAATGGTTACGAACTGTTCAATCCAAGTAGATCGACAATAAACAAGAAAGGCTTGATTCCTTATCTTTGCTGACTTGTTGCGCAAAATTAACTTTGATGATGAACTCAAAAACTTTGTCAGACGTAAATCTAGAAAAAAATAACTTTAAATGTGTGCTCTCTTTGACTTTTGACTTTGAATTTTTGACAGATTTTTCAAAATCACCTTTAAAATATATATCTTTAGACTTTTTTTTTGTCATATCAACTAAGGAAAAATGAGGTTTGATGGCTCGTATTTTTTATTTTATTTTTTCTTTGTGGTTTTTTAAATATATGACGTACTTTTGGTTGTCCCCAAATCATCAATACATATTTTACTATATAGAGTTACTAAAAAGACTGTCAAATGTCTTTTTTCAATATGTGAGGCCCCCCCAGCACTTTTTGCTGGTTGCGCCACTGAAGGCATGGGTACTAATTTATGCCACTTACCTAATGTGCAGAAATGACATACATTTCATACGTCACAAATTACGTTTTACCCGTCAAAGTTAACCATTCAAACCAACAAACGAGTTGCGGGGCCCAATTTAATGGATGCTTGCGAGGCCCCTCTTCTAGCTTTTGACAAAAGCCAGGACTTAAAGTAATTTGTTGGGCCCCTGCAGAGGCGTAGCGAGGGGGCAAGGCAACTTGCGCCCGGGGCATTTTACCTTTTTAATGCCTTTTTAGCGCCCCCCAATTCAAAAACCATATAATATTATATGTAAAATATACCATTTGGCGCCCCTGAACCTCGGCGCCCGGGGACATGTGTACCCCCCGCCCCCCCAGCTACGCCTCAGCAAATGTCCAGGGGCCCAGACTGAGCTGGCCAATCAACTTTTGAAAATATTATTATCAGCACGAGAGGCCAGTGATAGCCCTGCACAGGGGCCCGAAATTTCTGTCTGTTGGCTTGTCGGAAACTACATAAAACACTATGATCGAAATGTGTGGGTCTCTCTTGCGTAAAGACATTGTTCGTGAAGCAAATAATTCAGTTGCAATTTCTATACGTGCCGACGAGACAATATAATTTCAGGCATTGAGCAGATGTCACTTGGTGTTAGATTAGATACAGCCCCGTAGTGTGAAAATTCTACAGCAGGGATCAGTCATTCTACAGCAGGGGCCAAGCAATAGCTCTGGGGAGGGGGCAAGAAATAAATTTTACTAAGTAGAGCAAACAAGCAGAGGGGGGCCAGACAAAACGCGCCCCCACGCACGCTAAGGGCCTGATTAGATATGACAAATATTGTTGGTCAAGGATAAGACGGATGTTCCAACATAGCAAGTAAAGAAGGAGCAGTCCAAGCAATAATTTGAAAAGAAGACCCAAATCAGCAATTGTACATTGCAGTTCACATAAATTAAATCTTGTCGTGAACGATTTAAATAATGTGAATACTGTATGAAACACAATAGGAACAATTAAGTCAATTATAGTGTTTTTTCTGAGAATTAATCAGCGAAGAAAACTAATTCCAAATGTTCCTTTGCTATGCGAAACTAGGTGGACACATAAATATAAAAGGTTGCGGATTTTTGCTGAAAATGTGACAGAAATTGTTAAACTTCTTTTTCTTCTTTGTTCTCGATATATGATCATGGATGATTTCAAACGACCAGGCCTATAGTTATGATGAACTGCACGGTGGCATCCTGGTCCGCCTCGCTCCCATAAAGTTTTTGATTGAAGGAGGTCATCTGTGGCCAGAACCTGTTGCGAGCTGTTAATGTAAAGGGCATGTTTGGAGAACATGTTCTGCATTATCTGGAGACATCCCACAAGGGCAGTCCTCACTGTTTCCAATGCCTAGCTTTCGGAACATGTGTTGTCTTAGTCTGTTGTGCCCAGTTCTGAGTCTGAAGATAATATTTTGAGCTTGTCTGGGAAGATTATACAACTGGAATATTTAGAACAATCTGGAAATAGCAAGCAAGTTGCACGTTAGTTACTTTCTGCTGTTAGAGGTTATGATTTGGGTACATTTGTTGTTTGTTTAGTTATTATACTTTAATGTAATAAACGTTCAGGAAATTTAGCTCAGTTTTATTGTAACAACTTCATGACATTTTTTCAAAATGCGGGGGGGGGGGGGGGGGAAGGGGGGAGGGGAGCAAACGCCCCCTTGCCCCCCTGACAACGCCCATGATTACAATATTACTGCTGTATCAGTGTAATTTATAATTGTTTACTATATTGTTTTAGTATAGTAGCTGTTCGACACTTAAACCATTATTTTAAACAAGCAATTTAAGTCTTTTCCGTTTCGGACAAAGGGCATTTTAGAGCATTTTCGCCGGTTACGCCGGACGAAATCCGTATTTTTTTTCCGGGTTTTGATAAATAGAGAGGGAAGTAATCATGATGAATAACTGTTACAAAAATAAATAATGATTACGCCCCTTTGATTAGCCTTTATTATTTATATTTAAATTATAAGCAAAAACGGTACCTAGGAAAGTCTAATATTCGGCCCTGAGATGTCAGATCGCGAATCGAACTTTTGATGTACACTTGGCAGGCCAAGACCTACAAAATGATATATACATCATGGGTCTAGGACTTATGGTTGCTGAGATCTAGGGCGCTCCTTTGTTAATATAGCTTATATAGTAAAAACGGTACTTTATAAGCCCCCTTTTACGGCCCTCAGAGGTCAGATCGCGGAAACGGACAAAAGTCATTTCTTGGCAGGCCAAGACATACAAAATGATATATACATTATGGGTCTAGGACTTATGGTTGTTGAGATCTAGGGTGATGACGGACAGACAGACAGACAAAACGGGGACAATAGAGCATTTTTTTCGAAAATGCTCTAAAAATTACAATAATGTAATCAATTATACTTTCTGATATAATTTTTTTTAATGTTTATATATGTACATTGTCTTCAATGTAAAAAAAAAATTCAGGAAATTAAGTTTTACTGTAACAACTTGCCCCCCTCCTTTAATACGCCCATGCCCGTGCACCTTTTTCTCAGAAAGTCTTTTAAACTCAATTTACGAAGACTTATTTTCCAACTATATATAATTGTCAGTACTTCACTGAGAAGAGCGGGTATTTCCCTAGTTATAGGCATAGATATATATATGGTTATAGGATAATTGCTATTTGTATGATACTTTAAATTTGGAAAGCTCTATTTTTTTTATTGATGCATTGATGTCTCTCTCAACGTATACGATTTTATATTGGAATGTTCTCTTTCAATATATAGTTAATGTCAATCTAATGTATAAGATTTAAAATAGGAAATTTTCTGTCCCCTTTAAATTATTACTCTAGACTCCTTTAAGAAATAAAAGGTTACAGAAGCACAGATGTACCAAGTTGTCATGTGGCTTAAGTCCTCCTTACCCAAGAAAGATTATCAGATGTAGTGATATAAATGTCCATGGTTCACTGAGCGGCAAAGACCATAAGTGTAGTTAATTTGTGGCAGTAGCACAACTAGAAATATTTGGACCTTAAAATAGAACTTAGCCAACTGTGTCAGTCTGTCTCTTATTGAGACCGAGCTAACTACATTGACTTTATGGTTCGGCAAAATTAATATTATTTAGTATTATTTAAAATGTTGTGGAATTTGGCATTGAAATCGTCTACTTCTTTTTTTTTTTGTGACTTTGGAAAGGTGGAACCCTAAGTATCAATGTAAGATCTATATTTCTGTCTTTGTGATAGGTCTGCTTTCCTATAATGGGCCATATCGTTTCTAGACATTAGTCAGATATTCATGTCAGCAGAGCACCCATTCAGCAATCCACAAATGGTACAATATGTTTTAAGATAGGAAATGACACATCCGTTTTTCTTCTAGTACTTAGTAAATCTAATATGATCTAAAGCAATTTCAGATGCAATTGAGCAAATGATTAGTGATTGCGATGTGACCTTTCAGATTCGTTTTCAATTGCCCAGGCAAAATCGGGGACATGAGAGTAGCCCGAGTGACTGGAAGCCATGATGGAGGCTATCTGGGATCTAATGTCCCAGCATTGTGTATTGGTGACTATTCGGTGGATTCATGGGCATATGGACGTGCCAGGGAATGATCGGGTCGACTTCCTAGTGAGGTCGTTCAATGCCCAGACTCATCTCGTGGTTGATGAAAGTATCTCACTGGAGGGAGCATGTGCCAACGATACGTGAGTTTGAACGAAAACAGTGGTTCACGAGTTGGGGACACCGGAAAGACTAGCAGAAATGTCTGAAGCTAATTGTGTTGCCGTTTGTTTTTTAGTTATAATACATTTCTAAATCTAACAATATAATATTATTTTTTGGAAAGATACAGTAGACTTTCAATCATACTTACTTTTTAAATAAGCTGTCAAGAATGAGCTGCCAAATTTAAATTTTTTTACTTGAATTGAAAGGTTTAAAATAGTGCATTTTTATCAGGAATACGCAATTGTTCGAAATTTCAAATCGATTGAACCAAGTGAAGATGGGCGATAATTGATTACCTATTTTCCAAATAATGGACAAACGACAAAACCCGAATATAAATTAATTAGGATCGCTATAGACTTATAACTCGTTTATTTTCTCATTCCTGGAGTTAACTAAATTTGAGAATTCTCTTTCCGATTCAGTGGCTATTGATATGCAGTATTCAGATGTGTATGATCTAATGGCTAAAACCTTTTACTCTAGCAGTTGGGCAGTATGCACATTTGTGCACATTTTGAGCCCCTCCCTTTTCAACGGCTCTTCATTTTCATTTTACTCTATAAATAAAAGTTATGTGGGTATCTACTCACTGTGCTTGGCGTTTCCTGACATCGTACATCAGCAGCTTTTCTTTTAACATTTTAACAGTCCCAATTCAGTTAAAGATTTATAAGTATAAAAGCATCTATAATGATCAAATTTGATGTTTCTTTCATTAATGTTGTAAAATGATATTTATAAAACATGCTATAATTTTATTATATCAAAATGATTTTTTTTGCTTAGTCTTGGATGGGTGTAGGACAAAACCCCCAGCGGACAACCCCCATAGAACACAATCCTCATAATATGTTTTCAATTTATGACTATAACTGAATTGTTTATATATAAAATGTATATGGGCTGCTAATTAGCTGCCGTTAACGTGTGATTATTACTTAAACCATTCGATTAAATTTTTTAAAGCTAAAACCTTAACTGCGTTAATTTTTACCCAATTGCTTTTTATTTCAGAGTTGCGGGAAAAAATCAAGATAAAATTAGCCAATTCTATTGACAGGAATCGATAAAAAAAGATTTTTAAAAAAAAGAAGAAAAAATACGCGAACTGTCAAGTTTTCATACAAAATCAAAGCAGCTATGTGAACTAGAAACAATAGGATTGTCATTTCTTAATTCTATTTTCTGACCCTGAATGATACATTTAGTGAATATATGAAGATGCTTGCCACTATTAAATTGGCAAATGTCATGGGTTTGAAAGGATGTTATTTCCTGACAACGTTTTTGTGACAGAGGGGATATGGTGGTTGGGTAGCCATAAGTAACGTCATCTTTGTTGGGAGAGAGGCCGTGAAGTGTGTCAAAAATATGAATGGGTGGGGAAAGGAGTAAAAATCAAGAAAAAATGGTTATAAATAAATAAGTGACTTCTTTCTTGCCTAACTATTATTTTAAGAATGAAAAGGCATTAATTGAAAAATAAATAAACTTATCTGAATTTAAAATATACAAATATGTAAAAGTTTAATGCAGCTGTAACATTTTTAAGGGAACTGGCTGACATGACCAATTGTCTACCCCTTTTTTACCTTCCCCTGAGTCGATGACAAAACCCGGGGGGGGGGGGGGAGATAGGGAGATAAAGGAGATGCAGCTTTCATACAAAACACTCACAAAAACTGTGACAACATGGCCCGGCTAAATCTACTACAAATGGGGTTTATGGGAAACAAATGTGAGCCCCAAAAGCTCTTAATTGGCCCTTCTTGCTGGTTATAGAGATATCAGTAAAGGTCAATACAGAGTTCTAGTATAGGACTTGCTACATTAGGAAGTATTAGGGATCAGCAGTGACCAGATCAGCAATGAAGTGGTTTCAAACCTTGGGGTTACGGGAAAAGAAAAGTTCTTCCATTTTATCAACGCGAGTGGGTAGCTGGAGACATCCCTCAAAAGTGGAGGAAGTCTATCATCGCCGGTACTAAAGAAAGGGAAAAAAGAAAAGGATGAGAAATCTACAGGACTATTTATCTCACTACTTGTGTTGGGAAGGTAGCGGAACGTATGGTAAACAGAAGATTTGTGTAGTACTGTCACGATCAGGGCGATCTGTGACGGCCGTTGTATTTGGTTACGATCACCTACTGAGTTTGGGCGAGTATTTGTATTTTTCTCAGCCACGTGGTTCCACAGGACGCAAACAACACAACAAAAAATTAGCACACAACAAATGCAAATACAATAAATAGTGTTCATTTACATGAAATGGCAACCATTGTGCCCTAAAAGGACAAGTAGCTTTATCGGCTACCATAAAAATACATCTATAACACGGAAATACCGAATGGTCCTTACCTGTGGATGGTAGTTCTAAAAAGAACTCAGGACTGAGCTTGTCGAACCAGTGAGACATGAGGTATCCATCATATGTAACATCCCTGCAGGGGCGAGGCGTGACTTATACAAGGGTGTTACCGGTCAATTACACACAATTCTTCTACAGATAACATAAACATTACATGCTAACTTAAATCTACTATGTAGACTACTTATGGTAGGTATGTGACATGAACATTGTATGCTATATAAATCATGTGTTCTTATACATATACGGAAAGAGCATTGGGAGCGCTTTCCATTGATATAATCAGCTTGACAGTCAGTTACGTTTGAAAAAAAGTTGTAAAGCTTTTAGTGTGCGATTTTTTTTTACAATAGACACAGAATGAATATTAAGTCACATATTGACTGCATGTCACTTAAACTATCCTAGCTTTGACATAGTGACAATATGTATAGTCTTGCTACATTTGGAATATTTTAATTAAACATTCACACTGATGTTGTTTTACAACATTAAATACACCCAATAAAGAGTAGAGAAATTTACAACAATAAAATAAAATGTCATATCGCTATGCTGAGCACTTCAACAATTCAGTAGCAGTAGCCAGCAATTAAAAAACAAGTTAATTAACTCCTTTGTGTTATCGCAGAAAAAACGACAGTCACGGAAAAGGAAAGGTTGGGGGGGGGGGAGTGGGCGGGAGAGGGTTGACAGGTGACGAGACTAAACAAACATTCTCGCTTGCTGAATTTTTTGTTTTGTTTTGTTTTTTAATCTCTACAGATCTGCCAAGTGAGATATTTTATTACCATTTCTATATTATTTTGATCAATCGAACATTATATTTCAATAATAGATCTAGATTTTTTTGTTCAGTCAGATATAAATTTAGATTATTTCCTAATTACTTTTTTTTATAATTATGGCTAATTATAATATAGTTGTAATTTGTTTTCGGCAGGGACACTGTAAATTGGTGCAGTAAGGTCTTAGATTGATTACATTCAGGTAGTACAAGTCTATGGCTCACGATCATCACTAGAGACATTCGATATAGTACAAAACCATGCTCTCCGGCTGATCACATGCACTTTTCGAACGTACCACCACCAGTGCATCGTAGTGAGTGGGCCGTTATTACTGCCTACGAGAGGTATAAGCGCAAGAGGAGAGAACTCTGTCCTAAGGGAGATGGTCGATGGCTGGGTGGTGTAATGAAAATTAACATAACATTAATTTTTTTTATGATCAATATCTTTATTTTCAATTATATATTTGTTTAATTAAATACATATTGAGATTGAATTCTAATAATCCCATCTAATCATTCAACATGCCCAAGAGTATTTTTTGGGATTATTTAAGTCGACAGGAGGTCAACCTGCAGAGTGAGTTGTAATTCATTTAGAAACTATTTTTCCAGCTTCTATGCAATATTCCTTTTAGATTTATACTCATAATTCATGTTAATTTTTTTCTCTTTTTTTATTTTGCACTCCAACTTTCAGCATCGAAGGTTGCAGCTTGATTTCGTGCATAGTTTTACCATCACATCTGCAAGCGCGGAAGGAAAAATAATTTTGTCACTTTCCAAAACCTGCCAGACAAGCAGGTAAAGCCAATCGGCCAGAATGGCAAGGTAAGGACTTTTTTGCCAGCTTGGAATGTGATTGAGTGCTGTGTTTCTTCCCCATCTGACATACGTGACCACCGCCAGCTAAAAATTCTTCATGCTAAAGAGACAATGGATGATAACCCATATTTTAATTTCTTTTTTTTTCTTTTTAAACAAAATATATGGTAAGTATGATGCAACAATGATACAACAGACACAATAATAAAAAAAAACAAGCAATTAAGCCTGTTCCATTCTGGACACAGGACGTGTTAGCGCATTTTCGTGTTATCTATCAGTACGTTTGTTAGCTTTCAGTAAATATTTGTAAATTTTGGAAATGTTTATAAATTCAATTATGTAATGCATATATCTGTAAAAAAAATATTATAAAGACGTTTCTTTATATTTGAAAAAAAATTATTTTCTCTTAAATCTAACTACAAGTGGTTTGTGGTTACTGAAATAGGACTCATAATTGAAAACATTCGAAATTGTAGTCATTTAATCGTCCGAAAACTCCGTCAATTGTTGCATAGCTCTGATACTTTCAATTAAACTCAGAACACAAGCTTACTATTTCATTTGATGAGTTTCTTAATAAATCTTGGTGAAACTACGTGCTGCAGTATTTCGCACCAAATGAATGGGTTATTGAACGTACAAGGTGTAGAATGGGGCCATATATATAATATATAAGCCCCTTAGGAGCCCTGAAGCCCGGCCCTCAGAGGTCCTATCGCGAAATGAACTTTTGATGTACATATGGCAGGCCAAGACCTACAGAATGATATATACATCATGGGTCTAGGACTTATGGTTGCTGAGATATAGGGCGCTCCTTTATTAATATAGCTTATATAGTAAAAAACGGTACTATGGCCCCTTTTACGGCCCTGAGAGATCAGATCGCGAAATGGAAAAAAGTCATTTCTTGGCAGGCCAAGACCTACAAAATGATATATACATCATGGGTCTAGGACTTATGGTTGTTGAGATCTAGGGTGATGACAGACAGACAGACGATACGGGGACAATAGAGCATTTTTTTTTTCGAAAATGCTCTAAAAACTGAAAACTTTTTTAAGTACAAAAAAGAGATAATTAGATGGTTTATTGAATTAGTTGGTAACTGTAGCATACACAAAAACTGAAATAGAATGTACAGAAAAAAATACCAACAATAAAACACAACAAAACAATTTTTGTCCTCTTTGAAACAGAGATGAACATTGCACTTTGAGCATTTCATGATTGATTTCTCAATTGAATTGGAACAGTTTTTTGGTACTGTTCTGTATATGATCATTATTCATTCACTCAGATGAAGAATGTATTGGAGCGCAGAATGATGGATTGCACATGAAGCAGACATGTCACAGGAAAGATTAATTCATTTCAACGACAACAGCAACATACAGCAAAATAATTATGATCGTCTTTTTAAAATCAGGCCTCTCATTGGGTACCTTTTTCCTAAATCCCTCAAGATCAAATATTTTTAGTGGATGAGAAAATGGTGAATTCAAAGGGAAATCTGAAATAAAACATTATATTCATAAAAATCCTCATAAATGTGCAAAAATAATTTTGTACTCAGTGGTACAAATGGCCTTGTTCATTTATTCGATATATTCACTGGCAAAATTGATCATGTGCCTGGATAACTGAACATTGGAGCTGGTGGAAACGTTTTGAAGCTGGCACAAGAAATAAATAATAATATCACTTTTATTTCGACAGTAGGTTTTACACCATTAGATTTGCTTGTTGCACTGTCGAAAAAGGAATTGTAGCTCTTGGTACTGTCCAACTAAATCGTTTAAAAGGATGCACTTTCAGCACAGACCCTGAATGAAAAAAAAGGCAGAGGCTCATTTGAAGAACATATGTATGTAAAGTTTATTTAAAGTGTAACATTTTTTAATCCTGCATTTTTTTGATACATAAAAGTGTCTTAGAGACCTAGAATATGTCATATTAAAATATAAAATTGTACATTTAAAAATTCATTCTAATCTCAACAAAACTAGCATATATTGTAGACAAATTATTTTCCCTTAAAATTACGCATATGTGGTTTCTAAAATGAATTTAAAAAAGCTCTCCATTAAGTTTTTAAAATGAAATTTTACTTACCTAATTGCAGACAATTTACAAGAAAACTATTTAGCTAATAATATTTAAATTTCTATAAAGATACTTCATGCCAACTTTTGTGACACCTGGTTCAACAATGTTGATTATTAAAGACTTATCATACATACAAACGCATAGAAAAAAGCAAACAAACATAGTTACACCAACTATCACTACCCCTCCCTATACAACACACACCAACAATCAGTACACTTCCTTCTATGACATACACCAACTATCACTACACTTCCCTATACATACCACAAACAAACTATCACTACCCTTTCCTATATAACATACACCAATTATAATCATCTCTGCTTATATAACTATCAACAACCCTCCCTAAATAGTCACATCAACTTAGCCCCCTATCTCCGCTATTAAAACGTATAGCTCAAATCCAGACTTACGACTTTCCTCGTGAGTTATAAAATATGTGAACTGAGCCGATTTTCTACAAAACTACGCTGAATAAATATTATATATTATAATTCTTGCTTCCAACAAAAGCAAGACCCGTGCACCAGTAAAATTAATCTTTCACAGCTGTATTTTGTCTAGTAGACTATTATATTACGTAAATCATGTTAAATCAGTCTGTGTCAACAATTTCGAAATTTTTCTTTGACAAATACCTTATTTTTTGTGTTTGGTGCGTTAAAAAAATTGATACAATAATTTTAGGCTTTATATCTTCTTTAGCTTCTTAAGTATTTTCCATTATTCGACTATATGTTTAAACAAGCAAGTACTTATAGTGTAATAATTTAACCTTATCTGAAACAAGACATTGAAAAGTGTCCGCTTTAGTAAATATGTAGGTCACGTCACTAGAGTGACTGCCTATACATTTCTAACATAGATGTCCTCCAAATAGAATACATGCTCGGATTTTTTTAAAAAAAAGTTTTACAATCTACGGTGTCTGGTCTTTAATTCCTATTCTCAGTTATTTAGTAAGTATATAATAATATCTACCATTTGGTTATGACGTTTTTATAGAGAAAGATAGATAAAATTTATACATAGAAATATAGAATTATGTTTTTATATATAGAACACAGTTTTTGTATTAAAAGTATGTCATTTTTATGAAACTCACGGAACAGCTTCCCCGCTCAGCCTGATTGCTAACCAACAATCGCGTGTTTTTTGTGTCGACCAGTCTTGAATTATGTTTCCTTGCCAAAATTTGTTTCCCATAAGTTTTGATAATAATGTCCTGCAATATATCGTGAACATAATGAAAACTGTTCACTTGGTTTAATCGTACATTAAAGCTTCTTGTCACAGTTTGAGAATTAATGCAATTAAAAAATCAATTAAAGAAGTTCTTCCGCAATCAGTGAAGTAAAACTGAACTAGACAATTCGCGAGACGTCTCGCTCTAATGGGCAAAGTGTAAGGTAGTTGACAATTCTCCTAACAACATAGTGTACAAAATACAGTGTTGAAGAAGTATTTTCTTCTCGCATATACTTCAAGTGTATGAAGATGGTATGAAGTAATGTTCATGTATTTCTTATTAGGTTTTTATATTTCTATGAAAGTTTCAGAAACAACAGAACATTATTCAATTTTGGTGTGTTATTACAGATTCACAGGAAACACTAATTATACAGGTAAGTATAATAGGCAGTGTCCGAGTATAAGTAAACAGACCCATTGTTCACATTATTAGCATACCAAACTGCTAAAGGAAAATTTTTTTGAAATATTCGTTTAACTGGCCAATGTTGTATAGTTAAATTATTACCTATGTCAAAACCTCATTTTACATGCACGTTGAGTATTTTTAGCTTAATATTGTATTCTTTTTGAACAAATTGATAATCTAGTGCTAGATTTTTTCCCTCTAAAAGTAAAAGTAGATACAGTGGCACTAGGGCCAGACGATACAGTATCGAAATATTATTTTATACCGTTAGCAAAACTTTTAAAATAATTTATCAAACCTCTTCAGTATCACATTTGTATCAACGTCAACACTCTTATATTCATTATTGACTTATTTTTTAATTAGACAGAAACGTCGTATGAATAGACGATTTCTCGGTTGATTTTTTAAAATATATTTTTATTAAACATTTACTAGCCACGGGGAGTTTACGGATGCAGGATAATATATTTTAACTGAATCTGCAGTAATGTAGTTACTTCATATGCAACATCTGCTGAAGATGTATTGTGGATGAAATGATGTTGTAGAGATGTGAGAACTAATATCCAGTTTAACTGAATTATTTGCAGCCCCATGTCACAAAGTGTCTCATAGTGCGCATGTCTTCCTCTTACTTTAACTAATAATGAACATCTCTAGAATTCCGTTTGCCAAATTTAATGTAGAAATTCGTGGGATTTAATGACCCAGTCATTTAGTTATACTAAAAGTAGTAGCAAATGGGTCGTAGCTATTGCATAAATTCAACGTGTTTAATATTCCATTGTCTGATATTACTCAAATAATAGTACTTGTGAAAAAATAGCATAATCTATTTGGCTCTCAAATTAATACTTAATAAACGTAATACTTACTTAAAAATATTTAAAATTGAATTCCAACTTTTCTTCCTTTATCATACTTTCTTCCTCAACATGTGGCCCATTGCACAATGTAACAAAAAAAATTTTCTCTGTTTATCTAAATTTTTTGATGTTTCTTATTTAATTGGAGTATGTTGAGTCTGAATTTGACATAGGCTTTTTTTATTGCATCAAGCTTTTGATCGTAAAACCCAAAATTCAATTAAACATATAATTAATATTAATCATATTCCATGAGATACAACTTTAGTCAGTATTTAACATTTACTAGTTCAAAAATGTTATGTTATGTTACAAAACGTCATGTTACATCACGTTACATACATATATTACATAATGTTACATTATGTTCTAATGTAATAGTCTCTCAAAATAAAAAAAAAACACTAGAAGTGAACATTAGAACGTGGTTTTCTTTTATGAAGTTTGTTGTCATCACGTATCAAACACCAGATGTAGTCACCCATCATAGCTGCATCCCATCTGCACAGTATCTTTTCTCCATTGCATGGATATCCTGATGAAAACGTTCTCCATGCTCTTCACTCACATCACCAAAATTTGGTCTGAAAAATTCCAGGTGTGAATGCAGGTAATGCATCTTTAGTGACATTCTGCATTTAATATCTGCGTACCGTACAATTTAAGTTTCCCACTAGCTCTTTGTAGTTATCACTCTTATTGTTGCCTAAGAAACTATGAAAAGCATGTCTAAACGTAATCCATGCTTCTTTTTCAACATGTCTTGTCTTGTTTGTTAGGGAAATTAGGTGAATCATTCGGTTCCTTGAAATCACAGTCAGCACTGAGTTCATCCGGTGTGTCTACATCATGCAGCTGCTTCTTCGGATTGAGGTGGGTTAAGAAGAGGCAATTCATCACTCTGTGGAACTGGCCCAATAGAAGAGGGCATACTTGGATAAACTAAAGTCAGCCTATCCTTCGGCTTTTTATAGTTTGAAATGTCAACCATGCAGAAATAACAGTCATCATGATGATTCGTCAGTTCTTTACATATTCTCGGAATCGCAAAGGGCATTGACTTTCGGATTCCACACAGCCATCCATTCAGAGTTGATTTGCAGCTGCTACAACTGTAGTGTGGTGCCCATGATTTGTCCTGATCTCCCATAGCTATGCCAAAATAAGCATGATATGCAGTAAATAATGTTGTACCACTGACAATCTTGTGTTTAGTTTGTGTTGGACTAATATATAATATAGTAACCACAAACATAACAGAATGAGTAGGATCTAATAGACATATTCACCACTTCATATAACAGTTGTAATTAGTTAAACTGAAAATAAACATAAGAATATAGCTAACTCATTGTCTCAGTAGCTTTTGTTTAAAAATTGTACCCAAAATGTGCTAATATTTATAAAAAAAAAATGATTTACCTGAATACCTAAAAAACTAAAATCAGGAAAAGTAATATTAAAAGTATGATTATATAAAAAAAACACAAAATATACAAAGTCACTGACAGTGGCTCGCAGGAGAGAAAAACAAGTCTACGAGCCACTGTGTTATAAATGCATCACACATATAGGAAAACTCCGAAATATATTTTACGCTTTTTCTCAGGAAATCTTGATGATAGAGCAAAACCAATGGTACCACTGAAATCAGCATACAAAAATTATGTAAGAAACATTAAAAAAATTAACATAAACAAAAATGTTGTTACATTGTGTTGTTTCTCAACCAGTGGAGCTCTGGTGTTATGTGATGCTTGGTCATGTGTACAACAGTCAACTGGTGTTATGTGATGCTTGGTCATATGTACAACAGTCAACTGGTGTTATGTGATGCTTGGTCATGTGTACATCAATCAACTGGTGTTATGTGATGCTTGGCCGTGTGTAAAACAGTCAACTGGTGTCATGTGATGCTTGGTCATGTGTACAACAGTCAACTGGTGTCATGTGATGCTTGGTCATGTGTACAACAGTCAACTGGTGTCATGTGATGCTTGGTCATGTGTACAACCGTCAACTGGTGTTATGTGATGTTTGGTCAGGTGTACAACAGTCAACTGGTGTTATGTGATGCTTGGTCATGTGTACAACACTCAACTGGTGTCATGTGATGCTTGGTCATGTGTACAACAGTCAACTGGTGTCATGTGATGCTTGGTCATGTGTACAACCGTCAACTGGTGTTATGTGATGCTTGGTCATGTGTACAACCGTCAACTGGTGTTATGTGATGCTTGGTCATGTGTACAACAGTCAACTGGTGTTATGTGATGCTTGGTCATATGTACAACAGTCAACTTGTGTTATGTGATGCTTGGTCGTGTGTAAAACAGTCAACTGGTGTCATGTGATGCTTGGTCATGTGTACAACCGTCAACTGGTGTTATGTGATGCTTGGTCATGTGTACAACAGTCAACTGGTGTTATGTGATGCTTGGTCATGTGTACAACCGTCAACTGGTGTTATGTGATGCTTGGTCATGTGTACAACCGTCAATTGGTGTTATGTGATGCTTGGTCATGTGTACAACAGTCAACTGGTGTTATGTGATGCTTGGTCATGTGTACAACAGTCAACTTGTGTTATGTGATGTTTGGTCAGGTGTACAACAGTCAACTGGTGTTATGTGATGCTTGGTCATGTCATGGAAATCTTGATATAGCATCAGGAAGGAAAACCAATATTTTAAAGAATACGTTTTAGGATGACACACAATGAAGTGTTTAGCGTTAGTCTTCATGTTTAATAGCAGTTTTGTATATTTGGTACTTTTGTTTTTATGAAATAAACACAAACGCAATTAAAGTTTAAAAACTTTTAATAACAATTTTTTTAATTTAAAATCTTTTTTTTTTGTCAATTTATTTATTTGTCGTTTTTTCATTGGTATTTCATGAACCGTCTCATTCAATTGTTTAACATAATTTTTAGACGAACAATTTAAAAATTTAACAGAAATAAGTTCTTTTAAATTATGATTGAAATTACAAAAATTTTCTTCAATCAGCAATGACTCATTAATTTTTACTCTATCAACAATTTTAACAAACAATTTTTTTTTATTTGTTTGTCCTAGAAATAGTTTTAGACTACTTGCTGATCTTTTCAATGAATTGAATACTTTCCAATTTTGTAGGCAAGTAGAGGTGTACTCAGATGGCTCCAATAGCCCTCCTCTGTTGACATCGTTCAAAATAACATCCAACTTTTTCAATCTTAATTCGTCAATGTCTTTAAAATTTTCATCGACAAAAATATTTCTCTACAGCTGGTACACTTATTCTGATGAAGGATGGAATTTGCAATTGCTCCTGCAACATAATATGTTGTTGATGCTTCATCGTCATTAGGGCTTTCCGAAATTTTTAAACAATCTAAAACTGCATTTACATTTTCATCCGTACCAGCTGGCAAGCCTTTAACATCATCAATGAAATCGTCGATCTCGCTAATAGTCAATTTCGAATGACTTAACAGAGACATCGTTTTTATATCGGTATTGCTATCTGCAACTTGCCGAACTGAGACAAAAGAATTGCCCCCTGACATTTGGCGCAACCATCCAAATCTCAACTATATGGGGTCCGACTGCAGATGACCAGGGAGGATGAATTTCAATTCTGTCTCACTCATCAAATATTTGCAACAATTAGCAAGAGCAGAACATGTTTGACCAACAGCCAAATAAGTTGTTTTTGCGTTTTGCCAGCCTTGTAGGAAATCACGAAATTCTAAGAGAAATTCTATTTTCCAATCAGAGGAAGATTTTACTGGATCCATGTGGTAGTTTCTTTTTATTTTCCCCTTCGAACAAGTTTTTACATTCAAAACTTCCCAGAGTTTGGTGATAATACCCGCAAACCAAGCTGTTGCACTCCATTCAACTTTATTTTCATGCTCCACATAATATTTTAAAGCATTCACAGTCGATTCGCAAAACACTGACGATGAGAGCTTGACAGACATTTTCTCAATATTTGTAGGATTCAGTACTTTCGCAATCAGCTTGTATGCTTTCTTTACAACCATGTTAAGCTCAAAGTTGTAAAGATCCTCAATGTGCTGAAAATCGGCTGCTGAATCAGGTGTTGCGATGTTATTGTTGCAAAATTTCGGAAAGACAAAGGATCGTCGATTCAAAAAGTTATTGTATATATTTTTAGAGCATTTTCGAAAAAAAAAGCTCTATTATCCCCGTTTTGTCTGTCTGTCTGTCTGTCCGTCATCACCCTAGATCTCAACAACCACAAGTCCTAGTCCATGATGTATATATCATTTTGTAGGTCTTGGCCTGCCAAGAAAACACCTTGGTCCATTTCGCGATCTGACCTCTGAGGGCCGAAAAAAGGGGGCGTTTTAAGTACCGTTTTTTTACTATATAAGCTATATTAATAAAAGAGCGCCCTATATCTCAACAACCATAAGTCCTAGACCCATGATGTATATATCATTTTGTAGGTCTTGGCCTGCCAAGCGTACATCAAAAGTTCATTTCGCGATCTGACCTCTGAGGGCAGAAAAAAGGGGGCGTTTTAAGTACCGTTTTTGCTTATATTTTAAATATAAATAATAAAAGCTAATCAAAGGGGCTTACTCATTATTTATTTTTGTAACAGTTATTCAACATGATTACTTACCTCTCTATTTATCAAAACCCAGCAAAATCTATGGCTGTCACCCGGAAAAAAAATACGGATTTCGTCCGGCGTAACCGTAGCCACTGCGTACACGAAAATGCTCTAAAATGTCCTTTGTCCGAAACGGAAAAGACTTAAATTGCTTGTTTTTAAATTGTGGACTGCATCAAAAATTAAAATCATTGGCTGATTAGTCCATTCGTTTTCAATAGATGGTTATATCGTGCCTCCACAAAGTTCTTGAATATAAAACTTTCTGTTAACAGCTGCATTGTCAACCGAAATGCCAATTACAGTAACCCCTGCTCGGTGCACCATTTCCATCACTTCTGTGTAACATTGATGCATTCGGCCAGCAGTCAAATTATGGATAGGGTAGAAAGCTACCATATTTCTATATTTATGGCAAAGAGATTTAAACCATAAAACAGAGAAGAGTAGAAGCTTTTTCTCCTTCAGCTGTCAATCCATGAAACTTGCCGGAAAAGTATTCAACACACTTGGCCACATATATTTCATTGATTATGATTGTGCACATTCTTTACAGCTGGTTTAATGTGCTATAACGAAGTGTGAGGTAACTTGTGTTGTCAAGCCCTGTTTTTTCATTTACTCGTCTTGTTAGTTTTTTTTTTAAAGTGTTTATTGAAGGCAGGTTCAAAACTTCACTTTCCAATATTTTAGAGTAAGATGCAGTGCCTGATGTATGTACCAGATATTACCAAACAATGGTTTGTGGTGTGTATGTTCTCGCATGTTTGTTCACCCCCACCAATTTCAAATAATCGACAAGAAATTGTATTTGTTGAAAAACAGGATTTGAATCTTTATAAAAAGTCATCATTTTTTTCAAATTTGATTTTGCTTCTTGCTTGATCTCATCAAAGGTTTCATGAAATGGAGTTTCATCAAAACATTTTAAATGAGCAAGCAAATTCAACAACTGACTCATTGTTTCCAAATTGGCAGAACAAATATCGTTTGAAAATGATTTAGATAATTGTTTTCCTTTGTGGTGTAGTGATATGTCGAATGATTTTGAAATTGAAATTGATGATTTAATAAACAAAATGTTATTCTGAAATCCCAACAAATAAATATATAAATGTTCATTTTGAATATGGAGTTGATATCCAGAAGGTATTTTCTCTTTTCTAAATTTTTCATTTAGATCAACTAAAGATAACTTGTTTATGACATTATTTTCATTAAACAAGTTTTCCAACTCCATCATTTGATTTTCAACAACTTCTTGTCGAGCTGATGACGAAGACTTCATTGTTGTTCTACGGTGCTTCCGGAGTTGATAAGTATAATGGTGCATTCTGAAAAATACTTGGCACTGCATCATCTTTCAATTTCATTTTTGGTCTTACAGGTTTATTGGATTCACATCTTTTCTTTGATCGAGACATGTTTGTATCTTTTACATCACTAACAAAATCACTTGGCAAGAAATAGAGCGAACACATTTTTTAATATTTCCCAGGCTGAAAATTTTGGCGAGGATTAGCTCTAATCCATTTTTCACATAATTCCACACTGTTTAATAGATACGAATGAAAAGAAACTCCTTTACTTTCCTCTTTTTCAACACTGTCATATCCACTTTTGCATCCGTATGCAGAACACTTATGGACCATTTTCTTAGTTATTTATTATATTTAAAATTAAATTTATAAACCAAAACAATTATTATACGTAAATTTTACCGAGAAAAAGAGAAATTTTAGAAAAAACATCAGTAATAACACAAATCGATAACGCAAAATAACAACCCAAATATACAATGGACGAAAGAAAACAAGCAAGCATGTATATGGTATACATAATAGTGCAACTTTGTTTAACCCTTGCGTCAGCCTAAACATACACAGCTAGAATAAAATTTTGTTTGGTTGTGCATCCTGGTGTTATATCTAGATATACATGGTCATGTGTACAACAGACAACTGGTGTTGTGTGATGCTTGGTCATGTATACAACAGTCAACTGGTGTTATGTGATGCTTGGTGATGTATACAACAGTCAACTGGTGTTATGTGATGCTTGGTCATGTGTACATCAGACAACTGTTGTTATGTGATGCTTTGTAATGTGTTCAACAGACAACTGGTGTTATGTGATGCTTGGTCATGTGTACAACAGACACAATCAAAATATATTTAAAAATTGTTACAGAGAAAAAAATGACCAACCATGCGCCTGTATTTTTTCTCCAATTCTGGTGATCATATTTGTTAGCATAGTTTGTATATTAATTTTGCTTTTGATTTCAAAGGTTCTCGCCAACTTCGTTTAATGTAGATTTCATGTAAGTGTCCCTAGGAAAGAATGTTACAGTTTAGTGCTCCGCTATTTACTAAAACGTTGACATCAACCATTGGCTTAGCCTGGATATTTTATTTCCACTGTCTTGTATAGTCACAAGAGGATGAATATGAATCATGGTATCAAGTTCAAACAATTAACACACGAAGGTGATGGTTTTCACATTTTTGAGATTTGCGAATCATTATGAAACTTATTTGGTTTATGCAACCCACTTACAAAGTTAGTGAAAGGATAAAAGAAAGAGAACAAATAAATTATACTTAGTATATAGCCTGTATATATATATATATATATATATATATATATATATATATATATATATATTAGAGCTGCTGTTCAATTAAAAATTTAATTTAAATTAACGCATAATTAAAAAATATTTTTTCGCAAATTGACGCATATTTATTAGAAAAAAATCCTTTGATTATTATTTGTAGCTTGTATTTATTCTATCAACATGGCATCTTAAAATAGTAAATATGATTGATAGAACAGTTTACTTAACTGAAGCAGTTTTATTTATTCAGCCAATTGTTTAAACAAACTAGTTTATTCACATTCGTTGGTTCAAGTGGTGCTCTCTTCTTGTTAACAACACACCCAGAAACAGACAAGACACGTTCACAAAGGACAGTTGTGGCAGGGGAGGCTAATTTTTTTTTCGCTAACTTAGCCAAAACGGGTATTTGTCCCCTTGTAACTTCCACCACTTTAATGGATCCAAGTCATTTCCAATTTGATGCTCCAGTCTGTATTTGTTGGAGTGGAAGGCTTTACATACAGCTTTGAAGCGCACATATATGAAATAAAGGAAATTTATTGTTGTAAAGGTAATGCAGCTAATTTTATGGCAATTTTTTATCATGCTGTGAGGTAACACTGCTGGAAACCTCTTATGTTACACTTTGTCCACTTTCTCTTAAATCTAATTACAAGTGGTTTGTGGTTACTGAAATAGGACTCATAATTGAAAACATTCGAAATTATAGTCATTTAATCGTCCGAAAACTCCGTCAATTGTTGCATAGCTCTGATACTTTCAATTAAACTCAGAACACAAGCTTACTATTTCATTTGATGAGTTTCTTAATAAATCTTGGTGAAACTACGTGCAGCAGTATTTCGCACCAAATGAACGGGCTATTGAACGTACGAGGTGTATATATAATATATAAGCCCCTTAGGAGCCCTGAAGCCCGGCCCTCAGAGGTCCTATCGCAAAATGAACTTTTGATGTACACATGGCAGGCCAAGACCTACAAAATGATATATACATCATAGGTCTAGGACTTATAGTTGCTGAGATATAGCGCTCCTTTATTAATATAGCTTATATAGTAAAAAACGGTACTATGGCCCCTTTTACGGCCCTGAGAGATCAGATCGCGAAATGGAAAAAAGTCATTTCTTGGCAGGCCAAGACCTACAAAATGATATATACATCATGGGTCTAGGACTTATGGTTGTTGAGATCTAGGGTGATGACGGACAGACAGACAGACAGACAAAACGGGGACAATAGAGCGTTTTTTTTTTAAATGCTCTAAAAATGTATTTAGAAAGATATTAAATAGTAAAATAATATTATTGTAAAAAATATGAAATATGAAGGTTTGTTAATGTAATATGAGTGTTGTGTTAAGAGATTGAGTTATAAGTTCAACTTTCTAAAGTAAAAAAATGAAAATTTCTATTTGACATATAATTCGAACGATTGTAATTTTTAATTGGTATTAGTAATAGGGTGAATAGAATAGAATGGCAGGAGAAAATATTTAATACCGTACTTGAGTAAATAGTAATGGTGGGTAAAAAAAATACATAATAGCAATGAGCGAAAACGTGATTACATAATAGAGACGGGGTGGAAGATAGATTCTGAGAAAATACAAAATAGTAACAGGGCGGGTAACAAAACTAAATAACGATAGGAAGAGTGCATTGATTGGGCGGGAGAGAACATGCCAGTCGGGTAGCTTGCTGGCCATTGGGCTTTTTGGCAGTTTTTCCAGATGTTGAGGAACGCAGCGAGTTTGATCTCAGCCCAAAGTTATCATTGAGAGAGTTCAGATAGAGATAGAGAATACAATGGCTCACCACCGAGTGTAAAGAGATAATACAGAAGAGGGAGGAGATGGAAATAGAATACAAAATAGAAAAAGGGGAGAGAAATCAGAATAATAAAGGAAAGACATTAAAATTATACAAGATAAGAGATTAAAAAAATGTTTTGGAGGAGGATAAGATAAAAAGAAGAAAAGGAAAGATTAAAATAAAACAGAATGATGGGAAGTGAATACACTTGGACATCATAACAGAGAATATATTGGAGGGGGGATACAGTAAAAGGGTGGGAGGTAGAGAGTGAATGCATAGTATAGTATTGTGGGAGAATAGTTAATAGTGAAATCGGGACATTTCAATTAGAACTCTCTGCTGCATTAAGTGGCAGGCAGGAGAGTTTTTCTTAAAATAAAAAGTAAATAAAAATTTTGTTTTGAAATGAAAACAATTATAGCTCCTATTATTCAACAAATATTTATATAAATTGGTGCCCATCTTGATATATATATATATATATACATAATGTATTTCTATTTATCAAACAAAGCAGTATTTCCCAAACTTTTCACCACAACTACCTCATAATATACTTTGTAATACAATATGTCCCCCCCCCCACCGTCGTAAAAAGAATGTACACTAAAATAACAATTAAAATATTTTGAAAAATGTTTACAATTAAATTAATAAAAGTTTGAATGTAAAAATAACATTCATTATAATCAAGCTGAAATTGATTAATTCATTTATGTTGTGACGACAGGTCATCAAAATTTGGTTGCTGGTTTTCAATATGAGATAAAGTTACATATCCAAAAGTTGTTTTTTTTTTTTTTGCTTAAGGTCTATAAATGCTAAAAAAAAACCTTAAAACAGATATGAAGTTTAAAAGGGCAAAATGTACTTCGGAACTTTCTCAGTTCTTTACACATGTTGGATTTGCTACCAGATGTTCAAAGTACACTCTTATGTTTATTTTTCAGTGGTATGTCTGAAGCGAATTCCAATAATTATCTCTTTTCTTCTGCAAGCGATAAACCTTCTGGATGTATGTTATATGTTGTATGCTGTGTGTTGTATTTATTTTGAACGGATATCTTTTCCATTTTTGTTCAAATCAGGAAAATATGCTCTTAGCCATGTAGTAATTTCTTTAAATGCTTCTTTATACATTTCAGATTATCAAGATCAATTTTACAGCCAAACATGTTATAAAATCATTAAGAGAGAAAAATGAGTCCACTTCTCCATTCCAACTCTCTTTTGCCACTGACTGAATTTTGCAATGGTTGGATCAACTTTATCTTGAACGTTAAACAATGAAATGTATTTGTCATCCAAACATAAGGTGAGACAATCTGTAAAAAGATTATATCTGCTAAATATGTCAATTTACAGAGCCTTTTAGCAGTTTAAACATCTGACATCTATTATTAAGAACTAATTGAAGTTTATGTTTAAGTATAAACAATCGGTTTATAATTTCCTACGAACTAAGGTATGATAAAGAAGTTGAGTATGACTCCTGCCATGGTCTTGTCACAATTGTGACAAAAGACATATAGTCAATAGACAGCAGCCTGTAGTTTATAGTTTACACTATTTCATCCATAACTTTCTACAAATCAGCTGGCATCTTACTTTTTGCTAAAGCCTCTCAGTGTGTTCAACAATGTTTGAAAATAACTAGTGAGTCATCAATGTGTGAATATGATACATGGTGCAACAATGTGTGGATATGGGGCAACTTTCTTTATTCTTACAACGAGTCTTTTATTAATTCCGACCATACTTTTCCCTCCATCAGTGCTTATTCCAACACATCTATTGCAACAAATTTTGTTCTCTTGCATAACTGTAATCATAATATTTAAAATATCTTCTTCTGTAGTATGATTTGATAAAGGTTAGCAAAAAAAGTCGTCATGAATATCTTTATCATTTACAACTTACAGACTTTTTCCAATAAATCATTTTGTTTATCAGTAGCCAGTGTTTGCGGCAATAATGTATGCAAGTAGTTTTGTTTTTGAATTATTGCTTATGTTTGTACGATGCACGCGTATCACACTTTGGAAAACACAGAACTAAAGTGAATACATAATAAGTCCAGTATATTGTAGTCACCCACGCTTTTTAAAATTTAATTATGATAGTTTTTACTCTTTTATTTTAAGTGCTTTCTAATCTATATTAATAAAGTTGTAAACAGGATTCACGCTATTAATCATAACTCCGAAGTTCTTCACCAATTGCCTTAAAATTTGCACACTAAATTGCGGAAAATTGCTTGGCGTATTGATATATATATATATATATATATATATATATATATATATATATATATATACTTATAAGACGCATTCGTTGTCTGTCTGTCTGTCTGTCCCCTTATAACTCAAGATCAAGACAAACAAATTACGTGATATTTGTTACACATACACATAATTACATGGGGAAGGTTATAGGACAGGTTTCGTTTCATATCGATGGGTAGTTTAATTGTTATTAATTTTTTTTATTTTAGTATTTTACTATATTAAAGTAATCTCGACGGCGCCATTAATAAAATTCCTCTGTGACGTCATTTCCCTATGATCGAATAGAACTTGCGCGCTGGTGCTGTATTGTGCCTTTGTGATGCAAAGAATTGATGATGTTTTTTCATGCTCTCTGATGTGTACAGTTTGAGGAAGGTAAAGGAATGAAGAAGGATTTTAGAAGTGTGAAACCATAATAATAAGTATATATATATATACATATATATATATATATATTATATATATATATATATATAGAGAGAGAGAGAGGGGAGGGGGGGGGAGGGAGAGAGATAAAGAGAGAGGGGGAGGGGCAGGGGGAGAGAGAAGAAGAAGAAAAGTAGGAGGGGAGGGAGGGAGGGGGGGGAGAGAGGAGGGGGGGGGGATGGACGAGGGGGAGAAAAGGAGGGGGGGAGAGAGAGGGAGATGGGAGGGGGGAGGGAGCAGGGGGGAGAGGGAGCAGGGGGAGAGGGGGAGAAAAAGGAAGGGAGGGAGAGAGGGGGATGGAGGGAGAGAGAGAGGGAGGGGAGGGAAAGAGAGGGGTGGGAGAGAGGGAGGGAGAGAGGGAGAGTGAGGGGGGCAGGGAGGAGGGAGAGAGAGGGAATGAGGGAGGGAGGAAGGGAGAGAGGGGGAGGGAGAGAGAGGTGGAAAGGGGGAGGGAAGGAGAAAGGGAGGGAGAGAGGGGTTAGGGAGGGAGAGAGAGGGAGGGAAGGAGGAGGAGAGAGGGAGAGGATGGGAGAAATGGGAGGAAGAGATAAAGAGAAAGAGGGGGCAGGGAGGGAGAGAGGGAAGGAGGAGGGAGGAGGATGGACGGGGGAGAGAAGGAGGGGGAGAAGGGAGAGAGGGAGATGGGAGAGGGACGGAGTGAGATGGGAGAGAGGGAGGGAGAGGGAGGGAGAGAGAGGAAGGGAGAGCGGGCGTAGGGAGAAAACAGAAGGTAAACAGAAAACCTTATTTTAAACCCGGGCAAAGCCGGGTACTTGCAACTAGTATACTTATAAGAGGCATTTGCTGTCTGTCTGTCTGTCTGTTCCATTATAACTCAAGTTCCAGACAACCAAATAACGTGAAATGTGTTACACATACACATAATTACATGGGAAAGGTTATAGGACAAGTTTCGTTTCATCTCGATGGGTAGTTTAATTGTAATTAATTTTTTTTTATTTTAGTATTTTACTATATTAAAGTAATCACGACGGCGCCATAAATAAAATTCCTCTGTGACGTAATTTCCCGATGATAAATTTTACATTTTTAAATTTTCCTACTAATAAAGTTTAATAGAACTAGCGCGCTGGTGCTGTATCGTGCCTTTATGCAGCAAAGAATTGTTGATTTTTTTCATGCTCCCTGATTTGTACAGTTTGAGGAAGGTAAAGCGAATAGCTAATGATCTATAGAAGAAGTGGTAAAGCCATATTAATAAGTATAATATACATATATATATATATATATATATATATATATATATATATATATATATATATATATACACATAGTATACTAGTTGGAAGTTCCCGGCTTAGCCAACCGGGTTTAAAATACAGGTTTTCTGTTTACCTTCTGTTTTCTCCCTGCCCCTTCTCCCCTTCTTCTCTCTCCTCCCTCCCTCTCTCTCCCTTTCCCTGCTCCTTTTTCCCTCCTCCTTCCCGCCCTCCCCTCTCCCCTCGCTCTCTCTCCCATCTCCCTCCCTCCCTCCCATCCCCCTCCTCCCCTCCCCTGTTCTCTCCTCCTGTCCATCCCCTCCCTCCCTCTCTCCCTTCCTCCCTTCCCTCTCTCACTCCCTGCCCCCCTCTCTCTCTTTATCTCTTCCTCCCATTTCTCTCATCCCTCTCTCTCCCTCTTCACCTCTCTACCTCTTCCTCCCTCCCCTCATTCCCTCTCTCCCTCCCTGCCCCCTCACTCTTTATCTCCCTCCTCTCCCTCTCTCCCACCTCTCTCTCCCCCTCTCCCTCCCCCTCTCTCCCCTCCCTCTCTCCCTCCCTCTCCTTTCCCTTCAAAGCTCCCTTTCTCCCTCCCTCCATTCTCCCTCCCTCTCCCTCACTCTCTCTCCCTCCCTCCCACCCTCCCTCTCCCATCTCCCCTCTCCCCTTCGTTCTCTCCCCCCGTCCATCCCCCCCTCCCTCCCTCTCTCCCCTTCCTCCTTCCCTCTTCCTCCCTGCCCCCTCCCCCTCTTTTTATCTCTTCCTCCTATTTCTCTCATCCTCTCTCCCTCTTCACCTTTCTCCCCTCTTCCTCCCTCCCTCATTCCTCTCTCCCTCCCCTGCCCCCCTCACTCTTTATTTCTCTCTCCCTCCCTCTCTCCCACCCTCTCTCTCCCTCCCTCCCCTCTCTCCCTACCCTCTCTCCCTCCTTTCTCCCCTCCCTCCTCTCTCCCACTTCCTCCCTCCCTCATTCCCTCATTCCCTCTCTCTCCCTCCCTGCCCCCCGTTATTTATCGATTTGGTGAGCTTTCAGCATTTTGGTCAAATTAACGCATTTAGGTATTGCGTTAAAAATTTTAATCGAAAATTTTTTTCACGCGTCAATTGCAAATTAACGCAGTTTAATCAGCAGCCCTAATATATATATATATATATATATATATATATATATATATATATATATATATATATATATATATGCACTTATTATTATGGCTTCACACTTCTTCTAAAATCCTTCTTCATTCCTTTACCTTTAAATCAGAGAGCATGAAAAAACATCATCGGGAAATGACGTCACAGAGGAATTTTATTTATTTAGTAAAATACTAAAATAAAAAAAAGTAATTAAATTAAACTACCCATCGAGATGAAACGAAACCTGTCCTATAACCTTCCCCATGTAATTATGTGTATGTGTAACAAATTTCACGTTATTTGTTTGTCTGGATCTTGAGTTATAAGGGAACAGACAGACAGACAACGAATGCGTCTTATAAGTATACTAGTTGCAAGTACCCGGCTTTGCCCGGGTTTAAAATAAGGTTTTCTGTTTACCTTCTGTTTTCTCCCTACCCCCTCTCTCCCTTCCTCTCTTTCTCCCTCCCTCCCCCTCTCTCCCTTTCCCTCTCTCCCTTTCTCCCTCCTTCTCTCCCATCTCTCGCCGTCCTTCTCCCATCTCCCTCTCTCCCCTCCTTCTCTCCCCCCGTCCATCCTCCTCCCTCCTCCTTCCCTCTCTCTCCATCCCTGCCCCTATTTCTCTTTATCTCTTCCTCCCATTTCTCCCATCCTCTCCCTCTCTCCTTCCCTCTCCCTCTCTCTCTCCCTCCCCCCCCCCCCCCCTCTCCCTCACTTTCTCCCTCCCTCCCCCTTTCCCACCTCTCTCTCTCTCCCTCCCCTCTCTCTCCCTTCCTCCCTCCCCCTCATTCCCTCTCTCTACTTCCCTTCCCCCCTCACTCTTTATCTCTCTCCCTCCCTCTCTCCCACCCTCTCTCTCCCTCCCTCCCTCTCTCCCTCCCTACCCCTATATTAATAAAGGAGCGCTCTATATCTCAGCACCCATAAGTCCTAGACCCATGATGTATATATCATTTTGTAGGTCTTGGCCTGCCATGTGTACATCAAAAGTTCATTTCGCGATAGGACCACTGAGGGCCGGGCTTCAGGGCTCCGAAGGGGCTTATATATTATATATATAGCCCCATTCTACACCTTGTACGTTCAATAACCCATTCATTTGGTGCGAAATACTGCAGCACGTAGTTTCACCAAGATTTATTAAGAAACTCATCAAATGAAATAGTAAGCTTGTGTTCTGAGTTTAATTAAAAGTATCAGAGCTATGCAACAATTGACGGAGTTTTCGGACGATTAAATGACTACAATTTCGAATGTTTTCAATTATGAGTCCTATTTCAGTAACCAAAAACCACTTGTAGTTAGATTTAAGAGAAAATAATTTTTTTCAAATATTAAGAAACGTCTTTATAATATTTTTTTTTACAGATATAGGCATTACACAATTGAATTTATAAACATTTCCAAAATTTACAAATATTTACTGAAAGCTAACAAACGTACTGATACATAACATGAAAATGCGCTAACACGTCCAGTGTCCAGAATGGAACAGGCTTAATTGCTTGTTTTTTTTTGCTTTTATTTTAATGCTGGCTATCCAGGCTCGATTCCTCTAACGGACATTGTTTTATATTTTTTTATAGTTTATCCTTTTTGTTTTTTTTTAATGATTTACCAACAGTACCAATAACTAATTAGATCTCTTTCAATGACACTTTGACACATTTTTTTATTAAAATAATTTATCCTTTAGGATGTTGTAAGGAAGAGAAACAACAACTAAGTAGATTTTTAATTTTGTTCATAACTTAAAAAAAAATATTTTGCAAAGAAATCAGAAAACAACGCGAGATGTCGAACGTTGTTGAATGCCGAATGCTTCTTGCTATCTATATATAGACTTGCGTCTTGCTATGTGGTGTCCTGCATGGTTGGGCGACGAAGAGAATCTTCTATATATCTTCTATATAATTCTCTCCGTCGCCCAACCTTGCGAGGCAACGGCCTGCGAGAATTCCCGAATATGTCACAGAAAGCAAAACTCGTTCAACAACGTTCGACAACTCGCGTTGTTTTATGATTTCTTGTATAAAACCAGAATATTTTAATTTCTCATTTATCCCCATTCGCGGTAAATTCTGTAACCGTTTAACCGCGGAAAATGAGGGAATGCTGTACATAAAATAGAATCTGTCAACTGATTATTGTAAAAAAAATGAAAATTAAAAAAAATAAAAACACATTTAATAATATAATTATGTGTGAAGAATAAAGTAATATTGAACTAATTTCCAATTTTAGAATTCAAAAAAATTGGTGTATAAATATAGATAAGATGTGAAAATGCTGTGGCTGGGCCCGGCATTAACATTAAGCTACAAAGTGGGTCAAGAGAACACATTCAAAGGTGAAGTGTAGACAATAAAATGGTGAAATCTTTTGTATTGATATCTTTGTGCGGCTGTTTAGGGGAAAATCCCGATTAAGTAAATTATAAATATGTAAGGCGCATTACAAACAAATGTTAACTGTTTCAGAATATGTACGCATTACAAAAAAATATTAACTAACATCTAAAGTCTAAAAAGAAAATATACAAAACAGGTAATATGGAGACTGGCATGGCATGAATGAAAAAAAAATGTTACATCAAAATGACACTATAGTGTGCTGGGGGAAGGGGTGGATTGAGGCAGATACAAAGTGAACCAAAAGTAAAAAGCAATGCAAATTAAAACACCCACACCCGGCTATATGTTTGTTAGAATATAAATGAAAAAATTCCTGATCTTAAAAAACGCCATTAAAATATATCTAACCAATAAAGAGAAAATTAAATCTGGCAGCTCATCGAGCATCAAGGCATCCAAAGAATTAACTAAAAATCTGTAAACAATAAAATAAAAAGAAAACAAGTTGCTGGAAGGTACCAGATAGTGACCATAAAGTCTGCAAAAGATAGGTCAAAGTTCAGCTTTGCATAGTATGAATTTTCTCCGAATATGTCAGCCTGTTATTTTGTTTGATTGCTTATTTAAAAAAATAATTACAGTAATTATATTGATTGATAAGGCAGCGTATGCTACGCCGCGGGACGACTAGTTATATATATTAGATTACTTCGTATAAACCAATATAGGTGCGGTTTAAAAATTGTGATATTTTTTTAGTATATTATTATAAAATTTACATAATCGGGATTTTCCCCAAAACAGCAGCACAAAGAAATCAGAAAACAACGCTAGTTGTCGAACGATGTAACTGGAAATACTAACTAGAGATACTAACTAGAGATATAAACTACAGATACTAACTAGAGATACTAACTAGAGATACTAATTAGAGATATAATTAAAGTTTCACTAACTTTGTTTTAGTTACAATTAAAGTTAAAAAAAATTAATGAAATGATACTACTTTGTTTTAATTAATGAATAGCTTTTTAGTTGCTTTCAGAATATTTTCAGAATACTAAAATATTCTCTGTTTTGTTTCATCAACCACTTATACCTATATGTAGGCATTGAAGGATTGGTCAGATAGAGTTTAACCAAATATGTCAAGTACGTCACACACAAAAAAAAACTAAATATAGGGTGGAAGTTTGAGTGCTTTTTGACACTTAAAAGTTACCTTAAGCTCCTAAGGGCTCATTGGGGCAGATGAATCAGTAGGATTTTAGAATGCTTGAACGTATTTGTCATTTATGAACACCTTAATTATTAAATTGATGAGATAAATCAGTCAGGGGAAAAGTACACTACGTTTGGGACAGATAAAATTTTGTGAAAGAGACAAATAAAACAAAGAATAGAAAATTATGTTGTACATACATAGAAATATAACGATATAATTCTATATACATAAATATATAGTGAATTACAAACGTCAATACAAGTTTTCTCTAAAGTCATGACCGGCAACATTTACGCGCCGTCTCTAAGTACAAAAGAAATTGACATTTCGTTATTTATATACATTTTCTCTGCATTATAATCAGTCTATATATATATATATAATTCTCTAATTCGCCCAACTATGCGGTACACCAGCCTGCATGACGCAATGATATATATATATATATATATATATATATATATATATATATATAGATTAGTCGCGATTTGTAAACCCCCGAACATGTCAGCAGAGCATTCAGAACACAAGCAGAAGCTCGGTAACGTTGTAACGTATTTGTTGCATGCTTTGAATGCGTCTTTATTGCTTTGACGTATTCGGGAATTTTGCAAACGCGACTAATCTATATATGCTCGATAACTCCGTTGTTTTCTGATGATTTCTTTGTGCAGGTGTTTTGGGGAAAATCCCGATTAAGTACATTTTATAATATCCCAATGTTTAATGAGCAATTAAAAATGAAAGATAAAATATTTTTTGTTTGATGATAGGGCGGCGTATGCTACGCCAATGTATGACTAGTAGTATATATCATTCTCTTCGTCGCAAAACTATGCGTGACACCACCACTTAGCAAGACGCAAGTCTATAAATAGATAAGTCGCGTTTGCGAAATTCCCGAATACGTCAAAGCAAGCAAGACGCATTCAGCATTATTTTCTTTAGTTAGTATCTCTAGTTTGTATCTCTAGATATTATCTCTAGTTAGTATATGTAGTAAGTATCTCTAGTGAAACTTTAGTTAGTACCTCTAGTTAGTATCAGTAGTTAGTATATCTAGTTAGTTTCTCTATTTAGTATATCTAGTTAGTTTCTCTATTTAGTATGTCTAGTTAGTATCTCTAGCCCATCACTGGAAACTCTCTCTCTCTCTCTTTGAACTCTCTCAGTAATCTGCGGGCTGAGACTTAGTCTCTTAGAGCCCGTGAGATCAGACTTGCTGTGTCTCTCAACATCTGGAGACTGCCATAGAGCCCGATGGCCAGTAAGCTTCCGGACTGGTCCACCCTGTGGTCCGCCAGTCCGGGGCACTCGAAAAGCAAATGATCCACGGTTTCCTCCACTTCCCTGCAGTGTCTGCAAAGGGTGTCGACATTGGGCCTCAACCTCCCAAAGTACGCACCAATAGGACAGTGCCCAGTACAGAACTGGGCAATTAGCGCCTGCTCAACACGCCTAAGCTTCCACCACGGGTCAGTTTTGGACGGCCGCTCTAGAAACTTTCGGACGTTGACTCTGTTCACCCCATGAGCCCAGCATGAGAACCACTTCGATTGTCCAAAGAGGCAGATCTTGGAGCGTGCTGCCTCAAATGAGCTCTTTCTTGCACTCATGGGCAGCACTTGGGAATCTGTCGACTGGACTATTGCCTGGCAATGCCGTCTGCCCTTTCATTTCCGGGCACGCCCGCATGCCCGGGAACCCATTGAAGGGTCACATGCACGTGAAGTTGGGACGCAAGACCCTGTATTGCCATCAGCATGGCTTCCAGCAGAAGCGGCCATTCTCCCGTCCCTTTTACAGCTTGGAGAACAGAGAGCGCGTCAGTGAAGATGACAATGTCTGTAGCAGGCAAAGTACCCTCACCGATTAGCTCCCCTATGTGGTCCACTGCCTCAGTAATGGCTGTCATCTCTGCCTCGTAAGCACAGAGCGACCCACATAGGCCAGCATGGTCTTTCATAAAGCCAGTTTGTGGGAGAATGATGTGGACCCCAAACGAAGCGCTTGTCCGGCCGTCAATACTGGATACAGAGGCATCAGTATAGGCCAGTATAGCGTTCCCCGAATAGTTTCCAATCATCTCCATAGCCACATCCGTGATGGATCGGAGATCCTTTGCGTTCCCATAATTGGTTTCGACCAGGGTCGTGCGTACCTCGGGCATGTAGAAAGCCTCGCCAGGAGGGACCCTAGAGACTGTCTCTAGCATTAGGCGGTCAGTCGGCAGCTTGATCTCGGAGGCAAGTCTTACTGCGTGGTGCATAAAAGACTGCATCGAGAGCCGCTTCCTTTCCACCCAGCCATCGACCATCTCCCTTAGGACAGAGGTCTCTCCGACCGCTTAAACCGCTCATACGCAGTTATAACGGCCTGCTCTCTACGAATACCCAGAGGTGGCACATTTGCCATGATTTCCACCGCCGCTGTGGGTGCCGTTCGAAAAGTGCCTGTGATCAGCCGGAGAACCTGGTTCTGTAAAACATCTAGGGCTTCTAAAGAGGACTTAGACCCATAGACCTGCACTACCTGGCTGTAATCTATCTAAGATCTTACTGCACCCATGTACAGTGACCTTAGGACATCTGCTCGAGCTCCCCAGGACGTGCTCGCCAACTTCTTGACAATATTCAGTCGATCAGAGGCGCAGCGGGCAACCTCTGAAAGATGTGTGCACAGAGTAAGCTTTCTGTCAAGTGTAACTCCCAGCTACTAGGGCTTAGGTTCCAGAGCAAGAACCCCACCCTCTACCTCCAGTCTAAATGGCTCCTTAAGGATACTCGTGCCCATGGTAAACAGCGAGTAGACGGTCTTCGAGACGTTAATCTCTAGCCCCCACATCGTAGTATAACAGCCGACCGTAGTCAGGTCCTTCTGGAGTGCGCTCTCAAGGACTGAGGCACTCTTTCCGGTCTTCCAGACCGCTAAGTCGTCGGCATACAGTAGGCTTTTACAACCCAGAAACTCAGGCAGGTCATTGATGAAAGCTAGGAACAATGTACAACTGAGGGCGGAGCCCTGTGGGAGACCCTGTTCGAGGGTCCGTTTCCATCGACACGCTGCTCCCAACACGTGTCATGATAGTACGATTACTGAGAAAACTTCGTAACCAAATGTACATCTCAGCGGTGACACCCAACCGCTGTAGCTTCAACAATAGTCCTGGACGCGCCGGACTCGATCGTAAGCCTGCGCTGAGATCTAGGAAAACTACCGCCGTTGACTCAGCTTTTTCTGAAAGCCGTCGGGACTATTTCTTGGACGAGGAGCGTGACCATGTCCATCTCTGCACTCTTTACCCCGCCGCAAGCCTCATAGCCTTGGGGTAATGAGCCCTTTTTCCTCTAGGAACCACATCAACCTTCGGTTGACCATGCTTCGGCTACTTCCCCACCACATGAAGTGAGGAGATAGGACGGTAGCTTTTTCTGCTTGGTCAGTCTTTTTCCCTTTTGTAAGTACCGGAACTATGACAGCCTCCCTCCACCTCTGAGTGAGTTCTCCGGTCAACCACGTGCGATTGACAAACTGGAGAAGCTTTGCTTGTCCCGCTAACTCGAGTGTGTGATGGTCTCATACTGATCAAGTCTCACTGCCTGGGGCCCTACTCGTGCGACACTTCCTGACTGCGTATGCCAATTCATTGGCAGAGAATGGGGCTCTGAACGTGTCTCGATTTTCGAGCCAAACTCAGCCTCCTCTTTGACTCGTCGGACTTTGTCCAGTGCCTTGGACAGTATACTCTTCTTACTAGACTTACTGACCTCTGCAAAGTGCCTGTTAAGCACTTCGGCCTTCTTTTGCTATCGCTAGCCGTCAAGCCTGTGTCCGTTTGCAACGGGGCGCCAGTTCTGGTCGTCCCAGCCTGGGTCAATGCTTCAGTAATTTACAGGTCTTTTGGCTCTCCCTTTAGATCCAACTTCTCGCATGTATCAATCCATTTCTGCTTTTTGGCCTCAGCATCGCCCTTTTACTTGTCCAGTTAGTTTATTGTACTCATGGCGGCGCCTCAGCCGTTTTTGCTAATCGACAAGCTTTCTTCGAGCGGCTTGCAGGTCTTTGCCGAACTAACCCTGTAGGAGCTGTAGTCCAAAATGGTCTGAACTTACGTTTCGGAATGCTCTTGGGATCATCCGTGCGGCACCTAAGATCGCTTCAAGTGATCTCCTTTGTAAACAACGTCGACTGTTCCACACTCCGGTATCACACTCTCCAAGGCAGCGTCAGCTGCTGCCTGAAGGCGTCCAATTTGCTTTTGAATCGACCCAGCACCTGTGACTAGCTCCTGGAGTTTCTCTCGGGTGGAGGAATATCCACTGAGACGAGAACGGGTTTATGATCACTACCGATGCAATCTAGCACACGGAAAGAGGTGCTACAGGCCAGATCAGCCGAGACGAGTGTTAAGTCGGGTTCTCCGTTTCGCTCCCAGCTCGCACCGTGCAGCAAGGTGCGCTACAGATTCATGGTCCTGCAACCGAACTAAGAATTTGTATTGCTACAAAGCTCTCAATCCTCTCAGGCCCCAGCCGCGTCAGTGCGTTCGATAACCCCATGCTGCGGAGACATGGTGTTGAAATCTCCACATACGAAGGTGCCAAGCTGAAAGTATCCTCAGCTGCTATGTGGAGCTGAGCTCCGTCTTGGGGGGATTGTACACGTTGACACAATGGGTACTTCCTCCCATCCTTCTAAACATCCACCTGCAGCGTATCCGTTTTTTCCGAGCGGCAAGTGGGCGCTGCTCACTGGTTGAGCATTTAGCGTATTTCATGACACAGGGTTACCAATCCCCTGCAGTTCTTACACCCTTACGGAAGCACGAATAGCCAGTGGATGTGGATTGTCCAAGGATACACTCTTGTAACATTGCAACATCCACGTCATTCTCAAGTTCAAAAGCTTTGCGACTTCTAGGCTCTTTGGAGATGAGACCCCGACATTCAGGTGGACAATCCTGAAGTGAGCCTACCAGAGCGTTTCCTGTCTTCCCAGCTTGTCAGTTGTGGTGCCGGCCACCCTGTATGGGAGCTTTCGGCTACACCCGGAAACAGTGACCTGCTCTCCTCAACTTTCGACTTCCCTCTACGACAGAGTAATCAGCGTTTATCGCCGAGGGCTGGGCTTAACAGTTCCCAGTCTGCTTTCGTCGCGCAGGGTACCAGCGGTGGGGTTCGGCGAATAGCGTCTCCCTCTCTGTTACCCTGCCAGAGTCGATAACTTCCGTGCTGTCGGGGTGCACCCCGGGGGTGCTCACAGTGACTGGGTTGCCCTTGGTAGGGTTCCTACGGGGGTAGAGGCCGACAACCTTCCGCCCTGCATCTCATTCTCCCGCCGGGTACCAGCGGCGGAGCAAGCCATCTATCCAGCCCCGTTAGCGGTACCCTGCTGACGTTGCGATCGGTATCGGTCCGGGCTGGCAGAGCGGCCAGCGTTACCCGAGGACTGGGCTCGACATGCCACAGCCACTTTTGGGGGTCTGCCTCCCCTCGTCTCCGCGTGGTCGTATGTTCTGGTTTCGTGCCGACAGAGCAATCAACACTAGCCAGGGGCGGGGCTCGACCTGCCTCAGCCTCTTTTGAGGGTGTGCGAATTCCCTCGTAGCGCCGTTCAGCGGTCACTCGTGCCTGGGTCAGGTTGACAGAGCAATCAACCGTTCAAAGGGGCCTTGCCTGACCTAGCTTGGCCTTCACCTGTGATGGGACGCGACTCCCATCTGTTCGCTTTTCCGGTAAACCAGACGGTGGACACTCAGTGCCTTCGATCCGCCTTAGTGGTTCTCGAGCAGAGCCGAAAGTAACCATTTTTTCGATGCCAGACCTTTCAGCCGAAGTCGTGGCACCGGGGCAAGTAGTCGGACTTTTTGCGATGGCGGCCCCACCGCCCCCTAACCATCCATCGAGGCATGTTTGGGTGCTGCCCAGACCCGCTTTATTCCTTTACTTATCCTTATCCATTTGCTTTTCGGGTGCCCCAGGGGGGGCGGGTTGGGTGGTCTGACAAGTAAGCAGAGCAGCTCAGTTGCCTCCCTTGCCTCGACCCAGGCTAAGCCAGTGCCGGAGCGTGCCTACCGCCGGACATGTCTGATCTCTCGGAATGAGAGTGGGTTGGCGTACCTTTTTCCTCGAAACCCCGATCTGCCATCGAGGGGCTGGTTCCGTGCAATACCAGCGTTCGGCCACAGTATCGAGTACACCAGGGTTCACTTCCCGCGCTGGGCATCAGTGTTTCTTAGGGTACCGTTTTTTACTATATAAGCTATATGAATAATTATGTCATTTTCATGGCCCCATTCTACACCTTATACGCTGTGGTGGCGCACCAAATGAATGGGTTATTGAACGGAAGTGAAAAAAGAGGAGACACAGACGGTTGACGAGGAAAGAAATAGAGCATTGTTTTTTTATACGCATGTTTTGTTTATAAACATTTCCAAAATTTACAAATATTTACTGAAAGCTAACATACTTACTGATACATAACACGAAAATACGCTAATACGTCCTTTTTCCAGAATGAAACAGGCTTAAGATGCTGGTTTACAACTGATGCGTAACATTTATGAGCGAGTTTGAATTTTAGCCAACTGCATTATACAAATAATTGATTTTGAATGCTAGATGGTGCAAAAAGTTTTAAAATAACCAAATCCTACTAATAAAGCAGCTTTCTTGTAGTGCGTCCGTGTGGGGAAGCCGTCGCTATAAATAACCTATGACGTCATTTCCCGATGCTACATTTTTTTTTTTGCAGAATGGGAACGCCGTCGCTATAAAAAAAATCCTCTATGACGTCATTTCCCGAAGGTACAATTTTTTTTATTTTCTTACTAATTAAGCCGAATTGAACTTTTGCGCGGGTGCTCTATCGTGTCGCATCAACTTGCCTTTTTGCTGCAAAATGGCATAATAAAGTAATTCTTTTTTTTACTTTTCAGTGCATTCTTATAAAAACTTTTTTTTTAATGCTTCGTTTCGATTTTAACATTGAGAGGATGAAGGGTAAAACGTAACGGGTGACATAAATTAGCACCCATATCTTTATCTAATGGTGTTTAGTTTGGTTTGGTTTGGTTGGTTAGCGTTGACGGGTAAAACGTAATTTGTGACGGGTTTGGCTTGGTTGGTTTGGTTGGTTGGCGCTGTTGGTTTGTTTGGTTGGTTGCTTGGTTTGGTTGGTTAGCGATGACGGGTAAAACGTTATTTGTGACGTATGAAATGTAGGTCATTTCTGCACATTAGGAAGGTGGCATACATCAGCACCTAAGTAACCTGATTAATTGTATTTAAAAATTCAGTTGTTAAATTGATCAGGAAGGGGTTTCACATCACACATAGATTTCCCGGGCAACGCCGGGATTAATATCTATTAGTCATAATAATGCAATAATTAACTTTCCATGATTAATAATATCTAACTAAGGATCCTTAAGCATAAGATTTTCCTAGTGATGAGCGAATCCATTACAAATTTGCTTTTATTTACGTAAAACTGAATGAATTGTACAAACAGCCTCCGACCCGTACCCCTTTTTTTCTCTTTTCTTTCTGATTCATTGAGAATTCTGCCTTACCGCGCTAGGTCAATAACACCACTAGTATTCAGTATGCATAAAAGTTTTTTCTTTTAATTTTGTTACCCATGCCTCAGCTTACGGGTTTAACCGTTATACTATTTGATTCCTTTCAGAAAAATATTTCTTAACAAGTGGTTTTATATAGAAGTTAGTTTTCCTTCAAAATTCAAGTCTTTTAACACTAGAACAAAAGTCTGCTTTAATTTTTAAACATGATGCATATAGGTTGCGATTGATTTGTTCCATGTAAAAACATTTTATTCTTAAATTTCTAAAATACTTAATTCTAAAGTCATTTAAATATGCTGGACTTGATCTGAATGAAATAAGTCAGTTCTAGTGACAAGAGAGTAAAAAGTGCCGTTACCCGGGAAATGGTCATCGCAATTCATTTAGCATTCAAAAGATACAAACAAACAAACAACAAACAAGCAAGTTTTAGAATGATAAAAGTGATCAAATATTTGCAGTAGAATAAACGAGGTCCGTTTTCTATGTTTTGTTTTAGCTTTGTTTTACTTTATTGAAATTTTTTTAGGCAAAAGCACTAATTAATCATGTCAGGGGCAGATGGTCATTTGGTAAAGCGCTCGACTGACGACCTGAGGGTCCCTGGTTCAATCTTAGGTGAGGACCAATGTTCCCTCTAAGGATTTGGGGTTTGTGCGCCAAAAAAAAAATGTGAGCCAAAATTTCATTGATGTGTAAATTGTACGCCAATAGCACGACGCGCACTACAAATACAATTGCTGTCATTTGAAAAGAAAAGAAATAATAAGACAATAGAGTCAACCACATGGGAAGCTTCCATAAATTTACATGTAGGAAATTTTTTATAAAGTTTTTGTAAATAAACTCTTTTAGAATTAAAAAAAAAATATGGTTGCAGTAAATATGGTTAAGTAGAAGAAATAACATTTAAAAATGACGAATATGCAACCAAAAAAATAGAAATAAACTGATAAGTTTTTAGTTATAAATATAAATGGAACTTTACGTGAGATAGACACACACTAAATTAAATTTTAATACAACAAGATAAAAAAGAAAACCCAAGAATTGAAGTCAATTAATTTTATTTGGTAATAATTAATTTCCTTTTTCTGCTTTCCAAAAGTCATATACACGATCTGTATTAATGACATTTTCAGCTAATAAATGGGTCATTCCATGTCAACTCAACCAGTTTTTTGACAATTGTTCACCCGACCCCCTCAGATTTTCCTGAAATTTTCATTCAAAGTTGAGTGATTCCTGATAATTTCAAAATAATTGGTCAAAAACTTTCTGAGATATGACGATTTTTAAATTTTTAAGGCGTAGAAACGAGTAGGCGCGTGACATTTACATTTTCTTTTCGATATCTGAACGTGAATATTTCCAAAACTAAACAAAGGTATCAGACTGGAATTTTCAGTATTTACTCATTGTTTAAACCTGAGTTGAATGATGTGCATTTATCTCAAGTGTAGCTTGCACACAGAATGCCCTAAAATTTCCCAAACATTGCACTTCAGACATTTTTGATCAATATTTTACCTGGTATAGCCATGAACCTATAAGACATGAAATGATGTTTGTTATACAAAAATGTGTTTATTATTTTGATAGAGAATTCCTGTTAATCAATAATAATGTACTCATGGTAGGCCCCTTTAAGCATCATGGTCGTCCATTTTTAAACTTTATTACGACCCCCAGATGACCATGCGCACAGTGCAATTCATACTTTTCATGGCTTTTGCACACTTGTTAACCTCAAGCAAGTACTAGTTATGGTGAAAATTTCATGTTGGTGTCTTGACGCCATCTTGGTGAAAAATCTCTGAATAAAATTGCATGATTTCTACACTATCGTGAACCATAGTAATTTTGAATGTTTGAACTGGCATCTTTGATGGACTGGGTTTTCTTATTGTGAATTTCATTTTTTTATTTGACAGATGTATTCTGATATGTTTCTAAGTGAGTACTTTTAAATGAATTTTTATGACTAATTTTTGTTTGCAAATACATCATGAATGTAATGCAAAAAGTGCCACAAATATGAATAAGAAGACAAAGTTCACTAAAATGTTCATTTTCCTGCACACAATTTACAATGTCCTGAAAGGTTTTGAGTGTTCCAAATTTTTCTTTTTCATTTAAAAGTAGCTTCAACTCTGAATATTCCTTATGAACTTCCTTTGCAAAAGATGTCGCATCCTTTTGGAATAAGGTGCCTATAACGATTTGCTAGTCTTCGAAGTTGATCAGTGCCAAAATGAATATTGTCAAAGTTTGATGGATTTAAAAAACACACCATATCAAACACACACCAGTCCTGTAATTCCTGATCTGGAAATCTTTGTCCATGTTGTCACATGTCTCTTTAATAAATTTAATACTTAACATGTCGTTTCAGATAATCGATTTTTCCACTCACCCCATTTTTTCCCGGAACTCCGTTCATCAGTAATTTCTGCTTTCAAACAAATTTTGCAAACTACATCTTCGGTTTGTTCACGATATTCGAATATTTCTTTTAGAAGCACGTGTTGGCGGCCAGTGTTGTCAGGCATTATAGTTTCCACGTAATAATCGTTCAACCATTCTTTCTTGAAATTCATTCGTCTTTTTTTCACCAAGTGACTCGACTCCTGATCTTCGCCCTTTCGCTTCGACATTTTCTTTTTTCTCCAACTCTCGTCACTATATCTCTCATAACAATATCTCCTCACTAAGAACTTCTCTTAACTAACTAATGTCCGAATCCAGTCGTATTTATACCCCTAACGTCCGTGCCCTAAATACCTAAATACGTCACAGTCTTTTCAGTATTGTCCTAACTATCTAATCTTTCTAGGCGCGTCAACTGGTCGTCATTGTTAATCCTCCTAGCCTGTCCGACGTCGCCTCATGGTCAATTCACACCTTAGATTTCTTCTTATCTTAAAACGTCGAAGGGTGATTGTCTCTGCCTCTACATCTACTCTAGCTCATCACAATATCACCAAATGACTCGACTCCTGATCGTCAAACTCTTCGCTTCGACTTTGCTTTTTTTTTTTCATTTATATAGCGTGAGTCCCGGCGGAATTTTAAGGCGGACAAAATTTTGTATGTAATTTGTTTTTTTTTAATCGTTAATTTGTGTGCCGCCGTTAAGCCAAAAGGTTGTGCGCTGAGGTCTGAAAAACGTCGCGTTAGTGCAGGCTGGCGCTGCTTAGAGGGAACGTTGGTGAGGACAAATGGAAATTTAGGCCATGGCTTAAGTCCCATGGTGCCTCCATGGTCATTGCACTATCGGCTATGGTGGGGATGAAAGAAGAGCACTGCAAAAACAGTCCCATAAGTGGATAATAGGAGATTTCATCCCACCCTTACAGGGACTTCACACACAGAATGATTTAGGTCTCCCAATATTTCACAGTGCATTCAACGCCGACAAAATAATTTGAACAACAAATCAATTATGGAACTAGTTTTTCTTTTAAATCCCAGAATAGGTTTCCTGGAGAAACCGCCGTGAACTTGTAGCGAATAAAGAAAAAAAATTCTTTTCATGGTTCAGTGAATTTCATCACTTGTGTGCATTTTTTTAGAATTCAAAACACAATGACGACGTCCTAATATAGATAGAATATAGAATGCACACATCTATATATAAATGCACACACACAAATGTCGTCTTACTATATTACGAAACAAGGTAGTGGCTTCGAATACGACCGGGTGTACGGCATTTTTTTCCGAGACAATGACGAGCAAATTTGATGACGTTAGTACATAGAATGAAACAGAACTCTTATTTACTGCTAGATTTTGATGACGTCAGTTTGCCGTTAATAATCGGAGATATTTTTTATATTTAAGGCTTTAATTCTTTTTCGAGTCTTTCCAAGCCTCAATTAAAATAAAGTCGCCTGCTGTTAATAATCGGAGATATATTTACCATATTTTTTTTAAATAAATACGGCTTTGAATTATATATTTTAGTTGTCAGGATATATATCTAAGACTAAGAGTTTTCGGGTCTGCCCAAGCCTAATAAAGTCGGACGAATAAAACAAAAAATTGCTGCGCTAAATTAGTATCTATCATACCCCCCCCAGAAATGTAACACTCGTTAATTCGTCTCCGTCAGTGCTTGGTTCAATTCTCGGATATAAATGCTTCCCCATCCCCTCTATTTTCGTTTCTTAATCTTATTATTATTTAGTAAATTTGAAATATGTAGGCTACTCTGAATTTTTTAAAGTGTGACGCAAAAATGATGGTAAGGAAAAGTTATGTAATATTTAGCCTTAGGACTAGCTATACCCTGCAAAGCCTTTGCAGGAAGATAAACTATTGTAAAGCCATTGCCGAACCTATGATTTGGGGGCCTTGCATTTTGACATTCGATACCATGACATGAGATTATGTTCTTAATATTTAATGTAAAAAATAATTTTTGGGGCTCCCCTCATGCTGGACCCCAGCGGGACATTCGATTTTGGACCCCCCACCCCACCCTACGTACACCTCTGTGTTCAGCTTTGATACATATTTTCAAAATAATTTTTTTTTAAGTTATGAAATAGTTAAAAAAAACCTAATTAGTTGTTGTTTCTTTTTTTTACAACATCCTAAAATATAAATTATTTCAATTTTAAAAAAATGTCAAAGATATCTAGTTAGTTAATTTTCATTAAAACAACTAAAAGGATAAATTCTGAAAAAAAAAAAAAATAAAGATATGTTACATGTAGGAATCGAACCTGGATATAGTCAGCATAAAAATGAGTCACAGACCAAACGGTTTCACCACTGTGCCAGGAAGACACACAAGCAAAGAAGCGATTTTAATGTATAAGTAGACAAAATTACTCGTTCCCGCGAAAAGAAAATAACTTTAAATCATAAGAGTTCTATCTGTTTACTGATGTCATCAAAGTTTGCTGGTCGTGTCTCGGAAAAAAAAAATACGAAACACACCCGGTCGTATTCGAAGCCACTGCGTTTAAACAAATAGAACATCTCTCTTTCTCTCTCACACACATATATTTATATATAAATACACACACTTAAATGTCATCCTACTATATTTTAACATATTGTACAATGTACAAGTTATAATAGTACAGGCAAAATCAAAGTCTATGGTGCGTAGAACTGAACCAGTTGAACGAGTTTACGTTTATAACGATGTGTCGATAGCGAACTCGCTGCATCAACAGACCTGATGTTTTCCAGCAACCAACTCTAAACTTATAGACCTTTCTCAAAAAGTAGTCCCCTTACTGAATTGTTTGTTTAGAAGGGCTAGTTACACTTCCGGTACCAATTAATGTACTTGAATTTGCGAATAATAAATTTCTGTTACCTGCTATTCTTTTAATTTTAATCATGAAAATCAAATAATCAAAATTTAATATATTTTTCAGTGTGATTATTTATTATTATCTTAAAAGTTAAAACTATAACAATGTTTTTCTGATTTTTAATACTATACGATATAATTTTTATAATTAAAGACCACTGCTAACACTAGTGTATGCTCTCGACATTTTAATCTTAATATTTTAATGGGCTGTCTGTAAACAGTTAAACATGTGTTTAATGCAAACAACTTCAACTCAGTAAAAAAGTACAATTGTATACCAATGTATAAAGGTGACATTTTGATTATGACTCATTGTAGTCCGACTTCCTTCCACCAAAAGGCTATGTTTCTTGTTAATTTGTCATTTTTCAAACATTTGTATCTGGCTGTACAGATATAAATTCCCTTCTCGCACCAAATAATCACTAGATATTTTCATTTTAAAAAAATATTAAATAAGTATCATATTTTATTATAATATCATATATTTTTCCTTTTACCTGTAAATTATGAGGTTCGTGATTTTTTCTCTAGCTTCTATAGCATCTAGCTGATAGTTTTACTACATTTCCTAGTGTAGAGCTAAGGTCTGTAACTGTATATTGTTTATTTAAGAAAAATAACACATTGACCATCACCTCATCATAATGAGCAGTGGCGCAACCAGGGGGGGGGGGGGCTTGAGGCCCCCCCCAGACCAAATCATCAATACATATTTTACTATATAAAGTTACTAAAAAGACTGTCAAACTGTCTTTTTTCAATATGTGAGCCCCCCCCCCCAGCACTTTTTGCTGGTTGCGCCACTGAATATGAGGTAGTAGTTTCAAACCTTTTACTACCGATTTTTAATTACTATCTATCGCACAATATATGCTAACCAAAAATATACTGTTTTAACAATCATGGTTAAATAATATAATGTACATGAGTGTTTGTACTAGGGTTTCGGTTAAGATTATGGTAATGTAAAATTAAGTAAAGTTAATGTTGGTGTTACTGTTAATACGTGCCAAGGTTAGGAATGTGTCCAGGTAGAAAATTATGACTTATGTGATTTAAGATAGGTCTAATTCTCAACGTTTGCTGAGGACTGAGCTTTTTACCTTTTAAATTATAACAAATTAAATAAACCTAACGTTAACTCACCCTATCTATCCCTAAACAGGTAACCAGCCCCGTACCGTGAAAATTCTACAGCAGGGGCCAGGCATTTTACAGAAGGGGGGGAGCAGGCAATAGCAGGGGGAGCAAGTAATACATTTTACTAAGTAGAGCAAATAAGCAGGGGGGCCCGGCCCCCCCTGCCCCCCCCTTCCCGCACGATACGGGCCTGCTGGTAACCCTAATCGTCAATTATAAAAACTTTAAACAACAATTTTAGTGTAAAATGTAACTTTTCATGTCATGGACATACTTCTCAGAGAAGTATTTGTAACCCTTCGTAACTTCTCTCTCTGATATCGGGACATTTTGTGACTTTAAAAACTTGTCAACATCACAAAAATTAAATTTCGGTAATAAATTTAAAGTCATTTTATCATATATTAGACAAAAAAAGTAGGAAAAATAATCGAGCTAAGTATTAATCAAGTAAAAACAAAGCGACCGGAAGCCCATTATGACCCTTTCACAAAGACAGCTGACGCGCAGGAATACAAGTGAGAAAGGTCTATAGAAGGGAGGTAGAGAGTTGACGTGGGAGTATGAAGAAGTCCACTATATATCCTTCTCAAAAAGTAGTCCCCTTACTGAATTGTTTGTTTAAATGGACAAGATACACTTCCGGTACCAATTAATGTACGCGAATTTGCGAATAATAAATTTCTGTTGCCGCTATTCTTTTAATTTTAATCATGAAAATCAAATAATCAAAATTTAATATATTTTTCAGTGTGATTATTTATTATTATTATCTTAAAAGTTGAAGCTAAAAAGTAGAATGGTTAAAAAAATAATATCATTGACCATCACCTCATCATAATGAGGTAGTAGTTTCAAACCTTTTACAACCGATTTTTAATTACTATCTATCGCACAATATATGCTAACCAAAAATATACTGTTTTACATATGACCCTACATATGACCCTACATAAGTCCCTACATTAGTCCCTACATATGACCCTATATAAGTCCCTACATATGACCCTACATAAGTTCCTACAGTAATCCCTACATAAGTACCTACATAAGTCTCTACATATGACCCTACATAAGTCCCTACATATGACCCTACATAAGTCCCTACATATGACCCTACATAAGTCCCTACATTAATCCCTACATAAGTACCTACATAAGTCTCTACATATGACCCTACATAAGTCCCTACATATGTCCCTATATAAGTCCCTATATAACATATGTCTCTACATATGTCCCTACATATGACCCTACACAAGTCTCTACATATGACCCTACATAAGTCTCTACATAAGTCCCTACATAAGTCACTACATAAGTCCCTATATAAGTCCCTACATTAATCCCTACATAAGTACCTACATAAGTCTCTACATATGACCCTACATAAGTCCCTACATATGACCCTACATAAGTCCCTATATAACATATGTCTCTACATATGTCCCAACATCTGACCCTACATAAGTCTCTACATAAGTCCCTACATAAGTCACTACATGTCACTATATAAGTCCCATATAAGTCTCTACATACGTCACTACATAAGTTCCTACATAAGTCTCTACATATGACCCTACATAAGTCTCTACATATGACCCTACATAAGTCCCTACATAGGTACCTACATAAGTCTCTACATAAGTACCTACATAAGTCTCTACATAATCTGATATCGGGACATTTTGCGACTTTAAAAATTTGTTAACGTCAGAAAAATTAAATTTTGGTAATAAATTTAAACTCATTTTATCTTAGATTAGACGAAAATGTAGAAAAAATAATCGAGAATTAATAGAATTTATTGAGCTAAGTATTGATCAAGTATATAAATATCAATGATACAAAGCGACCGGAAGCCCATTATGATCTTTTCACAAAGACAGCTGACGCGCAGGAATACATGTGAGAAATGTCCATAGTCGACCAATAGTCTATCAGTTAGTCAGAGTATAAATTTAGATGTGAAAGACAGCAGTAAAAATAAATAGGGCATTAGAGAATATTCTAATCTGTTATGTAACGAATTTTTTATGTTGTTAAGATTCAATGTAAAATGAAACATAAAGATCAAATAAAGAAAATACAAAGTCTGCATTCGACTCTAATGTTTAGTGTTGTTTGTTCATCGTCAATGTAATCCACCAACCAAAGAAAACCACATCACGCAGCAAGGTGTATAGTGTACTTTTAAACGTGTCCTATAAATGTGTAGGAGATAGAGGACTATGTGTGTGTAGGAGATAGAGGGTTGTGTGTGTAGGAGACAGAGGACTGTATTTGTAGGAAATAGAAGGCTGTGTGTGAGTGTGATAATGTATGTGTTGTGTTTCCATGTAGGTGTGTTATTAAGACAATGTTGCCAAGTGTATGTGTAAGTGTAAGAGTGCTGATATACATTGACTTGATATTAAGCCCGGCGTTGCCCGGGAAATCTATGTTTAATGTGAAATCCCCTTCCTATTCAATTTAACTACTGGATTTTTAAATACGATTAATTAGGTTAATTAGGTTAATTAATGTATGCCACCTCCCTAATGTGCAGAAATTACCTGCATTTCATACGTCACAAATTACGTTTTACCCGTCAACGCTAACCAACCAAACCAACCGAACCAACCAATCAAACCAACAAAACTAAACAACCAACCAAACCAACTAACCAAACCAGCTAACCAATCAACCAAACAAACCAACCGAGCCAACCAACCAAGCCAAATCCGTCACAAATTACGTTTTACCCTTCAACGCTAACCAACCAAACTAAACCACTAATCAAACCAACCAACCGAACAAACCAATCAACCAACCAAACCAACCAAACAAAACAAACCAAACCCACCAAATCAACCAAAGCAAACCAACCATCCAACCAAACCAAACTAAACACCATTATGTAAAGATATGGGTGCTAATTTAGGTCACCCGTCAGGTTTCACCCTTAATTCTTTCAATGTTAAAATAAAACGAAGCATTAAAAAAGCCTTTATAAAAGTGAACTGAAAAGTAAAAAATAATTACTTTATTATGCCATTTTGCAGCACAAAGGCAAGTTGGTGATACAGCACCCGCGCGCAAGTTCAATTGGGCTTTATTAGTTGGAAAATAAAAAAAAATGTACCATCGGAAAATGACGTCATAGAGGATTTCTACTTATAGCGTTGGTGTTCCCATTCAGCAGTAAAAAATTGAATTACCATCGTCCGCTATTGGGAAATTGTAATACCTCATTTTGGCTTTCCAATACTTCAGACGGACTACAGGCACAGCTGGGTCATTCCATGTCAACTCAACCAGTGGTGTTCAACAGACCCCCTCAGATCTTCCTGAAATTTTCAGAGCTTGTGGTACATTCAAAGTTGAGTGATTCCTGAAAATTTCAGACCATTTGGTCAAAAACTTTCTGAGATATGATTTTTTTAATTTTTAAGGGTAGTCGCTAGTGCTCGTGACATTTACATTTTCGCGATATTTGAACGTGAATATTTCAAAAACTAAAAGAGGTATCAGGCTGAAATTTTCAGTATTTACTCATTGTTTTGTCATGAGTTGAATAATGTATTTGTCTCAAGTATAGCTTGTACACAGAATGCTCCTAAAAATTCTCCAAACATCGCACTTCAGACAGTTTACATCAATATTTGACTCGGTATAGCCAAGAACCTATAAGACATGAAATGATGTTTGTTATACAATTAGTAAGTACCATATATGTGTTTATTTTTTGATAGAGAATTCCTTTTAATCAATAATAGTGTACTCATGGTGGGCCCCTTTAAGCATCATGGTCGTCCATTTGTGCACTTATTGCGACCCCCAGATGACCATGTAATTCATGACTTTTCATATTTTGCAACACTTGTTAACCTTGGCAAGTACTAACTATGGTGAAAATTTCATGTTGGTGTCTTAACGTCTTCTTGGTGAAAAATTGCATGAAATTGCATGATTATACACTATTATTGAATATTGGTGTAGCGAATATTTTAAAAACTAAAAAGATCAGGCCAAATTTCAAATTGGAATCAGCCCATTGTTTTATCCCAGAGTTTAATGATGGATTTATCTCGAAATAATTTATGTCAATAGAATGCCCTCGCAAAACATTCCAAAAAATTTGCACTTCAGACAGTATTCATCAATATTTTAATCGCACGCAACGCTACGGATTATTACAATCGCTGAAGTATATAGGTGGGGTAAACAGTGCATAGCAATGAAATGGTCAATCAAATGCTTGCTGAGAAAATACAGTTAGGTTTTAAGTCACAAAAAATCAAATTACAGATTGTTGGAAGTTATCAACCATGCAAGCAACCATGCGAAAAATAGCTATTACGCTGCCATGTAGTTGGAACTGACGATTTGTAATTTCATTCTTAGGTACACACAATCCCAACGATCAAAATATTTTTGGTATTGGTAGCGTACAGTGTGAGATGTTAGAAGCTATAGAGTAGTTTGTAAGGCAAACTAGCAAAACATTAAAAACGAATGCTACGATCAGAAGCAATTTCACTGGCAACACAAAAAACCTTCCAGGAATTTATTACTTTTTTGCAGCAACATGACGACGTGATTAAGTTATGCAGCTGTATTATTGGTTGGAACGATTTATGCTTCAATTCCGCCATGCCCAGCCCTGGTCTAGAAGCTGTGTAGTAGTGCGTGTATTATGCATGCAGTGTAAGCAATGTGTTTATGTCTTTTTGAACAGAAGGCTGTATGTAAGTGTGAATATCTGCGTTAGGTGTGAGTGTGAAAGTGGAAGTGTGTGTGTGTGTATGTAAGTGTGAATATCTGCGTTAGGTGTGAGTGTGAAAGTGGAAGTGTGTGTATGTGTATGTAAGTGTGAATATCTGCGTTAGGTGTGAGTGTGAAAGTGGAAGGGTGTGTTTTATTTGTTTTGAACTTATTTCAAATTAAAAACAAACTGTCTCAAGAATGCCGGAGAAAATGGGTGGAAAATAAGAGTTCTGATAGGTAGTGGTGGTGGTCACTAGTGGTGGTTGTGGTCACTAAGTGGTGGTGACAACTGGTTGTGGTGATGGTCACTAGTGGTGCTGCTCACTAGTGGTGGTGGTGGTGATCACTAGTGGTGGTGACTGCTGGTGGTGGTGATGGTCACTAGTGGTGTGGTGATGGTCACCAGTGGTGCTGCTCACTAGTAGTGATGACTAGTAGTGATGGTGGTCACTAGTTGTGGTGATGGTCACTAGTGGTTGTGGTGGTCACTAGTGGGTTTTTTAGTTTACGTGCAGACTAACACGAAGCTAATTGCTAAGTTAATCACACCACCGTGTCATGGATGGTCCGTAACCATGTTAACCGTTATTGATCTCATCACACAATTTATTTACCATCCTAATATTTACATGGCGTCTATTAAAAGCAAGCCTATGACATAATGACGAGGAATCGAGCAGTATCATTGATTATTAAAATAAAAAGTCAAAATGTTTTAAATATTTCGAATTTCGAAGATCTTAGAGTCGTTTATCTCTGTTCTGAATGTTATATGTTTAGCCATAATAAAAGAACTTTTATATGGTTTTATTATGTTTTTAGAATTACACTTAAATCTTAATCTGTGTGACGTTTTGTTGCAAAATATATGCAATTTATTCTTAATGAAAAGTCTATTGAAAAATCAGATTATGCTGCAGCTATATAAATATTTCTGTCTAAAGTTTACCATTTAAAGTGTCTTCTAAATGTACACTTTCCGCCCCAAGTATACCATTTAGAGTGACATTGTATTCCAATGACTCATTTTTAGTTGAGCCGGTACTGTTTACCTCAGGAAAGGAAAACCGTTGTCAAAAACTTTTACCTGAGATGTTTGACAATGACTTTTAAGCAACGCGGATTATTGGAAAAGATATTTACACTATCAGATTATTAACAAACGACTTTGACACAATCAGATGATTGACAACGACTTTGACATAATCAGATGATTGACAGTGACTTTGACACAATCAGATGATTGACAACGACTTTGACACAATCAGATGATTGATAACAAATTTGACACAATCAGATGATTGACAACGAATTCGACACAATCAGATGGTTGACAACGAATTCGACACAATCAGATGATTGACAATGACTTTGACACAATCAGATGATTAACAGTAAATTTGATACAGTCCCCTTTTTTTCTTTTTTTTTTGTTTTGTTTTCCTGGTAAATGAATTAATTTAGAGGCACGTGACATAGTCAGAATTTTAAAACACTGTCAATCTCTTTTAGTACAGAGCGATTTCGATACCCACGCGAAAATGTGACAGAAAGAATAGCAGACAGAAAGAATAGCAGACAAACAGAAGTAATTGCTGCAGACAAACAGAGTGTCAATTGTTATGCACAACAAGTTAAAACATACCAAAATAACTAACCAGAGGTTTATGAAAAAAGTTATTGATTTGCACAAGCATGCATGTAACTTGTGAAAATATTTGTATCCATAGGCCCGGTATCTGGACAGAACGTTAATGGGGTAGAAGTTGAAATTTATGAGTTATTTGTAAGGAATTTAGTTATGTACAGATATAACGGCCTATCTGGCTTTGGCAAGATTGGAAATGTGAAGTGAACAGCAATTATCGGATAGTCGAAAGTCAACTTTATCTTTCCAATAAAAGAATATTACATTGTTAGATTTAGAAATTTAGTATAGCAAAAAAAAAAAAGGCAATAATACAAATAATTTAAGAAATGTGCTGTCCAAGGCGATCAAAATGATTTGTTTTTCTGTTTGGCTAGATCCACAATAAACGGTTATGACATTGTACAATGTACATCCTAAAACATATTGTACCAGTATTATATTGCTGAACAAGCTCTCTGCCGACAGAAATGTCTGACATAATACAGATGTAAGCTGTTAATGTGTAGAGATTTGTGTAACAAAGTTCACATTATTTGGTTATCTGGATCTTGAGTTATAAGGGAACAGACAGACAGACAGACAGACAGACAGACAGACAACAAATGCGTTTTCTCTATACTTATAAGACGCATTTGTTGTCTGTCTATCCCTTATAACTCAAGATCCAGACAAACAAATAACGTGAAATTTGTTACACATACACATAATTACATGGGGAAGGTTATAGGACAGGTTTCGTTTCATATCGATGGGTAGTTTAATTGTAATTATTTTTTTTTAATTTAGTATTTTACTATATTAAAGTAATCTCGACGGCGCCATAAATAAAATACCTATGTGACGTCATTTCCCTATGATCGAATAGAACTTGCGCGCTGGTGCTGAATTGTGCCTTTGTGATGCAAAGAATTGTTGATGTTTTTTCATGCTCTCTGATGTGTACAGTTTGAGGAAGGTAAAGGAATGAAGAAGGATTTTAGAAGAAGTGTGAAACCATAATAATAAGTATATATATGTATATATATATATATATATATATATATAGAGAGAGAGAGAGAGAGAGAGGGGGGGGGGAGGGAGAGAGAGATAAAGAGAGAGAGAGAGATAAAGAGAGAGAGAGAGGGGGCAGGGAGGGAGAGAGAGGGAAGGAGGAGGGAGGAGGATGGACGGGGGGAGAGAAGGAGGGGGAGAGGGGAGAGAGGGAGATGGGAGAGGGACGGAGAGAGATTTGAGAGAGGGAGGGAGAAAGGGAGGGAGGGAGGGAAAGGGAGAGAGGGGGTAGGGAGAAAACAGAAGATAAACAGAAAACCTTATTTTAAACCCGGGCAAAGCCGGGTACTTGCAACTAGTATAAGTATAGAGAAAATAGTCACACAATGAATTTTAAATTGTCAGACATTGATGACGTCAAAAAAATCTTTTCCCCCGATCCTCCTCCACTTTGTCAACCACTACCAAACTTTTTTCAGCCCCCCCCCCAACCAATTGATGGACGAGCCCTTATGTGTAGTTATATCACCTGTATTTTAAAGTAAACTGTTCAAGTGTTTTGTACATGTAGAGTTATATCACCTGTATTTTAAAGTAAACTGTTCAAGTGTTTTGTACATGTAGAGTTATATCACCTGTATTTTAAAGTAAACTGTTCAAGTGTTTTGTACATGTAGAGTTATATCACCTGTATTTTAAAGTAAACTGTTCAAGTGTTTTGTACATGTAGAGTTATATCACCTGTATTTTAAAGTAAACTGTTCAAGTGTTTTGTACATGTAGAGTTATATCACCTGTATTTTAAAGTAAACTGTTCAAGTGTTTTGTACATGTAGAGTTATATCACCTGTATTTTAAAGTAAACTGTTCAAGTGTTTTGTACATGTAGAGTTATATCACCTGTATTTTAAAGTAAACTGTTCAAGTGTTTTGTACATGTAGAGTTATATCACCTGTATTTTAAAGTAAACTGTTCAAGTGTTTTGTACATGTAGAGTTATATCACCTGTATTTTAAAATAAACTGTTCAAGTGTTTTGTACATGTAGAGTTATATCCCCTGTATTTTAAAGTAAACTGTTCAAGTGTTTTGTACATGTAGAGTTATATCACCTGTATTTTAAAATAAACTGTTCAAGTGTTTTGTACATGTAGAGTTATATCACCTGTATTTTAAAATAAACTGTTCAAGTGTCTTGTACATGTATACAATATTTCATGATTTTTAAAAAAGTAAAATAAAATAATTTATCGAATAGAAAGATACAATTTTCTATGAAAATTATAAGGAATAGCTTTTTGGTCGATTGCGCACACATCACGGTATTTAGGTCTGCGTAACGAAACTTATGTAATAGTCATTATATGTAATAGTCAGAAAAGTGTGCATTGCAGAAATACATCATTTTATATACAGACATGATTGATAAAATATTGTTATAATTTACATTATATGAAGAAAATAAAATACAGAGGACTCGCATAATGACAATCAATATTTCTAGAGCTCTCACGGTTTATCAGTGACACATCAATAGCCAATACCAGTGAATATTTAATTAATTGATCAGTTGGGTGGATACAGTGAATGGTTATTTTATCTCATTAAGATTCAAAGACAGATGTGCACACACTATTGGCCCTTATAAATAATTCTGTGGAATGATGTTGCTGATGTAAGGTACAGTGATCAGATGTCCTTGTTATCGTTGGAAACGTCCTGGTTTTCGAAACATCCTTATCGAATAGTTAGAATGGTATCGAATGGTACTTTCCATACTTATTGCTTTTAAAGTAAAATAATAAGTTATTGGATTTTTAAACAAAACCTTGTCTCAGTCAATGTTCATGATCTTTTATTACACTTTACATGGGGGTGATAGGGGTTAATTAGTATGAGTTCAAAGGTTGGGAGTAAGATAATTAAATCAATAAGGAAGATGATTGTTACGTGTAATCGGGTGTACGCAGCGACAACATAATTTTCATTTTAAAAAAACCAAGAGTTTGAAGAAGGTTGCCAGTTTTCTGCCTGACTCATTACCAAACCATGTGCCAAAGTATCGCATTATAAAGTATACCAATAAGAAAATAAGTACATATTCGCAAACTGCATTATCAATACCATTTAGGTCAGTTTGGTTTAAATGTGGTCTGTAATTTAAAAGACAGCTCAACAGAGGCTATTATGTCCTAAATTAAAATCCGTGATAACGCCATTGTGGTAACGTCTACGCAAAGTAATTTTCATGAGGTAGTTCCAGAATTTTGGGAACGTTAACTCTTTCAGTTCTTTTAAGAACTAAAATGATCTCAAGCTGTTAGACATCATAGACTGCTGTTTCCAACGTTTTGCGTAAATAGAGAATGGTGGGAGTTGACGGTCCGCCAGCAAGTGGTGGCATTTAGTTTACCACCAGCAAGTGGTGGCATTTAGTTTACCTCCAGCAAGTGGTGGCATTTAGTTTACCTCCAGCAAGTGGTGGCATTTAGTTTACCACCAGAAAGTGGTGGCATTTAGTTTACCTCCAGCAAGTGGTGGCACTTAGTTTACCACCAGCAAGTGGTGGCATTTAGTTTACCTCCAGCAAGTGGTGGCATTTAGTTTACCTCCAGCAAGTGGTGGCATTTAGTTTACCTCCAGCAAGTGGTGGCATTTAGTTTACCACCAGCAAGTGGTGGCATTTAGTTTACCTCCAGCAAGTGGTGGCATTTTTACCACTTTAGTAATTTTTTAGCACGGAAATGGGGCGACATTTTTCATAGTCCTCCTTGTCACCACAAACGTTTGTTCTGCTGATGAATTCAGTTCGGCAAAGTAGCTTCACAGTACACAGCTGTGTTACGGACAGTGCTCGATTTAAGAAAAAACCAGTGCCGGGGGATGAACAAAAAAATCTGCAGAGCCGGGGATAAATGTCTATGATTTCATCCCCGGCTGAGATATATTCGCTAAAGCAGAGCCGAGGATGACAGATCTCAGTGCCGGGGATATCCCCGGCATCCCCGGCGGTAAATCTAGCCCTGGTTACGGATTATGAGAAGGGAAGCAATCGACTATTTAGCTACTGCTGTAGTAGGTTAGCTCTCAAGTCCTTTTTAGCTACTCATCTTTTTAACGTTTGAACTCTGTGCTTGAAATGTTAAATAAATAAATAAGAAAGTATTTATTAAACTAGACTTATAATAATATACATAGCCACTCTAATGTGTTTAGTGGCCTTATAGTGGCAACAGATATGTAACATAAGCAAGTTCTTAGAGGGAATAAATGGAAGAGTAGGCCACACATCAACAAAACAATCATGAGGGAATCAAAGGAAGAGTAGGCCACACAACAACAAAACAATCTTAGCCGAATGGGTTATTCAAATTATTAAATGAATAATCTGCATTAATTAAGCATTATTTATTGTGACTTTTATGTTTATCTTAAATTTTAAATATTTGTTAGTGTTAATCAGTGGCGTCACTATGAGGGTGCGGGCCGCACCGGTTGACACCATTTAAGGGGTGACACCAAAATGAACAATTATAAATTTTATAGCAGAAAAAAATCGATGTAGTCGGTTTTGTAACTCATCAAAGTTAAAAACATGACCAGTAGCACATGGTGCCACGATGCAGAGCGTCTGGAGTTTAGGTAATTAAATACAGTTCAAAGCTGCTCGTATCAATCTAGAGTCTTTTTATTTTTGCAAACGTTCTAAAAAAAAGGACGCTTGTAGTCACGTGGTTTCATGAAATCGGAGACGTAGTTTATAAACTCAGTTTAATCAAAGTAATAAACATCTTTCTGAAATACAGTCAGTAATACTATCGTTGTTATCGTTAAAGTATTTTAAAGTAAACTCTCTAAAGGCCAGTGCAGGAAAATTTGAAATATGTACCATTGCTCATAGTGGAAGTCTTGAGGGGGGAGGGGGTTGACACCCTGTATTTCCGCACAGGGTGACACCAACCATAGTGACGCCACTGGTGTTAATAAATTGTGTGTTCTAATGATAATCACGAGAAAAGCAGTCCTCACTTAATAATAGAGGTAATGCGTTACGTTAACTAGTTTCGTATTTGTTCTGATTGGAATTTGGGATTTTCAATGACTTAACCTAGAAAATTAACCACTAATGTTATTAGCTATACATAGAAAATATTAGGAAGTCAACGTACACATTTGTAAAAGTAAACAAACAATCATGTTCAGTATGGTTATATCCAAAGTCAAGCCTGAACAATCATGTTCAGTATGGTTATATACAGAGTCAAGCCTGAATGAGTTGCAAGTAAACAAACAATCATGTTCAGTATGGTTATATCTAGAGTCAAGCCTGAATGAGCTGCAAGTAAACAAACAATCATGTTCAGTATGGTTATATACAGATTCAAGCCTGAATGAGCTGCAAGTAAACAAACAATCATGTTCAGTATGGTTATATACAGAGTCAAGCCTGAATGAGCTGCCAATTGCACATATTTATCAAACTTGCTGGTTTTTACTTTGGTTTTGTTTTAGCTTCTTTTTTTTTTGTTTTGGCCATACAAAGTGGAAACATGTTATTAGCCATATGAATGACCACTACTATTTGAAAAAAAAATATAATAAAATCTTTACCACTTGGTTTCTTATCGATGTGAATTTCTATTTCCAGAAAGGTTTTAAAACATTCATTAGGATGTAGACCCACGTTATTTAAGTACCTAACAGCTTGGACTGAACAAAAACTAGCTGATCGATATGTTTCGCCTCCCTAACAGTGGCGTCACTATGGTTGGTGTCACCTACGTGCGAGAAATTCGTCGTGTCACCCCCCCCCCCCAAAGACTTCCACCATGAACAATGGAACATATTTTGAATTTTTCTGCACTAGACCAAAGAGAATCGCCTACAATTGTAATGTTTGAGAAATACGTCGTCCTATTGGTCAAAAAAGTTTTAACGACTTAAGATAAAAAAAACAAATTACACAATATAATTTAACGTGAAAGCATTTAAGAACTGCAACAACCAGCAAAGTCAAATTATTTTTATTTTGATGATACACTTTATTTTCAATTTTTTTATTTCCTGGTCCTCATTCTTTGGATATCTAGTACACACCTCCTTTAGCTTTAGAATCTTGCCTTGTCACAGCACTGAAAGGTCCATCCAAGTTCTGAAAAGAATAACTCCTTTTTTGATAATTTCAACCCAAAAATGACCTGAAACTGGTACATTCCGGAATGAAGCATCTTATAAAATGTTCTAATGTTTCTCATTAAATTGACTCATCATCACATTGGTTACAATCATTTTCATCTGCTACTTAAGTATCAAATTAGTTTACGTTCAATCCATGTATTTATGCGTCAATCTCTCACATTTCTGTAGAATGCATGCCGTTAGTATAGGATGAATCAAGTGTGGGCTGATCAGGAACGTCTTTATGAACTTTGGTCATCATAATTATGGTCTCTTGACTTATCGAGCTATGGATTCATGGAACAATTGTTTGCCCTGTCGTTGCCTACACCCACTATGTCTTTTTGATTTGTGTACTTCATGTGGCATAATGGAATATTCTCGAGCATGGAAGTTAACAAAATATACAAAGCAATTTGTTATAATTCTGGAATGTACACTTATGAATTGTTTAAATGCTAATAAGACACTGTATAATATATGTCAGTAATGTCACTAATGATAAATTACAAATATCGGTTACCCAAATAGGCTGAAAAAGTAGGGCATACAAACTTATCTTAAACATAAAAAAACCACGAAATATATAAGCAGAACAGATTTAGATTGCCAATACGATCTTTGTAGTTCAGCTGCCCTTTTGATAATGCCTACATTGTTACCGAGAAATCGTTAAACTACAGCTCTGAAATGTAGTATGCGCACTCAAACATTAGATTATTTAATAACAATTGTTAAATTAGCTTCTATTTAGCTCTTGACAGTGCTATAAAGCCTACTAAATATATATATATATATATATATATATATATATATATATATATATATATATATATAACGCGAAAGCGTATTTCATAGACCTCCTACTTGGCCTCCAAGTACACTACTGAACAATGAAAATAGTTTTGATAATATTGATGACATAGGCCTAGGCTTATATATTATAAACATGTCATTTTAAAAATAAATATTTCAAGGAATAAATCATTGGTCCGTGATTATCGCATGCTACAACAAAAATCTAAAATTTACACATTTTAGTAGGCTGACATCATTATTATATTTATCGACATTTTTTTCCCATTCTTCTTTGATCTTTGTTATTTGTTTTGTTAGGTAAATAAAAAATCTCCAAGCATAAGGACCTCATCAGCCTCATGCACGGGGACTGGAAAAGTCGCACCATCTGCCAACCCCATAGGCATCTACTGAATAAAATACGTTTACGTCCATTTTTTTTCTATTTGTTTTGTTTCGTTAAAAGTTAACGTAGATCTATGTTTTAAAGAAAAATAAATCGCAGTACTAGCATCTACTTCCTGTTCACATAAACATGGCAGAACGACGCGTTATGCCTGATGATTTGAAAAATATTGAATTTGAAACAAGTGAAGATGTTGACGTTACACCTACGTTTGACCACATGGGATTACGAGAAGAATTGCTAAGAGGCATATACGCATATGGTTTGTACATTCTTAGATATCTTATTTATCATCTCAAGAGTATGTAAAACTCTGTTGGTTAGTCGTACTATAAGTTTTTACTGTGTGGATGACACTTTTCTGTTGTAGTGTTACAAACTTACAACTGTTGTTTTTTTTTTTTTCTAATTTTATTTTACTAAACTCACCCCTCGAGTTTTTTTTATGGCAAATTGTATCGTATTTACCGTTTTTGTTAGTTATAAATAAGATCATACAATCTTATATAACATTTTTTTTGTATTTTGTTTATACTTTATAGCTGCTGCTACAAAGTTTTACTAAGAAGTTTTGGATTACAGAATTTTATCGAAGTTTTCATCTCACGGTTCTCTTGATATTTATGGCAACATGACTTACATGTCTTTGCAAATTAAAAAAAAAAGGATGTTTCGAATTGCTGACTGAATAATTTTTTGATTCCTAGTTAAATAATGATAGTAATTTGGCGATCTAAAATGGCTAAAAAGCATGTAGGCCTAGTCAACGTAGACAATGAGTAGGTGCTTCACTACTTGGATAAAAATTTCAAAATGGTTTTTAGTAAATAAAAACTGCACAAACATACGATATAGGCTAGAGCTCGTAAAATAATTTACAAAATAGTACATTGATGTCTTATTTATGTTATGTCTTTTGGATATTGAGTTATGAATTTTTTAGTGTCTAAAAATATTCAAAGAAAATCATGAATTTTGCAACTGAAAAATGCAGATCACTTCATATTTTTTAATACTACATTTAAATGAGTAAAGATAGAAACATAAAATTTTCACCAGGGCTAAACTTAAAATATTAAACAAGAACATGAAGAGGCATGAACATCAAATTTCAGTATCCCTAACAAGTTATTACAAAATTTTACAAAAATATTTCTGAATTAAATAGCAATAACTAATGAAAATAATATCAACATATAAAAAAATCAATACAGTACATTAGATTTTAATGATTAATGAAATGAAAATTAGCATTAAAAAAGTGACAATTATATGCACCTTTTTACAACTATAATCTCATTATGTTCTACATTTCTAAGAAAAATAATATTTTCCGATAATCGTTATTCAGCAGACCTGTAAATCTATCACATACAAAAATTTCATTTCGAAATCTCATATGGATAGCATTTTCTTGTGCATTAATTTAGGTAAAAAAAATTCTACTATTTTTTTTTTTTTACATTTTTTTCCATTAAAAATGCCAAAACTTTCCTTCCAATTAAGCTAGAGAGAAAATAGCAGTTTTGTAGGTACTTTGATAAAAAATTCAAAATTGTTATATTAAAATGAAACTAATATAGATGGATAGAGCTTGAAGAGTACATTCCAACAACACCTCATTTGTGATTATATCTTAATTATAAGCGAAGTTATGATTTTTTTAGTGACTTTTTTTTCAACTAATGACTATATAGGAAAACTCGTGACCGGATTTTTTCAAAATTTTGCTTAAAAACCTCATATCTTGACAGTCTTTAAAGACAGAAGGTTCAAACTTTCACCACCTATTTGTGAATATGTGTAGATAATAATGCATGTGATATATATTTTATATATTGTATATTTTGATGGAAAATTTTTTTTTTTATCTTTAATGACTAATTGCCAAAGACGACATTTAAGATATTACACCTTATAACTTAAAAACTATCCAAGCTAGAAGCACTAAATTTTGTAGGAATACAATAGGATGCATATACTCAATGTGTAGTTCTTAAAAAATAACTTTCTTGCTTTAATTATGAAAATAAAAAAATAAACTATAAAAAAAACACGGTGTAAAATCACAAGTAAAATGGCAAGATTTGAACTTTAAACCTCCACATCTTGAGTGTCATTAAGAATAGAAGGTTCAAAATTTCACCACTTATTTGTGGTTATGTGTAGATAATAATGCATGTGATACATATTTTATATATTGTGTATGTTCATGAAAAAAATTTTTTGTTCAACTGTCATGACAAATTGCCAAATCCGACATTTAAGATGTTATACCTTATAACTTAAAAACTATCCCAGCTAGAAGCACTCAATTTTGTAGGAATACTGTAGGATGCATATACTCAATGTAGAGTTCTTAAAATATAACTTTCTTGCTTTAATTATATAAATGTCCATTTTTCTATTTAAAAAAAACAAGAAACAACAGTATTTGAAGACAAGATGAACATAACTAACACAAAAGAAATAAATTGCAATACTCCTGAATCAGTTGAAATGTAACATAATTTTATTATTGATGTTTTAAATTGTAAGAATTTAGATCAATTGCTGTACTGTTCTTTTTTTCCCCCATTGAAACTGAAATCATATCTGAAAAATAAGGTTGACAAATATTAAATATAACTCACAAATTACTATATGACAAAAAGAAGTACAAAAATTTACAAATTATTACAAAAATTAATAAACTGTTTTTAATTAGAATAAAATATATGGTGAAGTATATATTTGTGTCAAAAACTGGAGAAAAAAAAGACGACAATAAAAAAAAACTACCCAAGTTTGTTGTTAAATAAACAATTTTTAACTATTAATAATTACAAAAGCATGATTCTAAATACTTACATTATTTGTGTGTCATGTATCGTTTATTAGAAGCTTATTTCTAGATGTCATTAAATCTGAGGTGAGAAAAGGTAAAACATTGTCATTACAATCCAAACACTCAAAATCAAAGTGAAGACTTAATTATATTACATTGATTAATAAATATATATTACCTTTTTTATAATTCATAATGCTTTAAATTTGTGGGAGCAATTGTGTTATTTTACTATACAAAAATAAAATTAAAAATAAGAGTCAAATATGAATGCGGAAAGACGACATTCGCAATACATATTACCTTGCAGATTTTTCTTGATATTACTTTTCATACAGTCATTCTTGCGTTGTGTCAGACAGGCACAATACATACCCTTTAATGAAAATAAAAATGTTGTGATATACTGTGAATGTCTTCAGAAGAAAATTACAATTCTTGATTAGGATTAGCAAAAACTCAAGTCAGTCAAGTCTGTATGGTGAGAAATCAATTGTATGACAATGATTTATTTCTATTTAATAAAAGTTGAAAATTGTATCTTCTTTTTATCTAATGGGACATGTGAATTTTTTATATACAAAAAGCCATTATGATATAGTTAACTTAATGCAAATCATCAACATCTACTAGTTATTTGTATGTCCAAGTGTGCCTGATACCACTTAAAAACGAAATACGATTTCCAATAAAAATTTCTTTTGGTGACCTAATATATTAAATTGTTTGTTGGGTATGAATCATAACATTAAAATATGAATTTATATATTGTGGATCATGATTCTTTTTTATTGATATTCTAAGATAGAATGAGATATCAAACTGAAAGTTGACTTTAATCTTTGTAAATAAAGTAACGTGTACTTCCGGATGGTGGTCATGTGCTAAAAATAGACGATAAACACTCAATTATCGTAACTTTAAGATTAAATATTATAAAAGTGATCCAATGTGCACGTTTGAAATTTGTAATGCATTACAGAATGAAATTCAAAGAATAATATTGTAAAATTTTCTTTCATATGCATTAAGCTGCTAATTCGGAAAAATAATGTAAACGCGTAGGCTCTTATGTATTCTTTGTTACGCCACATGGCTGTGATATGGTAACTTTGAAATTTAATATCTTTAAAGTGCTTGTGTCTCCATTAAAGAAACTTAACATATAGTGAGATTTAATAATGAAAGAAAATGGATATATTTTTTTGTTCATATGCGTTAAATATTTAAAAAATTGAAAAAATAATAAACTTACCCGTTTTCGCCGAGAAATGAAATCCAATGTAAAATATCCAAATTTTGAAAGAACAATAATTTCCAAACACTTCAGACTTTTTGGTAACAAAAAAAGGTTGTATAACTATTTAAAATCACATATATTTAAAACACTGTGGGAAATGATAGAGCGACCGTTATCGACCGCTTCAAAGACGGTCACCATTTTTACGGTGATTTCTGGCACCTCCGAAACCTATCGAAAATCGGTATAATGGTCTCTTTAATCATGTATCAATCACTTTTAATTTCATTTTTTTACTTCAGTACCTATTATATGTACTTAGAAATTAGTTCAAACTAGTATTTTTTTTATATTAAAAGATATTTTGTATCTTTTTTTTTTCATTTATTGATCAGTTTTTATTAATTAAATTAAATGTAGATAATGCATTGGCCCGAGCAACTCCTCTATCAGAACATATCATAATTTAACCATAAGAAATGTAGTAAAAGAGATGTAAATTCTTAACTTCTTAAGAGTAAATTCACATGTTGATAGAGGAAATTGAACGAGATTTTAATGTGCAAATGTAACCACCAACAAACAACACTATCCTTCACCCAGTAAAAAAATTGTTCAGTTAAAATTTTCCTTGGTCATTATCAAATGTCTAGCAACACTGTTCCTTTGTTGAGCATGCCCCCCCTCACGCTTCACAGAGATTCATGTTATGTAGCTTGTAGACGAATGTCTTCCTTGAAAAACTGTATTTAAGACACAATTAGTCATTGTTTTTAATTTAAAATAAGCTTTGATTACATTCCTGTGCATTTGAATCAGACGGATTTATATTTGCCAAATCCGAATCCAACAGATGCGGATTTTCATCAGCTCCGTCACATCCCTAATTATGAGATGCTTCAGCACTATCAGATTGTAGTTTAACATAAAGCCACTTTATGATAACATACTTATGTAATTTTTTAAAAAGGTTTTGAGAAGCCATCTGCCATCCAACAGAGAGCTGTGAAACCAGTCATTAAAGGAAGAGATGTTATTGCACAGTAAGTAAAGATTTTATGGATATAGTAATGATTAATTTCTTTGATCTAATTTTAAATGTGCTTTTGTCAATTATTTTAGAGAATTTATTATATATTTAAATCTCTCAGAGCTCAGTCAGGTACTGGTAAAACAGCTACTTTTTCCATTGCCATCTTACAATGTTTGGACACTCAAATTAGAGAGACACAAGCTTTGGTACTTTCACCAACTCGAGAACTTGCTGTACAGATTCAGAAGGTAGATTTCATAAGTATTAGTTTCCTCTGCAAAATAAGAATAAGTCTGGAGTTGACAAAATGTCAATTTTTTAACATAATTGAATTTTATTTTTAATATTGTTCTCAGGTTATCTTAGCATTGGGTGACTACATGAGTGTTCAGTGTCATGCGTGTATAGGTGGAACAAATGTTGGAGAGGACATTAGGAAGTTGGATTATGGTCAGCATGTAGTATCAGGAACACCAGGCAGAGTATTTGGTAAGCTTGCTGATATATTTAGTTGTCTCCTTTCCCCCTCCCCCATTTATGTTTTTTAATTTCAAAAGTATTTGCTACATCGGGGGTCGCTTTTAAGGGTTTCTATCATTATTTATTTCTAGCTGTACCCTGCAAAAACTTTGCATAGATATAGACTATTGTTAAATTTTCAGGTCTATTTTTTTAATGTTCTGAATGAATTTCAAAAACCTTTTAGTCATTGTTTCTTTTCTTTAAAACAACCTTTAGGATAAATTATTTGTAATAAAAAAATATAGTATCCATGAGAGGGATTTGAACCTGAGCTGCCAGCATGTGAATGCATTTTAACTATTCCGCCAATAATTCACGCTTACAACTTGGTGTTTTTTTTTTAAAGTTATATTTTAAATTGCCAGCTTATTTTGAACTTAAACTTATCAGCGTAAGCAACGTATTACTTTATTATTAAAAAAAAACTAATTAAACCATTATGTAATTTTAAAATAAAATAATATGGTAGAGAACTTTGTTATGTAGAAATCGTGCAGAATTTTTTTTTATACATTAGACAAAATTTGTTATGATGAATGTGTCAATTCTTATCGTCTAAGAAATTTCAATTATGACAACTGTTATCATTTGATTGTTTGAAAATGCTGTTTAAAAAAAACAATAATTGGAATGATAAAATTTTTTTTATTACTTTTTAATATTTTAGACTTTTATACCTCATATTTTTAACCCCAGAAACTGATTTTTTGAAAAAACATTGAATTAATGCACAGACAAGAAGCCATATTTTAAATTGGAAATGGTATTCTTGATTCTTACTTTTGATGTAATGCTGACAGAAGTGCAAACAGAATAAAGGCGAATAATAAGTGAAATTGTAAAAAATATTGCTTGATTTGTAAATATGGAATTGTTTAAAAAGTATGATATCATTTAAAAAAAATATATGACTTAATTCAAGCATTCTGCACTCCGTGTAGTTTCTCAAACTATTTATGTAGAATATTGGTTAATTTATAATGACATGAATGTATGCTTTTTATCACAATGTCAATTATTACATTTATTGAATTATTAAAAATGACAGATTTTAGTTTAACATTTTCAGACATGAAATTTTTTTTGAAACATTTTTAGACATGATAAAAAGACGTAATTTGCGCACACGGTCAATAAAGATGCTTGTACTTGATGAGGCGGATGAAATGCTCAAAAAAGGTAAGCATTGGTTGTTGTTGTTTTTTTTTTTTTCATATTAAAAGCGTTTGGTCTTATGTACAAATTATTTTGAATGATGTTACAGCTTTATGCAGATTTAACTTTTATACAATTTATGTTGTATTATAAATATGACCAATGTCATTGAATTAGTAAAATGTTTAAAACTAAGCAGAAATTTAAATTTGTTTTCATGCTAGATTCAACTATCATCATATGTCTTGTGCCTTGTCAAATATTGTGATTGCTTTTTATACATGTATTATGATATATTTGTGTTAATTAAAGTGTTTTTAATTCACAGGATTTAAAGAACAGATTTATGATGTATACAGATACCTCCCTCCGGCCACACAAGTAGTTCTTATCTCTGCTACACTTCCTCATGAAATCCTGGAAATGACAAATAAATTTATGACAGATCCCATTCGCATCTTAGTTAAACGGTATTGTCAAAATACATTTTTTCAATACATTTCTTTGGTGTAAATTGTCTTTCATTTTTTTCATATCAAAAATATATTTTTTTTTTAGTTAAGTAATTTAACAAAAAGGACTTATTTCTTTTAGTGATGAGTTGACACTGGAAGGTATTAAACAGTTCTTTGTGGCAGTTGAAAGAGAAGAATGGAAGTTTGACACACTTTGTGATTTATATGACACACTGACCATCACACAGGCAGTCATATTTTGTAATACAAAGAGGAAAGTTGACTGGCTGACAGACAAAATGAGGGAAGCTAATTTTACAGTGTCTTCCATGCATGGTGACATGCCACAGAAAGAAAGAGAAACCATTATGAAAGAGTTCAGATCTGGTGGAAGGTAAATTAGTATTTTAGCACATAATATTAAAATAAATTTTACATTTTAAACTTTAGAGATAAGACTGCTTGTTACTAGCATTATATTATTTATTAACTTTTGTTTTTAGCCGAGTATTGATCACAACAGATGTTTGGGCTAGAGGCATTGATGTCCAACAGGTGTCACTGGTTATCAATTATGATCTGCCAAACAGCAGAGAGTTGTACATTCACAGGCAAGAAATCTCCCTTCATCTTGTCTTATTATTATTTGGCGAATAATCCAATCTTTAATTAAATTTCATTAGCTCTTTTTGTTATGCATAAACCATTCATATATTTTCTTTTAAAAATAATTTTTTTTCATTTGATCATAGAATTGGTCGTTCAGGTAGATTCGGCCGCAAAGGTGTTGCTATAAATTTTGTGAAGAATGATGACATCAGAATTCTCAGAGATATTGAACAGTACTATGCCACACAAATTGATGAAATGCCTATGAATGGTAAGCCATATTTATTACTCAAGAAAGTAATTTGTTGAATCTAAAGGTACATGTATGTGTATCCTAAAACATTTACAACAGTTTTTGATTTATGGTCTTTGAGGCTGTAATAATAAATTCCAGTCTCTGTCGATTGAAATAAAGTCATCCTTGGGCTTTGCTTTTATCTTTCTAATGAAAAGACTTATCATTAATAGAAAAAAAGTCCTATTCAAAACTGCTTTGAAAATATTTACTTAAAATTTATTCAATTAAAAAAATATGATTAGAAAAAATTCTTTTCATTTAAGTTTAAAACTTCTATTTTTCTTCATTATTTTTCTGGGCGCCCTGTGTATGAGCAAGGAATGGCTTCAGAAATGAAAGAAAAAATACTTTTTTTCTACTTTGATGTTGTTTTAATAAAAGAATGGTCTGATTTTGTATAAATGTGCCTTAGCCGGAAGACTTCTCATTAAATATCTATCCCGCACTAATAGATAATAATTTTTATGATTTTAATTGACTATCCTTTTTTTGTGTAGTTGGGTTTGTCCTCAAATCTTGTTACTCAATTTTTCATCTTTTCTAATTTAGTGTATTGGCTGAAAGTTGACAAATTGTAGATTCTACATGACGTCATTCAATTTAAACAATGTTGAGCCTTTTAGAATTAGAAACCAAATTATTTTTTAGAAAAAAATATAATGCATTGCATTAGTGCAGAAGAGCCAGAATTGGGAACCTTTTTTTGTCAGTCTTTTATAGACTGGTCAAATGAATTAACCTATGTTACAGAAAGTTTGATTCTTTCAAAACTAAAACATAGATATGTAATATATAAACATTGAAATAATAAGTTGACAACTTTTTTTACAATTAGCATTTTATTAAGATCATACAAATATATGCACATGTATTTATATAAATTATAATCTTTACTGAAATTAAAAGTGTGGGTGATTACAATGTATTATTTTAAATATTTCTTTATAAGATGTATCTCGATGGGCACCCATGCTTCTATTTTTAGTAACGATAATTTATATAAATCTTTATATGATGTAAACAATTACATGTATTTGTTTATTTTGAGTACATTTGAATAATGGCCTTTTTTTTAAAAAGGTTTTCAACTTAATATTTGAATTTTCTCTGTACTATTTACAAATTCATATTCAATTAAATTTCTGTTAGTTGTATTGTTCTATAATGATGAGTTTAAGTATTATTCTCTTTGTTCTTGTTATGAAGTTCTAATACAGATATTGATGTGCAGTACATGTATACAATTACATGAATTTGAATTTTAAAAGTAATTACGTTATTAATTCATACATTTTTCAGTTGCTGATTTGATCTAAGATGTCGCACATGTTCAAGAACAACATTGCACAGCCATATTGAGTTATGTTATTTTAATTAATGTTCAAGATTTTACACATGATATCAAGGCCGAAAAAAAAAGGGTAGTTTGTAGTTTTTTTAAATGGAGATCAAGTGTAATTTTTATTGTAATAGTTTATTTTTAAAAGCTGCTATTCTCAATAAAACTTGTGTACCAGTAAAGATAATATACTGGTCTGGCTTTTTAAGTTTCCATTTCTACATTGTGTTTAAGTTTTTCAATAATTTTTTTAACATATTTAACAAATAAATTATCGGAGGAAAGATATAGAAATAGTTACAATCTCAAATATTTCTTAAAAGCCAAAATCATGACTTAATTTAAAAATCATGAATCTTATAGATTAAATTACTGCAGTAGATGTATATTATCAGAGTTTGATTTTGGGCCAATTTCAAATATTCTGTGCTATGTACTATAATTTTTTTTTTCCCCGCAAATCTGAAATAAATTTTTTATTATTCATCAATATTTTTTCGTTATGTATGTTATCATTTTCTTTATAAATGTTTGTTGAAAAAAATCTTCAGTATGAATGTAAAGAATGAAAGTTGCAATTAGTCACTTGACTATATTTTTTCTTTTTAGTTTGTTAGTTGTGATGATTTGTGCAATTCAAAATACTGGATAACTTGTAAAACCTTGGTGATTTAAATTTTATTTTAATGAAATTTTACATGAACTTAAAAAGATCATATGAAAGTGGCTTGTCTATTTAAAAACTAATCACTTCAGAAAGCTTGTTTAACATCAGACCTGAAATTAAAAAAAAAAACTGCTTTCTTCTGTCATTTTTTATTGTTGAATACAAATTTATTTTTTAGTAAGTCAATGTTTTTATATCATTAATAAAAAATATGAAGGCAATAGAAAGAGTGTTAAAATATAAAGACCAGATATGTGCACCAGTTCCAAAGGGAACATTTATAAATACAATAATGTTATTAAAACATGATGTTAGAATATAATAATATGAAACAGTTTTGGAATATTGTAATCTAGAAACACGAATGTCCTGAGATGAAATAATTCAAACCCACAATGAGGGGCGAACCTTTCCTAAGTAAAGGGAGAGAATCGAAATGTTATTGGCTAAAACGGGGAGACAATAAAAAGTAATTAGTTTACATGTACAGTAGAAGTCCATTAGTCCGGCATCCAACAGTCCGGAATGCTCGAAAGTCCGGCATCACTCCAGAAAATTGTAAAAATTTTGGTTTTCTCCAAAAGTGTGTCTTTAAAGCAAATAAAACCACTCGAGAGCTATTCGAAAGTTTTCGGGATCATCCGAAAGCGCTCGGTATTCTTCGGAAACAATTAGCGGCCATTTTTTTGTACATTGTTGTTTTGTGTCTTTTCGCATCGCAGTAAACGTAACTTTTCAAACTTGTATAGACTTTATATAACTGTATATATTCCGATAGACCGGAATTTTCGGTAATCCGGCACCGAGCCGATCCCGAACGTGCCTGATTATCGGACTTCTACTGTATTTAGATCTGCGGTCAGCATTTAATGGCTCTGATCCGAAGAAAAAAATACGTGCATACAACAGCAGACACGTGTTTACGTGAAAACATGAATTTAGTTTCACGGCGGTAATATTTTGTATTACGCCAATAACAGAATACATTTATAGGGTTAGGCACACAATATAATTAATACACCTAATAGTCTGCGAGAAAATTGTAAAATCGTCAGATCATTGAAACAAAGTCATGCTAAAGTTAAAACAATTGTCCGTGGTGATGAAAGTTATGACTTTAGTGGTTCATGAGGTCTGAAAGGTTGCCGACCTCTGATTTCAATCATCGTGTTCCCCCCCCCCCCCCCCATGGTACACTATTATTGACGATAATACTGATAAAGGTGGGAAAAACAACGTTTTATTACAATCACATACAAGTTACGCTTTTGATGTACTTGAAGTAACCGAGCAAAATTCCGATGGGTGGGGCGGGCACAGTTTAAAAAATGACCCATACAGCTGTGATGGGGTGTTGACAATAGTAGAACACTGGGTCAGGAGCTTGTGTGCTTTCTCTTAGGCTGTTAGCATCAGTCTCGAGATTGTTTCAGCTTTGTTTTACTTTCCTTTTGTAAATGTACACATTGCATTCTATAGGTAATAGACTATTTAGTGTGAATAACAAATTAATGTCAGTCTCTAGTGTATGTTGTTAAAGTGAGACTCTAGTGTATATGTAATTGACGTCTTTATAAAGGGCGTGGAGAGGGTTGGACTTAAGGGTCCCCACAGGGGGCAGTTATTATTAAAAGTGGCCCCCCCCCCATTGTTGAAAGCGACACCCCTAATTACTTTAATGAAATGTCTATTATGTGTGTCTGGGTAGATGCTGGCTACTGCCAGTCTTCAGTATAAACTATTCAATTTAAAACACACAATTAATCATGGAAAAAAAGCAAGATTTAAACAATTGTATACAATAGCGTAGTAAAAAATTGTAGACTAGATGAACGCTTTATTTTGTTAAATGACATGCACTAAATGATATATACATCAAATGACATAAGGCTATAGTCGCTAGTGAAGTATGCCAGGAAGCAGAGTTGGAACGGACGTAATCATGTGTGACTGACATAGCCCCGTCTGATGGGCAGGTGACAGCGTAGTTCTCCTTAGATGAATTGTAAGTAAATCTGGAGGACAGCTCCATCAGCATGACCCCTAGGGCCCAGTCTGAAATATTTAATGCATGTTTCAGGTTAAACACAGGTGTATGGCCTAACTCTTTAATTACCTGGTAGTGTTTCAGGTTAAACTCTTTAATTACCTGACAGTGTTGCAGGCTAAACACAATTATATGGCCTAACTCTTTAATTACCTGACAGTGTTTCAGGCTAAACACAGGTGTATGACCTAACTCTTTCATTACCTGACAGTGTTTCAGGCTAAACACAGGTGTATGGTCCAACTCTTTAATTACCTGACAGTGTTGCAGGCTAAACACAGATGTATGGCCTAACTCTTTCATTACCTGACAGTGTTTCAGGCTAAACACAGGTGTATGGTCTGACTCTTTAATTACCTGACAGTGTTTCAGGCTAAACACAGGTGTATGGCCTAACTCTTTCATTACATGAAAATAATTCAGGCTAAACACATGTGTATGGCCTGATTCTTTAATTACCTGGCAGTGTTGCAGGCTAAACACAGGTGTATGGCCTGACTCTTTAATTACCTGACAGTGTTTCAGGCTAAACACAGGTGTATGGCCTAACTCTTTAATTACCTGACAGTGTTGCAGGCTAAACGCAGGTGTATGGCCTAACTCTTTAATTACGCATAATACACGAGTATGGACCAACTCTTGTATTACGTAAGATGATAAAACAGATAAAAACTAAATATTTCTAATCAACGATCTCCGTCCCCCCCCTCCCCCCGCGTTTTGTCTGGCCCCCCTCTGCTTATCTATAATACAAATTTTACATCATATGTTCCGGTTTCCGTCTGTCATCGCTACTTCCGTCTGTCATCGCGACTTCCGTCTGTCATCGCTACTTCCGTCTGTCATCGCCACTTCCGTCTGTCATCGCCACTTCCGTCTGTCATCCAACATGGCGGCATAAACAATTCAAAGATGGCAGAAACATTTACTGTTTTCTTCTAAACATGCATGATCCGGCTACCAACCGGCTAGCCGAGTAAGAATTGTCTCCTACATGGCTGCCAGAAATGACATTGGACCAGCCATATGTTAAGTGCCGAGGTGACAAAACACTGCACACTAACATACGGCAGGTAAGATCATGAATGCCAAATGGCAATCACAATGTATTACTGTTTTCGACCGCCTCGATCATTACCAAAGGGCAATAAAGCGATCTTAGGAGAGGTAACACAAATTCATGCCAAAAAAATTTTTTTTTTAACGCCGCCACTGCCAGCATGATAGGGTGTAGTGTGCCTACCACACCAACATTGTTGGCGGCGCTGATGCACGTCTGCCGTGCCTACAGAGCGGCGGGGTGAGTGTGCCCGCTTTCATCTGCAGGGACGGCAGAAAGATGGGTTTTAATCCTGGCCCAAACTGGCCAGACCAGCAGGGTATGTGTACTGCCGATCAGCCAGAATGGCAAGGAAAGGGGTTTTTCCTGCCACTCGGACAGAGGGTAGGGTGTAGTGTGCCTATACCCCCAGCCCCAAATGGCAGGCTGCGCAGGTGTGCTTGAGTGGGACGGAGTGTAAGGGTGTTGTGTGCCGACCACATCCGTCACCACCGCCAGCTGTGAACACTGCGGTCTCGGATAGTCCTCATTGACCACAGTACCCCCACCCTCGCAAGTAATGTTTTTTTTTCCTGACTAGAGAACCCCCATGATCCATCCCCCGTGGATCATGGTATGTCTCTCAGACCAGGAAGGAGAGTTCACTAAATATGCCAAAATATTTTGTGATAGTCTCCGAAACAAATTTTAAACAGAACGCGCTTCCATAGGCTTATGTATATTTCACAGTATCGTAATAAATTTATGGTGTTCAATTTGTTATTAAAGGAGAAGCGATCATAAAAGAAGTATTTACAGAAATCGTTCAATTAATATTCTGTGTCATGTTCCACAATTTAAATTTTAAACCAAAATTATGGATACCTCAATATAATGTAATATTTATATTGTTTAGATTGTTATTATTTCTAAAATATGTCTTTTTCTTATTTACAATTATTTCCCTTTATTACTAACCTAAAATACGTCACTTTTTTTTTCCTTTGTTGACTATTACGTCACATGAATGAATTGAATAAGGGTTGAGATTTAGTAGCGCCGTACACAATGTTTACAATGCAAACTAACCCATTTATGATGGGGGCTTCACACAGAGGGTGTATGGAGGGGGACCAGTTTGAGGAGGGCCCCCAAAGTATTTTTTAAACTAAATATTAAGTGCATTATCTCATGTCAAAATGTAGTGGCTCCCGAAGATGCCTAAAATCCCTTGGTTCGGCATTGGTTTCACAGAACTATAATGTTGAAAGCTTTGATATGTCTTTCTTTTTTAAGACGCCTAATGTTTTCTGCGTCTGCGGCCTCAACTGCATTGATGGAATACTATGTTTTTAATTGAAGGTCAGCTAAAAGCTACACAACGATTCTTTCTTCTCAGGACCAAGCTTGAGAAGCGTCAAAAAAATGTCAAAATGCAGGGGCAGCCCCCAAAGAGGCCAAGCCCACCGGGCCCCTAAATCCTTAGGTTCTGCACTGCCGGGTCGGCAATTTTTCTTAGTTAATTGTAATATGCTACAATGTATAACAGTAAATAAACCACCTGATAAACATGTAGCGTTTTGCTTAACACAAGCACTCACTCACGTCTCTCTTTTTTTTTTAATTACGCCATGTTGAACATCATAAAACATTAAATGAATAACTGTTTGGAAAGGAGTCCATTAAAATACTATGAAGGAATTGTGATTTTAAGAGTTGTTGTTTATGTTTACCTATAGTGAGGATTATTTTCTGTGGGAGGAACTATTTAACATATGAACTTTATTTGATGTATTATTAGGTGTCCCTATTCTCAAATGTATTTTGGCTACAATAATCTGTTCATGTCCTTGGGGCCACTGCAAGTATATAGACTGATTGTTAACGAGCTAATATATATATCACCATTTTCTACTCAAAATGTGTGCCTACTCGCCGGTCCGGGTACCGGGCCTTTGATAACTAGTTTGTTCTACTTAGTAAAACGTATTACCTGCCCCCTGCTATTGCCTGGCCCCTGCTGTAGAATTTTCACGCTACGGGGCTGGTGCCCAGGTATCGCATTAGAAAGGTATGTGTGTGTGAAGTCCCCGTAAGGATGAGATGCAATCTCTTAGATCCTATAAACCACTAATGGGACGATTTTTGCAGTGCCCTTCTTTCATCCCCACCTTATCTTTGTATTTTTAAAGGGGCCCACTATTTTCTTATGTGTCCGGGGTTCCAACAAACCTTAATCCACTTCTGATAAGGAACTTTTACAACAAGAATCTGACTGGAGGCCCATGGTGACCCCAGCCCTGGTTAGCAACAAATGTAAATGAAATAAAAAGATATAAACATCACTTTTCATATTAATACAAATGAATGTTCACATGTTACCTATTGTTCAGCACCTTATTGTTATGTATACAGATAGTACACATGTTAGTATTGTTTGGTACAGTACGTATATGCAGTGGCGTTCCAGTGGTTGGTGTCACCTGGTGTGGGAAATTCATGGTGTCTCCCCCCCCCCCCGCCATCCCCAAGTCTTCTACCATAAACAATGGAGCATATTTTGAATTTTTCTGCACTAGACTATAGAGAATCGCCTACAATTGTAATGTTTGAGAAATACGTCGTCCTATTGGTCCAAAATTTGATGAGTTTTAACGACATACGATAAAACAAGCAATTTAAGTCTCTTCCGTTTCGGACAAAGGACATTTTAGAGCATTTTCGTTACGGTTACGCCGGACGAAATCCGTATAGAGAGGGAAGTAATCATGTTGAATAATTGTTACAAAAATAAATAATGATTACGCCCCTTTGATTAGCTTTTATTATTTATATTTAAAATATAAGCAAAAACGGTACATAAGAAACTCTTATATTTTGTCCCTGGGAGGCCAGATCGCGAAATGGACTTTTGATGTACACTTGGCAGGCCAAGACCTACAAAATGATATATACATCATGGGTCTAGGACTTATGGTTGCTGAGATATAAGGCGCTCCATTGTTAACATAGCTTATATAGTAAAAAACGGTACATAATACGCCCTCTTTTTCGGCCCTCAGAGGTCCTATCGCAAAATGAACTTTTGATGTACACATGGCAGGTCAAGACCTACAAAATGATATATACATCATGGGTCTAGGACTTATGGTTGCTGAGATCTAGGGCGCTCCTTTGTTAATATAGCTTATATAGTAAAAAACGGTACTTTATAAGCCCCCTTTTACGGCCCTCAGAGTTCAGATCGCGAAATGGATTTTTGCTGCACACATGGCAGGCCAAGACCTACAAAATGATATATACATCATGGGTCTAGGACTTATGGTTGCTGAGATCTAGGGCGCTCCTTTGTTAATATAGCTTATATAGTAAAAACGGTACTTTATAAGCCCCCTTTTACGGCCCTCAGAGTTCAGATCGCGAAATAGATTTTTGCTGCACACATGGCAGACCAAGACCTACAAAATGATATATACATCATGGGTCTAGGACTTATGGTTGTTGAGATCTAGCGTGATGACGGACAGACAGACAAAACGGGGACAATAGAGCATTTTTTATTTCCTGGTCTTCATTCTTTGGATATCTAGCGCACACCCCCTTTAGCTTTAGAATCTTGCCTTGTCACAGCACTGAAAGGTCCATCCATGTTCTGAAAAAAATACTTCCTTTTTTGATAATTTCAACCCGAAAAAATTATCTGAAACTGGTAAATTCCAGAATGAAGCAACTGATAAAATATTCCAATGTTTCTCATTAAATTGACTCATCATCACATTGGTTACATTTTCATCTGCCACTTCAAATCAAATTGGTGTACGTCCATTCCATGTATGTATGCGCAAATCTCTACCATTTCTACAGAATGAATGCCGCTAGCATAGGATGAATGAAACACAGTATCAAGTGTGGGCTGATCAGCAACGTCTTTATGGACTCAGGTCATCATATGGTCTCTTGACTTATCCAACTATGGATTCATTTCCCCCCCTGTCGTTGCTTACACCCACTGTGTTTTTTTGATTTGTCTGCTCCATGTGGCATAATGGAATATTCTCGAGCATGGAAGTTAACAAAATATACAAAGTCATCTGTTATAATTCTGGAATGTACACTATTGAATTATTTAAATGCTAATAAGACACTATAATTTAAAATCTAGTAACAACACTGGCTGGATTATCCTAGGTTAAATGTGTTATTTTGTACTTAATGCTGGATTTATCATAATACTGTAAGCGATAAAAACGATTTTATTACTAACTATATTTCAGAAAGATGTATTTTACTTTCACTAAACTGCGTCTGTAAATGTCTCCAGTTTCTTGAAACCACGTGACTACATGCGGCATTTTTTTAATGCGTTTACAAATAACTCCAGATTGATCCGAGCAGCTTTAAATTGTACTCATTTCCATAAGCTCCAGACGATCTGAATGGTGGCACCCTAGGCTACTGTTATGCATGGTGGCACCCTAGGCTACTGTTATGCATGGTAACACCCTAGGCTACTGTTATGCATGGTGGCACCCTAGGCTACTGTTATGCATGGTAACACCCTAGGCTACTGTTATGCATGGTGGCACTCTAGGCTACTGTTATGCATGGTGGCACCCTAGGCTACTGTTATGCATGGTGGCACCCTAGGCTACTGTTATGCATGGTAACACCCTAGGCTACTGCTCTGCACAGTGGCACTCATGTTTTCAACAATGATCGGTCATAAAACCCGACTAGACCTACGGTAGTTCTTTTTGATATGACATTTATAATTATTCATTATGGTGTCACCCGGTACGGCCCGCACCCCCGCCCCCCCCCCGCAACCTCTAGTGACGCCACTGCGTGTATGTACATAGATAGTACACATTTTACCTATTGTTTGGCTCCCAATGTTGTTGGTAACTTTGATGTTGGTGGTAGTGTTGCTGAACCCGTAGGACTTGATGAATAGTGTAGGAATGTACAGGCCCATTAAACAGTCGTCGGAGGCGAATTTCGGATTTTTGACTTCTGTGATATTCTGAAAAAATAATTTATCGATTAGTGGCTTATTTAATATTGTGAAATATAATTTTGGATCACTAGCTCATTTAATGTTCTGAAATATTATTTTGGATTACTTTCTTCTTAAATATGGATTGGACTGTCCAACCATCTTAAAAGTGGGTAAATTGGCTCGAGAAAATAAAGTCAACATAGAATGGCTATGGCTTCAGAAACAGCTGAGCTCTACTACATCTTTCGTCTATGGTCTGTATCACATATATATCTAATAAGTTGTCTGTATCAGATAGACATCTAATATGTTGTCTGTATCAGATAGACATCTAATCTGTGGTCTGTATCAGATAGATATCTAATATGTTGTCTGTATCAGATAGATATCTAATATGTTGTCTGTATCAGATATATATCTAATATGTGGTCTGTATCAGATAGATATATAGTCTGTTGACTGTATTAGATAGATATCTAATCTGTGGTCTGTATCAGATAGACATCTAATCTGTGGTCTGTATCAGATAGACATCTAATCTGTCGTCTGTATAGCCTTTACGAGGGGATCTTCAATGTTTTGAAATATAATTTTGGTCTTAAATTATATTCTATAATCAGAGGTCGTTTTATTTATTAACATTATAAGATGAACTCTTTGAAAAGTTGGAAAACAAAAACACTATCACGTGATTACAGAGACAACCAGCAGGTTACATTACATACATATCTCACAAATGAGCCTAACCAGCAGATTACATTACATACATATCCCACTAATGAGCCTAACCAGCAGATTACATTACATACATATCACACAAATGAGCCCAACCAGCAGATTACATTACATACATATCACACAAATGAGCCCAACCAGCAGATTACATTACATACATATCACACAAATGAGCCCAACCAGCAGATTACATTACATACATATCACACAAATGAGCCCAACCAGCAGATTACATTACATACATAGCCCACAAAGGAGTCCAACCAGCAGGTTACATTACATACATATCACACAAATGAGCCCAACCAGCAGATTACATTACATACATATCACACAAATGAGCCCAACCAGCAGATTACATTACATACATAGCCCACAAAGGAGTCCAACCAGCAGGTTACATTACGTAAATATATCACAAATGAGCCTAACCATTTGGGGTTGTTCAAATTGCGTGTAGAGGGGGTACTGAGGTTGTAAAGTGTAAAATCAAGAAAACAAGGGATGGTTTTGGGGGGGGGGGGCATTAGTTAACGGTTTCCCTGAGTTTTATACTCACATTTTTTAGGTTTGTCCAACATTCGCTCTACTAAGTAAAACTTAAAAGTTAAACCATGAAATGTATACATTATTTATCTCCTACCAAACTGCAATGTTTTTTGGCAGCTTGCTCCAGTGAGTCCAAACGTAAAATGCTGTCATTAGCCAGGACTTTCAGCGCCTTGGGTGTAAAAGTAAAGGCTTGTGTGGCGTAGAATTGTATATCAGCAACACTGGGCTGGTGGACTGAACCTACAGTTGTGGAATACACATGTTTAAATAATATTTAAACATCAACTCATCACTAACATTGAGATATGTTTATTCACTTTAGAAGAGGGGGGGGGTATGTCATGGCGTCATCATCAAATGGTGACAAATGAGCCTGGTAACTACATTTGAAATGTTTTTATTGGACAAATTAAAATTGAATTTTACTAAAATATTTAAGCCTACATCGGTAGTAACATTGTTTCTGCTAAAAAAAAGTACTAAAGTAAAGCAAATGCTGCACATGGTTGCGTAAACCAAGTGCCAATCTAAGTGGACTGCCACCTTCTGTATACGTCACTGGTGGCAGTAGATGTTAGTTATCTGTTATCTGTTCAGCTAGTTGTATCATTTTAATGAAATCTGTCGTTATTAATAATAGACTAGACTTGGCTAAACGTCTGGGTGTTCGTCTAGTTTTTCTATTAGAAAATAGACTAATAAGTAAGGTTCCAGTAAAAAGGACCTCGTAAAACAAAAAACAAAACAAAACAATCAGTACAATTATTGCCTACGAAAAAAACAATGAGAATGAACTTCTTCACCTATAGCGCATGGTTTAGGCTGGCACCCGTATCCCTGGTTTGGTTGGAGAATCTGCTCCAGTAGCACATTGCACTCTGTAGCTGAACCCGTGCCTTTCAGGCTGTAAGTGGAGCCACTTTCTAATTTTATATTCGTCTTGTCACCTGTAAATGAAAAACTAGGCAAGTTGTACACAGTAATTTAGGTGACTTGGAGTTTGATGTACTTGCTGCATGTGTAGAGTTCAAATCCAAGTGAGACCAGTCACCTATCTCTTACATTGTGCATCCACGGCAACGACAAACTCGATTATGGTAGAAAGGATAAATGGGAACTACAGAGACGGCTTGGCATTGGTTTATAAGATCCAACTATTAGACCTAAACATATCATCCATATTAGGGCCTTGATGATAATTGAAACAAATTCTGTATTATGAAACTACTAGAAAATATTCTGTATTATGAAACTACTAGAAAATATACTGTATTATGATAATAATAGACAATATATTGCATGTCCTGGGTTCGATTCTCGGTGAGGCCCATGGAATTTTTCCAGGTGAATTTTGGCACAAAGTCGTCCCACAAGTCCACCCAGCTTTAAATGGGTACCTGACTTAAGTTGGGGAAGTAAAGGCGGCTAGTTTGTGCTAACTACACAATCCCTTCATATGCCGAGGTTATTGAAACAGATGAATTCTACACTTCATCTGCCCCGATGGCTCGTTTGGGCTAAGGGAACTTTACTTTTTTTTTAAATATAAGTATGCATTTGCCCTTCCCCCCCTACATTTTGGAAAAATTTCCTGAAAGTTTATTTGCCCCTCACCCCCCTCCCCTACATTTTGGAAAAAATCCCTGAAAGTTTATTACATTGAAGAACATGTACATATATCAAACATAAAAAAGACATCCGCAAGTATAAATTATTGACATTATTGTAATTTTCGAAAGAATGGTTTCAGTATCAAACAGTTACTATACTAAGAAAATAGAGTATACAATTATAAATTGCACTGATACAGAATTAATATTGTAATTTTAACTATTTATTCTGGAACAAACATTGTAAACGTTTTGATATGTGTCCAAATCGATTGATAACATTTTCATTAATTTTTTCCTTGTTTTGAGATATTCTTTTTCTGCGGATACTCATCATACAAAGACCAGATAAACGATCATCACCAGTTGTTGAGCGTAGTCACGTTTTTACGGGTCTTAGAGTGCTAAATGATCTCTCGATTGTGCATGTTACTGGAAAAGTCAATGATGTCAAAAAAGCCATTTTAATCATGGGAAAAAAATTGGTTTTATCTAAAACCTCACAAAGAGTCATTGTTTTTCCCCTTTACTAGTTTTACATTTCCATATATCATACAAGGTTTCAATCTCATCGATTAAATTGTCAAATGCGTAATATGCAATGATAGCCTCGGCTTGATCCTTAAATGCGAGTCTTTCTAGTTTTCTCATCAAAAAGGGATGCAAAACTAAAAGGGAAAATGCTGGATTATTTTCTACACAAAAACGAGTTTCCAGTTTATAGAATCAAGGTAGGGTGTAAAAACAGTTATTCTAAAATAATCCTTCGGCAAATCAACTTTTGGATTTTCCCTGTTCAATTGTCTTCCAGCTTGTTGTGGAGGTTGAATGTCGACACCTGTGTCATCTACAACACATTTTGTAACTAAAAATTTCCTTATACCTCTCATCACAATTCTGTCGATCAACAGCCAATGTAGTCAACAATTCTTCAATGTATTTTTGTACTGCCAGTAAATCTAAATGCACCGACTGTAATTTTTGGGTCACAGCTTCTAGGTTGGATGAATATTTTTGTATAATACCTAAACAAACAACAAATGTACCCCAACCCTAACCTCTAAAGCACAAAGTAACCGATGTGCAACTTGCTTACTTTTTCCAGATTGTTCTAAATATTCCAGTTATTTAAATTTCTGTCACATTTTCAGCGAAATTCCGCAAAGCTTTTATATTTATGTGTTCATCTAGTTTCACATAGCAAAGGAACATAAGAAATTAGTTTTCTTCGCTGATTAATTTCTCATAAAAACACTATAATTGACTTAATTTTTCCTATTGTGTTTCGTACAGCATTCACATTATTTAAATCGTTCACGACAAGATTTAGTTGATGTAAACTGCAATGTACAATTGCTGCTTTTGGGTCTTTTTTTCGAATTATTGCTTGGACTGCTCCTTCTTTACTTGCCATTGTAGAACATCCGTCTTATCCTTGACCAACAAGATTTGTCATATCTAATCCAAATTCTAATGAATTTGTAATGATGGTTTTCTTTGACAAATCTAACACCAAGTGACATCTGCTCAATGCCTGAAATTATGTTGTCTCGTCGGCACGTAAGTATAGACATTGCAACTGAATTATTTGCTTCACGAACAATGTCTTCACACAAGAGAGACCCACACATTTCGATCATAGTGTTTTGTGTAGTTGCCGAGATGCACTTAGCACTACAAGAACCAATTGACAAATGATTACCTAGAACTTCATCTCCAGATACACGAAACTCTAACAGGTCCTAAAAATTACCATAATGTGATTCTTTTCCACGAAGTGCCAAATCATACATGCCGCAAAAAAGGATTGAAGAAATGGTGCAATTTTCTTGAATTTGTCTTCTAAATGATGAGTTCAACAGCTCATCTATAGAAACTGCTTTGGCTACAATAATGCAACGAAATAGCTTGCATCCTTAATAAGAGCCTTTGTGCCATGTGCTTTAAATCTTTAAATTGTGTGCATGGTTTGATGAAAAATGCCCCCTGAACTCGTGGAATTACTTTTTGTGGAAATAACACGCAAAATTTGCAAAAGGCACCTTTTAACATTTGCGAGTTTACAACCCACGATGAATAGTCTGATAACCAAGCATATCTAAAACCTCTGTTTCCACCACTGTCAGGTGTAAAAATTATACTTTTTATCAGGGATCCAACAATCATGGATCAGAAGCTATTTCAACTCATTTGAAATGTCGTATATCAAGACATACCTTCCAATATTCAATTTAGGACGATTATAAACTTAGAAGAGTTGCCAGATTAAAAATAACCCTGAATGCCAAAAACATTTTCGAAGGTCAAATCAAGCTACAGAAGGCCAAATAAAAAAAAAAAATTAAAATCGGAACATGCTTGTAGTCAAAATGTTTGAATTTTCAAATACATTTATTTATGTCAATATAAATAAATATTGTTATACTTAACTTAGATTTAATTGAAAAATAAACCTGTAAGGCATTGTCAGTTTAAAAAAAAAGTATTTTTTTGCCCCCCTCTGGAAAAATTCCTAGCGACGCCCATGTAAGTATGTATTATTTTTGGATCATTTTTTTTTGTTTCCTCTATATTCACCCGATTCACAATGTTAAGTTAAAACTCCATGAACTGAATTCAATTTACCTGTCAACATACAAGGGTTGTCCAAGTCAGTTCCTCCACCAGTCTGCCTGGCAATTACATCTGCTAATCTTTCTTTAATGGCATTGGCGCCGTACTTCATGTAGCTCTGAGCGTACAGTTGGTACCTAGTACCTGCGATTGTTACCTGTCACAGACACATTAAGTCATTAGGTTCTCTGATATACGAAACTAAATGGTAAATAAATGATTCAACTCTCTTTTTTCTATTGCTTGATTGTGTAACATTTTTATTATTAATTACATGTTTAATATTTATTTCGATATATTCAAGACCTTGTCTTAAGTTGAACTTTAGCAAATAGTACCATTATCAAAATGAAAACTAGAGATATACATACAAGCAATGAATGAAAATCAAATTTTAAAGCACACAACTAATTTCCATTGTTTTCAAACAATTAACAATTCTATTAACTACAATGATTTTCATTTTATAATTAGAATTCAAAAGGATAGTTAAAAGTCATAGGGTTAGTAATGCACAAAAAACTGTAATTGAACTTTGTTAGAAGAGGGACAGGAACAAACGAGCTAGCAGAGTAGTGGAGCGCTTGACTGCCAACCGACAGGTTCATTTTGACTGACCGTACATTTCACTTATCTGATCGACATTTGTTCCGGCAAAAAGTATTTAAACTAATTATTACCATTTTTATTTATAATGCAATCCTTACTTATATTTTTAAAGAAATTTTTCCTATAAACCATTAGAATGCACTCCCAAATTATTACGTTGGAGGATATTGCACGGATCATAAAGTCTATTCTTAATAAAAAAAAACACACAATATCCACTGGAGTATATTAATACTGTCCCAGCCCGTGACACCTCGTTTTTATATGTATAAACTATGTATTTTGAAAACACAACAACAACAGACTGGACTGGTCATAGAGTAGCTTATGTTTATTTCGTCTTATATTTATTGTCTTATGTTTATGTATTTGTCTTATGTTTATGTATTTGTCTTATGTTTATGTATTTGTCTTATGTTTATGTATTTGTCTTATGTTTATGTATTTGTCTTATGTTTATGTATTTGTCTTATGTTTATGTATTTGTCTTATGTTTATGCATTTGTCTTATGTCTATAATTATGCATTTATCTTATGTTTATGTTATATGTCTTACTGAGGGTCATAGACGACAGGTATTTCAAATGTGGATTCTCACTGGTGGGAGACACATATTGTCACTATTATGAAACAGAATGTTGCAGCAATGAAATCAATATACTCAGGAATGAAAATAGATAATTTTTTCTTTGGGTTATCCAGATGGAAGGATATCTGAGATATGTAGACCACTTAAGTCCAGAAACCAGACTAGCTCAGCGTGCTGCATTAGTTCATTAAGAACATGGTCATGTTGTGCCACACAGCGGGAAGCAAGCTGTGCATCTTCTGATAAGATCGTTGCCATTTTTTGTTAAAATTCTATTTACGTTTTTACTTTAGAGATAATTTATCAGTTGATATTTAAATACTAAATGCAGTCATCAATTTAACTTTTGTTATGCATAACTTGATACACAGTTTCGGATTAAGTCTGATATATACCTTTAATACCAATAGAATTTGATGCCGGAATGAACCGAATTCGTAAAGTCGTTTTATTATGTCTGTCCGCCATCTTATATGTTCTTTACTGTTCTTAGTAAATGGAGCAAATACACATTTTAAAGAAGTTATAACTGTAAACTAACATGTACACATTTTGTTGTAAACTAACAGGCGCAAAATTAGTTGTCAACTCTTATGTACATAATCTGTTGTATTATCTTCTATTTATCGCCTCTAGACTTGTTTCAAATTTATTCAGCTTTCAATCGGTGGATACAATAGACTGACGCTACTCATTGTTCAATATACTAGTATTATTTAATCGGCCATAAAAATAATGTATTTGATAATTTCAGTGTGGTATGTTGTACATTAACTTCGCTGGTTGAACCACCGCTGTATCCAATACATCCTTGTCTTTATTTAATTTAATTTTATTGTTTAAACAACAGCAACAACAACAGAGGGTACATATGTTTATATTTAGTCCTTTCGTTTGTAAGTTTGTTTACAAGTCAAAATGAAAATGACCTAAGTAGATTATTTTCTTCAAATATGGAAAGGTGGAGTTTGTTAACGAAATCTATTTGTTTAATTAAAAAATAATGGCTATTTACAGAGTATGAAGGCTCATGATCATGTCTTCAATAAGAAATACATTATGTGTAGTTACAGATTATGAAGGCTCATGTTTGTGTTGACAAAGGTCCTATATGTTACATGTAAACAAATGATATAAATGATATACTGATTTACTCTAATGGGTATATCTTCTGCTACAAATCTAATGTATATACTTGTTTCTATAAGTCTATTGTGTATATTTTTTATGTAATGCAATTAAATGCAATTTTTGAGTTATTCATTTTTCATTTACGTTATCAGCAACAAGAGTTATTAATAAATGCTAAAATAGATTATTTTGATTTGACTGGTATCGTATTAATTAAAAATTAGTTCACTAACATTAGTTGAAGCTAATAAACCGTAAACGTGATCTCCAATACCAATACTGAAGTTCTGCTGCTTCAAAAAACTCGTAGTTGGAAAGATGAAAGGGATGACGTAATCAAGGTAAACGTAGCTAGTGCTATCAACAACAGAATGTACCTGAAATTCCTCAGCATAAAGTGGATCCCGGGGTATGAACGTTATCTGCATGGAGGCACCGCCCATTTCTAATAAACCGACAGATTTGTTGACAGGGCTGAAATAAGTCAAAGGTTAAAGGTTGTCGATAAATCTTAACAGCAATTTCTTTATGTATAGGCGAGGCCTATGTATTCATTGGCATTATTAATTTATTTGAACAAAAGAAAGAATACTTAAACAGATTACAGCGGAAACTCGGTTCTCAAACATAACATTATGTAACAATTTTTTGGTTCCTGGGTACAAAGTGTGTTTTCCTTACCCGTTATGTCTAAAACTAAACAAAATAAAATAGCTATTTGTTCCACACAAGCTTTGGTTTTGTGACGAGCATAATAATATTTTGAAATTATTCTGTTATCAAGACCATTCTTCATTCGCATTCAATACTGAGTAGTCTTCTAGAATAATCTAGAATATTCTTGAACTGCTAGTATGTCAGTTTATGAGAAAACTAGTTGAAAAGCCTGCTGACGCTGGCTGCTTGCTACCTGCCATATAATAAAAAATCCTTGTTGTGTTAAGATTTCCAGTTTTGGAATTCCCCAGACTATTTTTAGCAGAGCTTGCGAGTTCACTCCCCTTGAGTGAGACGAAAATTTGGAATTCCCTAGACTATTTTTAGCCGGGATCCACACGTACGGTCGGTCTACCGCCCAGGTTAAACGATTATGTGTTAGATTTTGGTTTATGTTATTGCTGAGTAGGAGAATAGCGAATGATAGTTAAAGAGCAGTTATTGATTTAGATGGCATCAAGAGAGCCATGAAGTTTGCTATCCTGCGAATTAGGCGGCTACTGACTGTCAAACAACTTCTATTTCTGCAAGGTGGATCCTACCAAAGGTCGCACTGGCAAGAATGCGCCTCAGATCCTTATCCAAACGTTCCTTCTTCCATTGCGCATGTACTACACTGACCCCGAGCTGCTCGTTCACGCACCCCGAATAGGGATCAGCTATCTACAGGAGACAGCAGCAAGTCAGACAGCGAGGAAGACATTGGAGATACAGTCTACGATTTCGCAGATACGGTTGAAGAGAGAAGGCCACACTTCCCTAAATAGAAAGACGTCAAAGAACTGATTGTCGTACAAAGTCCGGTGATGAGTTTCTGACATCCAGGCTCAAGCAGTGGAACTTGTTGGATAAATGCATGCAAGTCAATGATCAGTGAAAGAGCCACCAAACATTTTCTAACTTCTCTAGTCAGCAAGATGGTCTGTACTTGTTCAACAATGTGACTGGTCTATTCGAGTCTATAGGTATCACATGTAACCCCAGTGAATGACGCCTCTTCATAGACAGATCATCCCGGAGACTAAAAGCGGTGCTGCTTCACAACAAAAACAACTAGTGTCTCTCCCTAAGGCTCACTCTGTGCATCTCAAAGAGGACTACACCAGTGTAAAGATGTTGCTGAGTACCTTGTAGTATGACTATGGATGGGAGGTCATCGGAGACTTCAAAATGGTGGGCCTTCAAGGCAGTTTCACGAAATGTCCTTATTTCCATTTGTCTCTGGGGCAGCCGTAACACTAAGGCGCACTATCACAAAAGGACTGGCCACAACGGACCTTGTTCTATGTGGGGAAGCGCACAAAAGTCAAGGCTGGTATCTTCAACAGATCGCAGATCAAGAATATCATAGAATGTGATGAGTTCGCCAAGTTGCTGAACAGGAGGGAGATACAGGTTTGGAACAGTTAATTTGCAGTTGTTGATGGTTTTTTGAATAATCGCAAGGCCGATAGCTTGGTGCAGTTTGGTTCGGACTCTCATAAAAAAATACAGACTGTCTCTCAAAGTTCATATCGTTGTCGCTCATCTTGACGAAAATCAAGGAGAACATGGGAGTTTACTCAGAGGAGCGCTTTCTACAAAATATATTGGACTTTGAACGTCGTTACCAAGGACAATGTAACAAAAACATGATTGGGAACTATACATTTGGGTGTTTCTTTGAGAAAGGAACTTGCAGTACACTCACAAATCTAGAAAACCTATTTACATTGTAACCTTTTTGCGTGTTTTTCAACTGTCTTTGTCTGTTTATCATGCTAGTGTTTTTCAACTGTCTTTGTCTGTATATCGTGCTAATGTTTTTCAACTGTCTTTGTCTGTTTATCATGCTAATGTTTTTCAACTGTCTTTGTCTGTTATCATGCTAATGTTTTTCAACTGTCTTTGTCTGTTTATCATGCTAATGTTTTTCAACTGTCTTTGTTTATAATGCAAAATGTTTTTCAACTTTCTGTGTCTGTATATCATGCTAATGTTTTTCAACTGTCTTTGTCTGTTTATCATGTTAATGTTTTTCAACTGTCTTTGTCTGTTTATCATGCTAATGTTTTTCAACTGTCTTTGTCTGTATATCATGCTAATGTTTTTCAACTGTCTTTGTCTGTTTATCATGCTAATGTTTTTCAACTGTCTTTGTCTGTATATCATGCTAATGTTTTCAACTGTCTTTGTCTGTTTATCATGCTAATGTTTTTCAACTGTCTTTGTCTGTATATCATGCTAATGTTTTTCAACTGTCTTTGTCTGTATATCATGCTAATGTTTTTCAACTGTCTTTGTCTGTTTATCATGCTAATATTTTTCAACTGTCTTTTTCTGTATATTATGCTAATGTTTTTCAACTGTCTTTGTCTGTTTATCATGCTAGTGTTTTTCAACTGTCTTTGTCTGTTTATCATGCTAATGTTTTTCAACTGTCTTTGTCTGTATATCATGCTAGTGTTTTTTCTCTAGATCGCATGAAAAATATATATATGCACTTCCTTGTTTTGTCAAAAAAAATGCAACATTTTTTCTGGCCTGTGGTCATAAAAACAATGTTTGAGCTGAATGTTTTTCTATGGGATTTTAGACATAGGCAGTTGAAATATGACACTTGGAAGCCAGGAACAAAGGTTGTGTTATTTAGTGTACTCTGCATGAGTCTCATTGATGAATTGAATAGTTCGTAAACCAAAATGACCCCGAACCGAATTGGACCTTAAGGCATTCTTTAAATTAGTGAAATGACATATTTTTCTAATCTTTATATTCTCATTATGTTATGTGCAGTGATCTAGCTTTATTGTGTTATGTGCAGTGATCTAGCTTTATTGCGTTATCTGCAGTGATCTAGCTTTATTGTGTTATGTGCAGTGATCTAGCTTTATTATGTTATGTGCAGTGATCTAGCTTTATTGTGTTATGTGCAGAGATCTAGCTTTATTATGTTATGTGTAGTGATCTAGCTTTATTGTGTTATGTGCAGTGATCTAGCTTTATTGTGTTATCTGCAGTGATCTAGCTTTATTGTGTTATGTGTAGTGATCTAGCTTTATTGTGTTATGTGTAGTGATCTAGCTTTATTGTGTTATCTGCAGTGATCTAGCTTTATTGTGTTATGTGTAGTGATCTAGCTTTATTGTGTCATGTGCAGTGATCTAGCTTTATTGTGTTATGTGTAGTGATCTAGCTTTATTGTGTTATGTGCAGTGATCTAGCTTTATTGTGTTATGTGCAGTGATCTAGCTTTATTGTGTTATGTGCAGTGATCTAGCTTTATTGTGTTATGTGCAGTGATCTAGCTTTATTGTGTATTTCACTATTTGGATTTGGTTCGTAATCTGAAACATTGTACGTAATCAGCGTCAAAAATGCCTAAACAAATAAATGTTGATTGTATTGTTTAATTAAAAAAACAACATCAAAAAGCCCTTGAAAACTATCTGATCTGTTTACATTTGTTGGTTATAATTATTGTTAGACATACATACAACGTAATAGTTATTATTGTAAACATGGTTTGGATATTTTGACTATCAGGATCTCTGACAAATTTGTCACAATAATTAAATATACAGTACAGTGTTAGCCATGTCTATTACCCCGATTGACGCTAATCTCATTTTGACAATCTCATAATTACAAAAGATCTTCTGGGAAATTACTAGTAAAAAAGATAAATAAAATAAAAAAAGAGAGATTTTTTTTAATAATCGAAGACAGCGCGAAAAATTTAAATCATTTAATTTGGAGATGGCCACTTTAGAATATTTTAATTACTTATTAGAGGCAAAGAGACCTTTCAGACAGCACCATCCCAGCAGATAGCACCATCCCAACAGATAGTACCATCCAAGCAGATAGCACCATCCAAGCAGATAGCATCATCCGGCAGATAGCGCCATCCAAGCAGATAGCACCTTCAGAATAACTGTTTACTTGGAGGAATAATAAATAGAAGCCGATGGTACCGTCGGAATAGGAGTCCATTCATCCCAGAACATGGTACCTTCAAAATGACTGACTTACTTGTAGGAGTCAAAGAATCCCAGCAGATAGTTGGCCGCTATCCACGAATAGACGCCTTCCTCTTCACCCGACAAAACTGACGCCCATTCAGGGTGGAAGGCGAAAGGACCACTGGCCAGATCCTGTTTAATGTGGTCAAACAAAGTGGACGCCTCCTCAATACTCAGAGTTCGAACACCTGTAGATATTTATTTAAAGGGGTATCACAAGCAATGCTAAAATTGTCTTTCTTCAATGTGAGAAATTTTTTTTTAAGCTGCAAACAGAGCAACTAAAATTATAAAACCAACATATGATGTGTCTCAATCAAATTTGAAAGCCCAATATATGATGTGTCTCAATCAAGTTTGTAAACCCAACATATGATCTGTCTCAATCAAGTTTGTAAACCCAACATATGATGTGTCTCAATCAAGTTTGTAAACCCAACATATGATGTGTCTCAAGTTTGAAAGATATGGAGGAACCACGTGTGACACAGACATGTCGGGAGAAGAACCCTTTACATACATCCTGGAGATCCGACTCACTAACACATCACCAGCCAACTTAACATAAAAAAATATACATTCCAAATACGAGTGGTTCAAACCAGGCTTGAGGAGCCGGAGCCGGAGCCGAGGAGCCGGGAGCCGCTACTTTTTGCTGGAGCCGGAGCCGAAAAAATAGGCGGCTCCACGGCTCCCAAATGTTTTTTTTACAGCAGAATTTTTTTTTTAGCTTTAAAATTACAATTTTGTTTGATTGTTTGCCTCCTACAATTTGAAATGTTGTCATGTTTTACGAACGCCACAACAGTAACACGCACATCACCACAAGAAATCTTTAATGGGGAATCGTTTTGTGTTCGTTTTAAATCTTGTTTACATTCCGAAATTTTTTTAATGGCATGTTATTTTGTTATATATAAAGTTAAAACAGTTTTATTTCATAGAATAATTTTATCAATCATTTAAAAATAAATTTTTACTACGACGACAAATAGAACGTGTATTATTTGACCGCGAATTTGTAATAGACTAAAAACAAAATGGTAGCTTTCTGCATTTAACAATTTTATTATAAACAGAATATCTGAAATAGAGCAGATAAATTTATAAGGCTGTGGCTATTCGGACCCGGGTCCCAATAAAATTCGATTGTTATTTGGACCCGTGGCAAATATGCACTAAGCTTAGCTATATTTAAACTTTATTAGACGGAACCCAAAAAAATAATAATAGAGTCCGCTTAGTGAAACCCTAGACACTGAGTAACGATTAAATCATACAATTCAAACAATTATAAAAAAAATAAACAAAAAACAATAATAAAGTTTATGTAAAGCTAAGCTAAGTGCATATTTGCCACGGGTCCGAATAACAATCAGACTTTATTGGGACGGGGTCCGAATAAAAATCGGAGTTTATTGGTACCCGGGTCCAGGCCCGTAGCCAGATGGGGCTAGGGGGCTGACCCCCAACCCCCCGTTCATGACCTGAGCCCCCCCCCCGTGCATGATTTGAGCTTTTTGACAAAATTTTAATAATAACGGCTATATAACATCAATCATTTTGTTCAATTTTGTTTTAGGGGTCCGTACAGAGCTGGCCAATCAACTTTTGAAAATATTAATAACAGCACGGGGGCCCGTGTCACCCATGCCCAGGGACCCGAAATTTCTGTCGGTGGGCCTGTTCGCAACCTTGTAATAGTTTTATATACATGTATTGCTATCTTCTGAGGACAACTAGCAACTTAAATAAGTTAATAAAATAATATTGACTTCTGACTTCACTTTTATACATATGTATAATAAAATAATAAAGTACAAACTCCGTGATGTCTGAGTGATGTTATTTAATTTGCAAATGTACTTTTTAGCAGAATTAATTTTATTTTAAATTGAATAATTGCGACTGGTCAATTTGTTGTTGATAGATCTGTTCTTTGTTTTCAATAGTTTATAAGAAATATCACACAAATAGCTAAGCTATATTCGTGCATCTTTGTCGTTCTTCCCGGGTTGTAAGTTAAACAAACAGTATAATAATATAAATCAAGTATCCATTATGTAACAATTGTGTAGCAGAACAAATGGTCAATATATTTATAACAGGAATCAGAAATCGCTCAGCCTCAATAAATTTTTATCATTAAAACTCTTTACTATTTAAATTATTTTTAACAAAACTGCAACATGCCATGCATTATTGAAACGTAGTTAAAATTATATATTTCTAATTAATAGCTAAACAATCGGTACTAAAATGCACCATTCCAGATATGGAACTGCAAAAAATTTCTTGGGGAGGGGACTCACTGAGGTCCCCTCCCAAAACTCCTCCTCTCCGTTCGCAAGCTTTCGGCGCTTCGCACCTCCATCTTCGCCCCCCACCCCCGAACATTTCTTCTACCCCACCAGGGGCGGAATTATGGGGAGGGGCCGGGAGGGCATGCCCCCCCCCCCCCGGTTATCGCAAGTTTAGGTAATACATCATTAAATTATCGAAATATTTTTTGTTCAAAGACCAATTTTCAACAATGAAAACAGTTGTCTAGATCCGCCGCTGTACCCCAGAATCAGTTCTTCGGCACCCCCCCCCCCGCCGAAAAAAAATTCTTCCCCCCCCCCCCCCAATGCAATAATCCTGGCTACGGGCCTGCCCGGGTCCCAATAGTCACTTCGAATTTATAAATAATAAATATTGTTACGGGCTCTTTTGTAGATAATAAACACACAGTGAAACACACAGGTATATCAACAGATAAGTCAACGCTTATTGATTTGAAATATAAACTAAATGAACTTTATTTAAGCTACTCGTGACTGCACGACTATCTCATACAAACTCTAATACAACACCGAATCTATAAAACTACATCTCTGTCTAAACTCCAATCTAACACTAATACAACATACTGACTTAAAAACTAACTTACAACTCCTGGTCCCCGATCTGGTGGGTGGGGATGGGGGGGGGAGGGGTGTTTCGACCTGAGTCCAGTAGGGCTTTGATCTCGGGAGGAGAATAGGGGGCGGGGCGTTACGCAATCAAAGCCTGACTCGGAGGTTTGACCAGAGTCCAGTGGTGCTTTGATTTCGGGAGAAGAATAGGGGGCGGGGCGTTACGGACATCAAAGTCTGACAATAGGGCTTTGATTTCGGTCACTTTAAACTGTGCTTAAGGAGTGGGGATGAAAGGTACGTAATATGGGGTACTGTGATGTGGGGGGGGGGGGTGCGATCGTAACAAATATAAATACTGAAGTTTTTAGAATATTTTAAATAATGTATCAATTTACTATTGGCTAATTTAATCATTGAAATAACTTTTTAGTACTTATGAAAATGGCGAATAGTGAACCCTCTATCGAAAATAATAATATGTTTTTGGATGCACTGAAATGGTTTGTTTTTAGTAAAACCGACAATGCGTATATTTTTCAAGTTCCTGACTATGGGGGTGAACGCGGCAAAATTTGCATAACTTTTTATCAGCGGGATGTTAGCGTGGAGCAATTACACAAATTTTTGTCTCGTGTGATACTATCTTAATAGGGAGCCGGAGCCGGAGCCGTCGTATTTGTGGGAGCCGGAGCCGAAAAAAAAATATGGCGGCTCCGCAAGCCTGGTTCAAACAACTTGGTAGCATGACACATATTTGAGAGATTTTTCAGCCTTGGAATTCAACCGTCCTACAGAATTAAAACGCCCAGTGCATTGTATGACGAACTGTACCGGTACATTTCCCGGCGCGCAGATAATAAACACAGATAATAAACACAGTTATTAAACACAGATAATAAACACAGTTAATAAACACAGATAATAAACACAGTAAATAAACACAGTTAATAAACACAAATTATAAACACCAGGGGTGGGGTGTCGGTACAAATATTTGCCGACAACGACACCGACTCTGGTGTCGGCATTCCATCAGCCGCCGACACCGACACCGTGGGGGGGGGGCGGACAAAGGAGATAACTGTGTATTTTTTCCCATGAATATATCTCATACTATATATTAAGATACTCGTCTAATTGTATATTTATTCTTCTTCCTTTGGCTCTACAGCCCATTTAGGGCCCTGGCCTGCCATTAGGGTGGCCCAAAAAATCCAACTTTGTGCCACAAACCGCTGCACCCTTTTTTGTGTTCCTTTTGCCTTAGGTAGTAGACTGTTAAAATTTTACAACTAAATTCCAAGTAGAAGTTGATGCTCACAGGCCTCGTTGTTTTACCTTTTACGGCATTTTACTCGATTTCGTTGAAAAACAACAGTAATAAACTATAGAAGATGAATCAGGTAAAAATGAAACAGAGAGCTGTGAATCATCCAATAACTTTGAAGTCCTAGATAAATATGAACCAACCAAGTCCAAGCTCAACTAAAAAAAAACGGACAAACAAGACGGAGATTGGGTATCATAATTCCTTGTTCACTAAGCATGTCACCAGTGCCTTGGATCTCAACCAAACGTTTGATCGTGAAGCTTTGTGATTGATGATTCCTATTGCTGCAGCGCTGGGACATGATCCTTCATCTTTGACAGTTTCACGAAGCACCATACAAAGAGCCAGGTGTAAACAAGCAGGAGATATAAAGGTTTCATTCAAGCATGATTATCCTCTAGTTCTACACTAGGATGGAAAAATCTTACCTGAAATCCTGATTCTTGGAGAAGTTGGCCGCTTGCTGGTGCTGGTTTCTGGTGATGGCAGTGAGAAATTACTAGGTGTCCCTAAACTAACATCAGGGACAGGACAGAATGCTGCTGATGTTGTTTATGGTCAGTTAGAACAGTGGGCACTGGTAGAAAACATCCAGGCTATGAGCTTCGACACCACTTCTGTCAACACTGGTCGTTTCAATTGAGCTTGGGTACTACTTGAGAATCGTATTGGTCGTGAACTATTGTGGCTGGCATGTCCTCATCATGTTCTTGAACTGGTATTGGCAAAGGCTTTCAGTTTGTGTTGCGGTCCTTCTAACTCACCAAACATACCTATGTTCAAAAGATTTAAAGAAGTTAGGGGACGCATAAAGCTTGACAACTATAGTAAGTTGGAACTGCCTTCAAGCACTGATGTTTTCCGAGAAAACACGGTGAGCTTCCTGACAAATTTCGCTGACTTGAAGTCCCAGGTCAGAGATGATTATGAAGAACTTATTGAACTGAAAATGATCATCTTAGGAGATCCACCAAAAACCATTCACTGGAGAGCACCAGGCCCTGTACATCATGCTAGGTGGATGGCTAAGCTGATGTATGCCTTCAAAATTTACATTTTCCTTCATCAGAGAGAATTTTTCAGTCTTACATCCAAGGAAGAGAGCCAACTCAAACGATTTGTACAGTTTGGAACCTTGTTGTACACAAAGTCCTGGATTCAAGCACCCTGTGCAGCGGAACCACCTGGAGGAGATCTTTTGCTCTGGAAGGACCTGCAGCAATATCAGTCTGTTGATCATGACATCAGTATTGCAGCACAGAAAATTCTCCAGAATCACATGTGGTATCTGTCTGATGAGACTGTCAGCCTGGCATTGTTTTCCGATGAAGTGTCACCAATTGAGAAATAGAAAATAATAACAGGTTTTGGAATAGAACCTAGTGAGCGACATGTTCGAGGTAATCCATCATTACTCCGAAATGAAGGCGTCAGCTTGGGTCACTTTCCACAAAGCGTTCACAAAACCTGCTTACAAAGCTACACATAGGCAACTCGTTTCTAGTTCTTCCTCCAGAACAGTGGAATGATAATATTGAATACCAGAAGGGTAAGCAGCGCATTAACGACTTGCGTGTGGTCAACGATACTGCAGAACGTGGAGTTAAACTTTTTGAGGAATATAACAGACTGCTGATAAAAAACGAGGAAGAACAATTTATTTTGCAACAGAAAGTCATCCCTACACAAATGACTCTTCAGCACTCTACAATTTACATTTTATGTTGATATTTTCGTTACTTAACAGTTACATTACAGTAATGGCATGATTTGAAAATGTAATAAACAAAAATTCAACGAAAATACGTTTTTTATTAATATAGAAAAACTTTGTAACTCTTGAGCATTCCCTTCCAATAGCAGTAGGAAGCTGAAATTGTTGTCAGTTACTAAGTAAGACAAATGGAACTCAACAAGAGGGTGCCCCGTTAGATTGAGAAACTTTATTTTTTACCATATGACTTTGGGCCACCCTACCTGCCATACTACTCTTCTCAACTTTTCAGATAAAAAAAACAGATAATAAACACAGTTAATAAACACAGATAATAAACACAGTTAATAAACACAGATAATAAACACAGTTAATAAACACATATAATAAACAAAGTTAATAAACACAGATAATAAACACAGATAATAAACACAGATAATAAACACAGATAATAAACAAGATAATAAGCACAGATAATAAACACAAACATCCATACCTTTCTAACATACTCTAATTTCTATAAATGAAAACCTGTTTAATCTATTGATTCAATTGACTTTACAAGTATTAAATTCTATAGCATGAGTTTAGGTTATAAGGCATGGGATTTAATTGTTAACATTTGATGATGCTGATACTGTAATACAAACATTCACATAATATAAAATTCATGCGCCCAACGTTTTTCATTTTATAAAAATTAGAAGCTCTTATAAAGTCTATTACCATGTGACCAATTTATTCAGACATTTTTTCAGGCTCATAGAAAAATTATTTTTCTGCTTTTTAGTACTCAAGAAAAACGTTGTTTTTTTATAATGTAATTTTCATTATTTACACAGCAGCAGATAATTATGGCTAAGATTTGAACAAAGTTTTTGATGAGATTGTGTGGACAAACTCATCGATCGGTATTATCTTAATAGAGCCATAATGGAATACACCATCCTCACCCCAGCCCAGCTTGACACTAGGGGAAAAACTGTTGAAACATTGGGTATCATACAGGGAGGCACAAAGAGAATATAATGAAATGAGATTACAGATATATATATAGCATTAGGCGGGAAACATAGGTAGAAAGAAATAGATAAAGAAAAATTATTCACCATGGTAACGAACCTGCAGTAGCCATCAAATAGATGGGCGTGTCTGAGTGTCTGTTTTCTGGAACTGTTTTCCGGGCCCAGTTCAAAATATTGACCAAATACACCGTCAGATTCTTCCACTGGGGGTAGAAGTTTTGAATCCCAGGGTTGAACTTTTTTGAATCAAAGAGTTCAATAGTTGGAATACGTTTATTGCCACTTGGTGATTTCCATCTGTTGATGATGGGAAATGCATAGTGCCGGATTAAAGAAAAAAGGAATTACCTACTTTTTTCTATTTTTAGTTAAAAATCATAAATAATGTAACAGGTAGTGCAACGCCGGGTGCAAAAAAATATTTTTGCCAGTCCATAATTAATTTTTTTTAGAATGAACGTTTCATTGTAGTAATTGACCATCTTGACGTAGGTTACTGCAAAAAACTATCTAAATATGAGTGTATATGATAAAGAGATAAATGTGTGTATATGATAAAGAGATAAATGTGTGTATATGATAAAGAGATAAATATGAGCGTAGATGATAAAGAGATAAATATCTAATTTTTATACGGTCTTTAATCGTAAAAATAAAACATTATTTCCACTACACAAATATGTTTTTCGTTTTAGTTCAATATTACAGTTTTCATCACGATCTTGGCTTGAAAGGGTTAATAGATGCTTTAAAGTACATTTAATGAACATGCTAGCGGAAAATGATCAAATTTAGTATACATCTACAAGTCTCACCTATGGAGGAACTAGGGTGCAACTACAGTCTCACCTATTGGTAAACCTGGCTACATCTACACAGCCTCACCTATTGGTAAACCTGGATACATCTACACAGTCTCACCTATTGGTAAACCTGGCTACATCTACACAGACTCACCTATTGGTAAACCTGGCTACATCTACACAGTCTCACCTATTGGTAAACCTGGCTACATCTACACAGACTCACCTATTGGTAAACCTGGCTACATCTACATAGCCTCACCTATTGGTAAACCTGGATACATCTACACAGTCTCACCTGTTGGTAAACCTGGCTACATCTACACAGTCTCACCTATTGGTAAACCTGGCTACATCTACACAGACTCACCTGTTGGTAAACCTGGCTACATCTACACAGTCTCACCTATTGATAAACCTGGCTACATCTACACAGTCTCACCTGTTGGTAAACTGGCTACATCTACACAGTCTCACCTATTGGTAAACCTGGCTACATCTACACAGTCTCACCTGTTGGTAAACCTGGCTACATCTACACAGTCTCACCTATAGATCTTCACCTTTGTACTAGAGCTGCCCCCGTCTATCAGCACGCCAAAACCATCGTTTTCCTTCTGGCTCTCCACTGGGCCTGACCATGTCGTAGACTGAGTCAGTAGGCATGTGACCAGTATCACCAATTGTTGAAGCAAAACCATGTCTCAGATAGTGATGGAAATTGAACTTACCTCTTGGTGGTTTATAATTAGATGTTGGTATAGTTCATTTACTGTGGAGATATATATGTTAATTAAAAGGTTTACTGACAAATCATCATGTACTATTTTTTTAAGTCTCACTGTTCTAATATGAAAACATATTTTTTTTTTACTATTTTAAATTTTATAATACTAACGGTCATATTTTTTTACATCAACTGCCAGTCATTTCTACACATTTATTGCCAGTTTCTGATGTTCTGAAACTTCTGATGCATGGCGAAAATACCGCTGAGTTTTATAGCAGAAGGAATCAAAACATTATCCTGGTCTGCCGTGAAAAGTGTAATGTACATTCTTGGGTTTCTCATTTTTCTGGAGTTTTGCTTATCCCGGGATAACAAAAAGTTCTCACCCCAACATTCCATGATAAATGTATGTTATTTTTAAGAAGCAATAAAAATAGCTTTAATAAGATTGGAAACCATAATTGCTTATTTTACAACATCTTACTTACTGATAGATATCGATCACAATGAAATAATCAATAAAAATCGTTGCTGCTAATTGATGATGATATTTGTACACGAAATTCAATTACTTTAAAGTGATAACATATTTTAAATTCGTCAACAAAGAGATACATTTTGAATTTAAATAGAATCCTGGGATATGTTCGAGTTAACTCCCAACTTAACTGCGGCCTTGGCACATCGCAGATAGGTAAATTATTTAGAGCAGTGGTTGTCAAAGTGTGGCTCGCGATCCAATGGTGGTTAGCGAGTTGATTTGATGTGGGTCGCCAAAATTTTTTAATTATTTGGTTGGTAATTTATAATACAGAAAAATAACCCTAGCTTTTCTTTCTTATCTTTTTTCTTTCTTTACCGGTGGATCGCGATGATCCAGCTGATTTCTTAGTGAGAAACACGGGCTTAGAGTATACAGAAGGCGTTCAATTTTATGCTAACGCGATTACATTTAATCCCATGTTGTGCATATATAGTTTACATTTAATCCCAGTTTGTGTATAGACAGTTTACATTTAATCCCAGTTTGTGTATAGACAGTTTACATTTAATCCCAGTTTGTGTATAGACGGTTTACATTTAATCCCAGTTTGTGTATAGACGGTTTACATTTAATCCCAGTTTGTGTATAGACGGTTTACATTTAATCCCAGTTTGTGTATAGACATTTTACATTTAATCCCAGTGTGTATAGACAGTTTACATTTAATCCCAGTTTGTGTATAGACAGTTTACATTTAATCCCAGTTTGTGTATAGACATTTTACATTTAATCCCAGTGTGTATAGACAGTTTACATTTAATCCCAGTTTGTGTATAGACAGCTTACATTTAATCCCAGTGTGTATAGACAGTTAACATTTAATCCCTGGCTGTGGATATGCAGTTTACATTTTATCACAGGTTGTGGATAAACAGTTTTAGTTTTCTGACAATATCCTGACCGTGAGACTCCTTGTGTCACTTTAATTGGTCAGCTCGCTGTTTGTCCTCAGTGTCACTATTTGACACTATCTCGACATTTATACACCAAATAAATAAATAAAGAAATAAAAGGTTTCATAAGTAGGAGTACATGTTGGTGTTATTTACACATACTTCACATCATTTCACATAAACACACAGCTGCAAAGATATTTCTTCCCGACTAAACAGAAGGATGCACACAAATAGCAGACAGTCCGAAAGATACAAAAAAAAATCTTGGCACAGACATGGGGGGAAAAGGAAGGGGGGGTAGGGGGAAAGGGGGGATTCCCCTTCATGAGAATTATGTGTGCGCATGTGTGGGTGAGTGTGTGTGTGTTTGAGTGTGTGTGTTTGTGAGTGTGATTGTGTGAATGTGTTAATGTGTGTGTGTGAGTGTGTGTGTGTGTGTGTGTGTGTGTGTGGATAGAACAAAAATGTCAAGGTCGTCAACGTTGTAAATGACGTCATTTTGCAAAAAAATAGTTTGACCTTTTGATTTTACTCGTAATTTATTATGGCCTCGGCAATATTCGGCAGTCTTACTAAAAACAAACAACAACAGCAACAACAACAACAACAACAAAAACAACAAACTAATTTATAAGCCCGTAAGTAAATAATTTGGTCATAGAATGAAGTCTTATTTAGTAATTGTCGTTTAGAGAGAGAGAGACAACACCACACCAACAACCCAACTCTTATACTGTTTCTCAACACAGAAACTTGAGCGTGAGAAAATCCTCAAACTGGGTTTAAAAAAACTTAGTTCTGTTTTTTTTTTAAAGCTTCTATGCTACTGTTACTTTGAAATTATATTTTATGTGAAAAAAATAAAATGAACTTATCACTGACCTAAGAAATATTTTTGAGTTTCCCCTGTCCACAGATGACAAATACAGTTAAGGCTATCATGAATCATAAGGGGAGATAAAAAAAAAGTTCAACGTGTTATGTCATTCAAAGAGATTAGAGTGACGGATCCTTTCTTCTGCCTCATGCAGCTGTCGAGGGGGGGGGGGAGTGGCATTAAATTATATACATGTATTACAGATAAATTTAACCCTATAGATAGATGCTGGTGTACTCTAGGCGACGTCTAGCTACACATTATATGAACTGCACAACTTATTTCTTTCATCGCAGCCACACCATCTTGGTATGCGTCAGAAAACCAAATGCAGCTATGATGTATGTTTTTAGTTGAATTAAAATATAGAATAATTAAATAATGGGATTCTATCACAGGGCAAGGCGTAGGCCAACGGTGTGCACACATATTGGGCTGCTGTCCATGAAGGCTATGGGCTGCTGTCCATGAAGGCTATGGGCTGCTGTCCATGAAGGCTATGGGCTGCTGTCCATGAAGGCTACTTACATTTGATTGAAGGGGCGGACCAAGAGCGGATGGAGTGTCTGTAGAAACTAATAAAACTTATAATGTTTTGGATGTGACCTACTCAGTGCTTGATTTAAGAAAAAAACCAGTGCCGGGGGGGGGGGGGAATGTCTGCAGAGCCGGGGATAAATGTCTATGGTTTCATCCCTGGCAGGGATAAATTAGCTAAAGCAGAGCCGGGGATAAATGTCTATGGTTTCATCCCTGGCAGGGATATATTAGCTAAAGCAGAGCCGGGGATAAATGTCTATGATTTCATCCCTGGCAGGGATATATTAGTTAAAGCAGAGCCGGGGATAAATGTCTATGGTTTCATCCCTGGCAGGGATATATTACTTAAAGCAGAGCCGGGGATGACGGTTCTCAGTGCCGGGGATATCCCCGGCGGTAAATCGAGCCCTGGACCTACTGAAGTAAAGTGGAGAGCTGGCCAGATCAATCATTCCTACTGGACGATTATCCGGCCTAAGAAATGTTTTTTTTTATAACAAAGTAAGGCTTTAGAACGATGAATACATTAGCAATATGTTGTATTAAGGACGATTTGTTCTGCCTAGCCCCACCCGCCAATTAACCTTTCATCTAAGACTGAGTGTAGGGAAAATCTCTACCGACTGTTTGATCATTTGTTGAGAAATATGAACTTTCTATCTCAAGGTGAATAACTCTCCAGTAAAAATAATAAATGCCATGAGATAAAAGTCACTGCTCTAGGATAACCTCCCCTTAACTGATCCCAAATGTGCAGTTGAAATATGTCAGTTACATGTGTTCAGCGTCTGTATGATGGTGAAAGGCCTGTGTCGTGGAGCCGTAGGTCAAAGGTCATTTAGGGTGACTAGCAAGACCGACTCGTTCCATCAAAACAAAGAAATAAACAAGGCCGTGAAACCTGACTTGACGGAAACTAGGTCGTAACTTTATGTACAGTACATAGAGCCTGATTTTATTATTGTTGTCAAAAACAAATAATCGATAAAACATTGAGACGAAGTAAAACAACAACCCGTTGGTCAAAGCTGGACATTGTAAGATGACGTAATAATCGTTAATCAATATTTTTGTTACGGGTCGATTACAATAATATTTACAATTGTCAATGCAGTCGGCGACAGTTGGTCAATTGTTAATGCAGTCGGTGACAGGTGGTCAATTGTCAATGCAGTCGGCGACAGTTGGTCAGTGGAGTCGGCGACAGTTGGTCAATTGTCAATGCAGTCGGCGACAGTTGGTCAATTGTTAATGCAGTCGGTGACAGGTGGTCAATTGTCAATGCAGTCGGCGACAGTTGGTCAGTGGAGTCGACGACAGTTGGTCAATTGTCAATGCAGTCGGCGACAGTTGGTCAATGGAGTCGGCGACAGTTGGTCAATTGTCAATGCAGTCGGTGACAGTTGGTCAATGGTCAATGCAGTCGGTGACAGTTGGTCAATTGTCAATGCAGTCGGTGACAGTTGGTCAATTGTCAATGCAGTCGGTGACAGTTGGTAAATGGTCAATGCAGTCGGTGACAGTTGGTCAATGGTCAATGCAGTCGGTGACAGTTGGTCAATTGTCAATGCAGTCGGTGACAGTTGGTCAATGGTCAATGCAGTCAGTGACAGTTGGTCAATTGTCAATGCAGTCGGTGACAGTTGGTAAATGGTCAATGCAGTCGGTGACAGTTGGTCAATGGTCAATGCAGTCGGTGACAGTTGGTCAATGGTCAATGCAGTCGGTGACAGTTGGTCAATGGTCAATGCAGTCGGTGACAGTTGGTCAATTGTCAATGCAGTCGGTGACAGTTGGTCAATGGTCAATGTAGTCGGTGACAGTTGGTCAATGGTCAATGCAGTCGGTGACAGTTGGTCAATTGTCAATGCAGTCGGCGACAGTTGGTCAATGGTCAATGCAGTCGGTGACAGTTGGTCAATGGTCAATGCAGTCGGTGACAGTTGGTCAATTGTCAATGCAGTCGGTGACAGTTGGTCAATGGTCAATGCAGTCGGTGACAGTTGGTCAATGGTCAATGCAGTCGGTGACAGTTGGTCAATTGTCAATGCAGTCGGTGACAGTTGGTCAATGGTCAATGCAGTCGGCGACAGTTTGACACATAATGAACCTGGGATTTTAAATTTAAACTAAACTTACTTTTATTTATAAAACGAAAGCAAAATCATTAATGATCTGGAAAAGTTATTTGACATGACTTATGTCAGTACCATGTCAAATAATGTACCAAAAGTGCTGGCTTATGATACCAAAAGTGCTTGCTAATTATACCAAAAGTGCTGGCTAATGATACCAAAAGTGTTGGCTAATTTACCAACAGTGCTGGCTAATGATACCAAAAGTGTTGGCTAATGATACCAACAGTGCTGGCTAATGATACTAACAGTGCTGGCTAATGATACCAACAGTGCTGGCTAATGATACCAACAGTGCTGGCTAATGATACCAAAAGTGTTGGCTAATGTACCAACAGTGCTGGCTAATGATACCAAAAGTGTTGGCTAATGATACTAACAGTGCTGGCTAATGTACCAACAGTGCTGGCTAATGATACAAACAGTGCTGGCTAATGATAGCAACAGTGCTGGCTAATGATACCAACAGTGCTGGCTAATGATACTAACAGTGCTGGCTAATGTTTCCAAAAGTGCTGGCTAATGATACCAAAAGTGCTGGCTAATGATACCAATAGTGCTGACTATTGATACCAACAGTGCTGGCTAATGTACCAACAGTGCTGGCTAATGATACTAACAGTGCTGGCTAATGATACCAAAAGTGCTGGCCAATGATACCAAAAGTGTTGGCTAATGATATAAACAGTGCTGGCTAATGATACCAACAGTGCTGGCTAATGATACAAACAGTGCTAGCTAATGATACCAACAGTGCTGGCTAATGATACCAACAGTGCTGGCTAATGATACCAAAAGTGCTGGCTAATGATACCAAAAGTGCTGACTAATGATATATTCTGGTCTGACTAAACTCATCACCTCGAACTCTTTAACTATGTTGGCCATTTGGTATGACTGGCATCGTCACTCAGAACTCTATAAATATAAAACTACATTTATACGTGACGGAATAATACATCGGAGTTAAACATTTGGACATTTCGAAACATTAGCCTTAATTTCATATTTCTAAGTCTGGTATTTTCTTTAGGACAATGCCATGTGCGAAACTCAGCGATTAGTGACTTCTTGACTTTACTCGGTCTTGGACGGCCACTCCAATTGACTCCTGATATTTCTGCCCGTCACCCTATTCTTCCAACGTGAGAACCATTGCCATTGATTGCGTTCGAAGTTAAGGATATTGGCCCTCCATTGAGCTACTTTCACCACCCACGAGGAATTCGGCCCGGTCATTCCCTGGCACGGAATGTGGGACATACTATCCTGGATAACCTCAACCTAGGCTTATAGTCGCCTCTGTAATAGCTCTCATCTTTGGTTCATACATACACAGAGATCCACATGACCCGTTCATACATACACATAGATCCACATGACCTGTTTATACATACACATAGATCCACATGACCCGTTCATACATACACAGAGATCCACATGACCCGTTCATACATACACAGAGAACCACATAACCCGTTCATACATACACAGAGATCCACATGACCCGTTCATACATACACATATATCCACATGACCCATTCATACATACACATAGATCCACATGACCCGTTCATACATACACATATATCCACATGACCTATTCATACATACACAGAGATCCACATGACCCATTCATACATACACATAGATCCACATGACCCATTCATACATACATAGAGATCCACATGACCCGTTCATACATACACAGAGATCCACATGACCCGTTCATACATACACAGAGAACCACATAACCCGTTCATACATACACAGAGATCCACATGACCCGTTCATACATACACATATATCCACATGACCAATTCATACATACACATAGATCCACATGACCCGTTCATACATACACATAGATCCACATGACCCGTTCATACATACACAGAGATCCACATGACCCGTTCATACATACACAGAGAACCACATAACCCGTTCATACATACACAGAGATCCACATGACCCGTTCATACATACACATATATCCACATGACCCATTCATACATACACATAGATCCACATGACCCGTTCATACATACACATATATCCACATGACCTATTCATACATACACAGAGATCCACATGACCCATTCATACATACACATAGATCCACATGACCCATTCATACATACATAGAGATCCACATGACCCGTTCATACATACACAGAGATCCACATGACCCGTTCATACATACACAGAGAACCACATAACCCGTTCATACATACACAGAGATCCACATGACCCGTTCATACATACACATATATCCACATGACCAATTCATACATACACATAGATCCACATGACCCGTTCATACATACACATATATCCACATGACCCATTCATACATACACATAGATCCACATGACCCATTCATACATACACAGAGATCCACATGACCCGTTCATACATACACAGAGATCCACATGACCCGTTCATACATACACATAGATCAACATGACCCGTTCATACATACACAGAGATCCACATGACCTGTTCATACATACACATAGATCCACATGACCCGTTCATACATACACAGAGATCCACATGACCCGTTCATACATACACATAGATCCACATGACCCGTTCATACATACACAGAGATCCACATGACCCGTTCATACATACACATAGATCCACATGACCCTTCATACATACACAGAGAACCACATGACCCGTTCATACATACACATAGACCCACATGACCCGTTCATACATACACAGAGAACCACATGACCCATTCATACATACACAGAGATCCACATGACCCGTTCATACATACACATAGATCCACATGACCCGTTCATACATACACAGAGATCCACATGACCCGTTCATACATACACAGAGAACCACATGACCCGTTCATACATACACATAGATCCACATGACCCATTCATACATACACATAGATCCACATGACCCGTTCATTCATACACAGAGATCCACATGACCCGTTCATACATACACAGAGATCCACAGAGATTGACATCTGCTCAATGCCTGAAATTATGTTGTCTCGTCGGCACGTAAGTATAGCAATTGCAACTGAATTATTTGCTTCACGAACAATGTCTCCACACAAGAGAGACCCACACATTTCGATCATAGTGTTTTGTGTAGTTGCCGAGATGCACTTAGCACTACAAGAACCAATTTACAAATGATTACCTAGAACTTCATCTCCAGATTCAACACGAAACTCTAACAGGTCGTAAAAATTACCAAAATGATTCTTTTCCACGAAGTGCCAAATCATACATCCGCAAAAAAGGATTGAAGAAATGGTGGGACCTAGTTTGTTGCAATTTTCTTGAATTTGTCTTCTAAATGATGAGTTCAACTGCTCATCTATAGAAACTGCTTTGGCTACAATAATGCAACGAAATAGCTTGCACCCTTAATAAGAGCCTTTGTGCCATGTGCTTTGCATGTGGCTACGTGCATCTTCGATGAAATTTTTAAATTGTGTGCATGGTTTGATGACAAATGCCCCCTGAACTTATGGAATTACTTTTTGTGGAAACAACACGTACAATATTTGCAAAAGGCACCTTTTAACATTCGCAAGTGCACAACCCACGATGAATAGTCTGATAACCAAGAATATCTAAAACCTTTGTTTCCACCACTGTCAGCTCTAAAAATCATACTTTTTATCAGGGGTCCAACAATCAAGGATCAGCAGCAATTTCAACTCATTTGAAAGGTCGTATGTCAAGACATACCTTCCTATATCCAATTTAGGAAATGAAAAAGTGACAGAGACAATCAAATTAGAAATAGTTTCTTCAGTTGTGTCTGGCTGTTGAACTTGTACTGTTGTCCTCAATGCATATAATTCAGATGCTGCAAACGCCCTAAAATCTTCTAATAACGGCTTTTCGGAATCCCGCGATTGCTCTACTTTTCGTTTTATTGAGCCTATACAACAATTTCTAATATCCATCTTTTCATATAGTTTTGGATAAATGTAAAAACTCACTTAGTGACAGACGATTATAAACTAACAAGAGTTGCCATATTTAAAAAAAAAACCTGAATGGAAAAAAACATTTTCGAAGGACAAATCAAGCTACAGAATGCAAAATGATAAATTAAAATCTGAATATGCTTGTAGTCAAAATGCTTGAATTTTCAAACTCATTTATTTATGTCAATATAAATAATTAATGATATACTTAAATTGGATTAATTAAGAAAAAACCTGTATGGCATTGTCAGTTAAAATAAAAAAAACGTGTTTTTTTTGCCCCCCCCCCTCTGGGATTTCTGTATAATTTATAATCTGTAGTTAGCAATAATAGAAAAAGTAAGCTACGCATTATATAACATATATTTGTATTCATCAGTTTGTTAATTAATTCGGAAGGAGATTATCTTGTTCCTAAATAACATGAATGTGTAACGTGAAATCAAACGAACCGAACATTTTCCTGTCTGTGAATCAACTTGTTGGTAAAGGACGTGTAGTGATGTTTTTCAAGGGAAGCTATTCAGCGAGTCTACCTAAATAAACAAATCGTCTGTATCATCACATCTTAGACCAACCAACAACAGCCCCGTGGCTAACGCAGAACAGGCGAAGAAACTATTTCCTCAACACACACACACACACACACACACTATTGTTACTTATTTCCTCTGAGATAATTGGTATTAATCATAAACGTTTGTGAATTCATTGGATTTCTTCATTACATTATAAATTACAAAAATAATGAAGTGATAAATATTACAGTATTCTGTTGTTTTAATTACATGTATTTGTATTTGTTCATCAAATGGTCCAAATCAGCAGTCAACGATTAAAAATATAATTGTTAAAATAACAACAATAAAAGCAAATATTGTTTTGTACTACAAGACGAATACATTTTAGGACTATACTATACTTCAATGTGAAATGATTTTAGAAATATAATGTTCTAAAAGGTGATTTAATATTAAAACTATACTATAATAAAAAGCAATTTGATTATATAACAATACTATACAACAAGGCACATTATAAAGTTTGGAACCATACAACACTATAAAGTTTGGAACCTTTCAACACTATAAAGTTTGGAACCTTTCAACACTATGAAGTTTGGAACCTTTCAACACTATAAAGTTTGGAACCTTTCAACACTATAAAGTTTGGAACCATACAACACTATAAAGTTTGGAACCTTTCAACACTATAAAGTTTGGAACCATACAACACTATAAAGTTTGGAACCTTTCAACACTATACAGCAAATCGATTGCAGATGAACGAAATATAAATTTTCAGCCCCACAAAATGTCAGTAAAATATTTCCGGATGTTTAATTAATTTCATAGTGAGCAGTAACAAATCGAGCCATTAAACTCCTGTGTTGTGGGTCAGTATGTCATACCTGTATATGTCAATATCTGGTCCAATGGCGTACATAATGTAGCGAAGCTGCTTGCGGTTTGTTTAATTTTTTAAGTCTCAAAAAAAAACCACAGCACCGAGTATATTGAAACCATGTTTATCTAACACGTCAGCAAACTTCAATTCACGGAAACATAGAAACAAAAATTCACATTCTGTAAGGCAATAATATTTTCTTCTTCTAAAAGGAGTTATCAGCAGTTAATCCTTCACACACTTAATGAACAGGTAGCAAGTAACTCACACCCACACGTGTCTTAATGAACAGGTAGCAAGTAACTCACACCCACACGTGTCTTAATGAACAGGTAGCAAGTAACTCACACCCACACGTGTCTTAATGAACAGGTAGCAAGTAACTCACACCCACACGTGTCTTAATGAACAGGTAGCAAGTAACTCACACCCACACGTGTCTTAATGAACAGGTAGCAAGTAACTCACACCCACACGTGTCTTAATGAACAGGTAGCAAGTAACTCACACCCACACGTGTCTAGCATCAATGTGGCCGCTCCCTCCATCCAGGAGAAAGTGATGGACTTGTTCCTAATTGTTAATTTGTTTCACTTTTTTTAGTCAATGATCTGTGAACACATTTTAAACTAATAAAATGTTGTTTTTTAAACTACAACAAGATTCTGGTTTTTCTAAAAATGTACTATGAAGTACCTTACATAATGAGGTCTTTCAAGTCTCTTTCATCTACCATATGGTGTTAGTTTTCTAAAGGATTAAACAAGCCAATAACTGCTATATATATACTGTTGTGATGATAATCTGTGTTGGTTAGTTTAGAGTTCAAAGCACGAATTAGCACAGTGACAGAGTGTACTCAGCTGCAGAGTGTTTAATGTGCCCAGTAACACAGTGTTTAATGTACCCAGTAGTACATTGTTTAATGTACCCAGTAGTACATTGTTTAATGTACCCAGTAGTACAGTGTTTAATGTACCCAGTAGTACATTGTTTAATGTACCCAGTAGTACAGTGTTTAATGTACAATGTTGCACAGTGTTAATGTACCCAGTAGTACATTGTTTAATGTACCCAGTAGTACAGTGTTTAATGTACAATGTTGCACAGTGTTAATGTACCCAGTATCTCATTGTTTAATGTACCCAGTAGTACAGTGTTTAATGTACAATGTTGCACAGTGTTTAAAGTACCCAGTAGTACAGTGTTTAAAGTACCCAGTAATACAGTGTGCATTGTACCCAGTAGTACAGTGTTTAATGTGCCAAGTAGTACAGTGTTTAATGTGCCAAGTAGTACAGTGTTCATTGTACCCAATAGTACAGTGTTTAATGTACCCAATAGTTCAGTGTTTATTGTACCTAGTAGTGCAGTGTTCATTGTACTCAGTAGTACAGCGTTTAATGTACCATGTTGCACAGTGCTTAATGTACCATGCTGCACAGTGTTAAATGTACACAGTAGTACAGTGTTTAATGTGCCCAGTTGTACAGTGTTTAATGTACCCAGCAGTGCAATTACTGGCATCGTTATGACATACAATGTTGACAATGATCACGATGTTTAACTGTGCCCATAGTTCATTGTCCACAACACACGTAAATTGTCCCCATAATTCAAACATCAAATTAATATCAGCCAGTGACCTAATTAATGGTAGTCCGCGCCTTGGGAGGACTTTAAAAATACATTCATATTCCAACACCACTAAACTGATAAGGTGCCTACCCGCCGAGTGACGCCCCTGCTATTACGTTCATAGATACATTCTAAACTTTGAGATACTTGAACTCAAGGCCGGTGATAGGAAATGAAGGGATCTATTGGGGCTATTGTACTGTGAATACTGTCAATACAATAGTAGAATACACGACTGCGCACCCCACCCCCCACTACACTATGCCCGGGGCCCATTGCAAGCAATCGACCCAATCAGTCAAAGGTCGGTCTCGGCATAAAATTCCATCTAAATTTCATCTAAGATAACAGTGACGTAACCATGGCAACCTAAGTATTCTATATTAGTCATTTAGAACTATCCTTAGGTGGATCTTACATTCCGTTCAGTTTCCTAGTAAATACAATACAAACAAATGATCATTGGAAGGTAAGACGTTCACCGTGACATTTTCTCTCGTGACCTTACACCCCCATCCCCGCACCACACCACCCCCTTCTTTTAAAAAAAAAATGTATGTCTGAAATGTGAAGTACAAAAGTTGTTACAGAAACCTTGATTGGATGGGACTCTTGTCATGAGTCGTTGTTGGTTAGCAGACTTGCGGAGCCGAAGCCGAGGAGCCGGGAGCCGCTACTTTTTGTTGGAGACGGAGCCGAAAAAATCTGGCGGCTCCACGGCTCCCAAATGTTGTTTTTTTACAGTATAATTTTTTTAGCTTTAAAATTGCAAATTTATTTGATTGTTTGCCTCCTACAATTTGAAATGTCATTTTTACGAACGCCACAACAGTAACAGCATTTAAATGATAGCGTGCACGCACATCGCCACAAGAAATCTTTAATGGGGAATCGTTCTGTGTTCGTTTTAAATCTTGTTTACCCTCCGAAATTTTTTTAATGCCATGCTATTTTGTTATATATAAAGTGAAAACAGTTTTATTTCAAAGAATAATTGTATCAATCATTTAAAATATTTTTTTACTACGACGACTAAAAACAAAATGGTCGCTTTCTGTATTTAACAATTTTATTATAAACAGAAAATCTGAAATAGAGTAGATAAATTTATAAGGCTGTGGCTATTCGGACCCGGGTCCCAATGAAATCCGATTGTTATTCGGACCCGTGGCAAATATGCACTAAGCATAGCTATATTTAAACTTTATTAGACGGAACCCGAAAAAATAATAATATAGAGTCCGCTTAGTGGAACCCTAGACACAGAGTAACGATTAAATCATACAATTCAAACAATTATAAACAAAAATAAACAAAAAACAATAATAAAGTTTATGCATAGCTAAGCTAAGTGCATATTTACCACGGGTCCGAATAACAATTAGACTTTATTGGGACGGGGTCCGAATAAAAATCGGAGTTTATTGGTACCCGGGTCCGAATTTATAAATAATAAATATAAATACTGAAGTCTTTAAAATATTTTTAATAATGTATCATTTTACTATTTGCTAATTTGATCATTGAAATAACGTTTTAATACTTATGAAAATGGCGACTAGTGAAACCTCGGTCGAAAATAATGATATGATTCTGGATGCACTGAAATGGTTTGTTGTTAGTAAAACCGACATGCGTATATTTTTCAAGTTCCTGACTATTGGGGTGAACGCGGCAAAATTTGCATAACTTTTTATTTCCAGCGGCATGTTTGCGTGGCGCAATTACAAAAAAATTTGTCTCGTGTAATACTATCTTAATAGGGAGCCGGAGCCGTGCCGGAGCCGTGCCGGAGCCGTCTAATTTGTGGGAGCCGGAGCCGGAAAAAATTTGGCGGCTGCGCAAGCCTGTTGGTTAGTACGGCCAGACGCGATAGTGTGTCAGTTTAATTGAAGAACGGAGCCAGCAAGTTGCAACATGTGAATGAAGTGGAGCAACATTCATCTCATCCAGGTAATGAGATCGTCTGCAGGTGTACCTGAATAGCACACCGGACAGATTTAATTAAATAGAATAATTTTGTAATTATTATTTACTGCTTTTAAATTGCCGCCATTGACAAACAGTTCATTCATTGAAGCGTGACATAATTGTCTCGTTTGTGTGTGTGTGTGTGTTTAACAGTGCATGTGTATTTGCCGTAAAGTATTTGCAGATAACTAACAATTTAAAATTATCATTTGCAAAATTGTTTACACTAAGTATTTATTGTCATACTTAGAAATTATGTTAACAATGTTAAAATAAAATGAGAAATAAAAGTGAATCATGGAAAAGATTGAAAACAAACCACATCTATTCTTGGTGCCACATCTATACTTGTGCCACATCTATACTTGTACCACAACTAGACTTGTACCACATCTATATTTGTGCCACATCTATACTTGTGCCACATCTATACTTATGCCACATCTATACTTGTGCCACATCTATACTGGTGCCACATCTATACTGGTGCCACATCTATACTTGTGCCACATCTATACTGGTGCCACATCTATACTGGTGCCACATCTATACTGGTGCCACATCTATACTGGTGCCACATCTATACTTGTGTCACATCTATACTGGTGTCACATCTATACTGATGCCACATCTATATTGGTGCCACATCTATTCTGGTGCCACATCTATACTTGTGCCACATCTATACTTGTGCCACATCTATACTGATTCCACATCTATACTGGTGCCACATCTATTCTTGTGCCACATCTGTACTGGTGCCACATCTATACTTGTGCCACATCTATACTTGTGCCACATCTATACGGTGCCACATCTATACTTGTGCCAAATCTATACGGTGCCACATCTATACTTGTGTCACATCTATACTTGTGCCAGATCTATACTTGTGCCACATCTATACTGGTGCCACATCTATACTGGTGCCACATCTATATTTGTGCCACATCTATACTTGTGCCACATCTATACTGGTGCCACATCTATACTGGTGCCACATCTATACTTGTACCACATCTATACTGGTTCCACATCTATACTGGTGCCACATCTATACTGGTGCCACATCTATACTTGTGCCACATCTATATTTGTGCCACATCTATACGGTGCCACATATATACTTGTGCCACATCTATACTTGTGCCAGATCTATACTTGTGCCACATCTATACTGGTGCCACATCTATACTGGTGCCACATCTATACTTGTGCCACATCTATACTTGTGTCACATCTATACTGGTGCCACATCTATACTGGTGCCACATCTATACTGGTGCCACATCTATACTTGTGCCACATCTATACTGGTGCCACATCTATACTTGTGTTCCTTATACTTAAGATGCCATCATCCCCATATCCCCACATCACGTGAAAACAGAAAAAATATTTTTTTTTGTTCTTTCAAATGTCTTGAATGTTGAGTATGAAACATGTCTGACAGATGGAAGCTGTGAATGATAAAATGGTTTGTGTGTGTGTGTGTGTCTGTGTCTGTCTGTGTGTGTGTGGTAGGGGGTGATGTTCTAGACATGTCGGTGTGATGCTAATGGAATGATACACACAGAAAAAGTTTAGTTTCTAGTTTAAGGTAAAGTGAAATATGTAAGCTGGGAGTGGAATGGAGAAGTGGAATAAGTTCTTCATGTTACTAATAAACCGACTTGTTTTGTTTGAAGCTTTTAGATAAGGTCAATAAAAGGACAAATAGCATTCACAAAAATAAACAGATTATTTGTGTTTAGACTGAAGGTAATATAAGTGTAATCAATGAAGTCTGAAATCAATAAAAATTTATCAATAAAATATGAGAACACTATCCACGAATGGTCATTTGAAATTCTTTCATCAATGACGACTTGTATCAAGGTTTACTATAAAATAATGAGTTGTATGAAAAGCAAAAAGTGGAAAAAAACAAACACTGCCAACATAACAATTGAAGGTAATTTTGTTTTCAATGTCAATGGACCAACTAAACTTACAAGTAAACATGAATTAAAATATAAAATAACAAAACACTAAATAAGATCGATGCATTGAAATGTTTCGTTTAAAATTTAATCTAATAAAATCTAAAAAGTCATACTTACTGAACAGACGGAACAAAAGATTTCTAAGTAAGGAGACGCGTAGATCAAGAAACAAACCACTTGTCTGTGATAGATAAGGGCGTGGTGGGTACAGTTGAAGGCGGTACCTTGTGAATGTTTAGTTAGTTTTGACGGAAAGGGTGGGGCTGTGAGTGTCCATTTAAACTGTCCAACATCCCTTAGTGGGTGTGTCACTAGAAGGAATCTGTTTATTCATTTTGTTTTTCAAAAAGGAAAGTTTCTTTTTCATTTTGAGTGTGATTGGATGTATGAAGTTGGGTGGCTGGAGTTTCAGATGAATGTGTGTTAATGAAGATGGGTGGCTGGAGTTTAGATGACTGTGTGTTAGTGAAGTTCGGTGGCTGGAGTATCAGGTGACTGTGTGTTAATGAAGATGGGTGGCTGGAGTATCAGGTGACTGTGTGTTAGTGAAGATGGGTGACTGGAGTATCAGGTGACTGTGTGTTAGTGAAGATGGGTGACTGGAGTATCAGGTGACTTTGCGTTAGTGAAGATGGGTGACTGGAGTTCAGATGACTGTGTTAGTGAAGATGGGTGGCTGGAGTATCAGGTGACTGTGTGTTAGTGAAGATGGGTGGCTGGAGTATCAGGTGACTGTGTGTTAGTGAAGATGGGTGACTGGAGTATCAGATGACTGTGATAGTGAAGATGGGTGGCTGGAGTATCAGATGACTGTGTGTTAATGAAGATGGGTGGCTGGAGTATCAGATGACTGTGTGTTAATGAAGATGGGTGGCTGGAGTATCAGATGACTGTGTGTTAATGAAGATGGGTGGCTGGAGTATCAGGTGACTGTGTGTTAGTGAAGATGGGTGACTGGAGTATCAGATGACTGTGTGTTAATGAAGATGGGTGGCTGGAGTATCAGGTGACTGTGTGTTAGTGAAGATGGGTGACTGGAGTATCAGATGACTGTGTTAGTGAAGATGGGTGGCTGGAGTATCAGGTGACTGTGTGTTAGTGAAGATGGGTGACTGGAGTATCAGATGACTGTGTGTTAATGAAGATGGGTGGCTGGAGTATCAGGTGACTGTGTGTTAGTGAAGATGGGTGACTGGAGTATCAGGTGACTATGTGTTAGTGAAGATGGGTGACTGGAGTATCAGGTGACTGTGTGTTAGTGAAGATGGGTGACTGAAGTATCAGGTGACTGTGTGTTAATGAAGATGGGTGACTGGAGTATCAGGTGACTATGTGTTAGTGAAGATGGGTGACTGGAGTATCAGGTGACTGTGTGTTAGTGAAGATGGGTGGCTGGAGTATCAGGTGACTGTGTGTTAGTGAAGATGGGTGACTGGAGTTCAGATGACTGTGTTAGTGAAGATGGGTGGCTGGAGTATCAGGTGACTGTGTGTTAGTGAAGATGGGTGACTGGAGTTCAGATGACTGTGTGTTAGTGAAGATGGGTGACTGGAGTTCAGATGACTGTGTGTTAGTGAAGATGGGTGACTGGAGTTCAGATGACTGTGTGTTAGTGAAGATGGGTGACTGGAGTTCAGATGACTGTGTGTTAGTGAAGATGGGTTACTGGAGTTCAGGTGACTGTGTGTTAGTGAAGATGGGTGACTGGAGTTCAGGTGACTGTGTTAATGAAGATGGGTGGCTGGAGTATCAGGTGACTGTGTGTTAGTGAAGATGGGTGACTGGAGTTCAGATGACTGTGTGTTAGTGAAGATGGGTGACTGGAGTTCAGATGACTGTGTTAGTGAAGATGGGTGGCTGGAGTATCAGATGACTGTGTGTTAGTGAAGATGGGTGGCTGGAGTATCAGGTGACTGTGTGTTAGTGAAGATGGGTGACTGGAGTTCAGATGACTGTGTGTTAGTGAAGATGGGTGGCTGGAGTATCAGATGACTGTGTGTTAATGAAGATGGGTGGCTGGAGTATCAGGTGACTGTGTGTTAGTGAAGATGGGTGGCTGGAGTATCAGGTGACTGTGTGTTAATGAAGAGCTGGAAGATGCCGCCAAGTTGGCAGGACTCGAAATCAATGATCTCAAAACAAAATACATGGTAATGAGAAGGGCCGATACAAAGGAAGAAGATAAGGAAGACCTCAAAACCAAAAACCACACTTTTGAAAAGGTTGAGAACTTTAAATATCTAGGATCAAACCTTAATGAGAACAACGAGTTACTGCCTGAAATAAAAGAAAGGATAACTGCAGGAAACCGTACCTACTACAGTCTCCAAAATGTATTCCGTAGCAAAAATATCTCAAAGAGAGCGAAGAAAGTAATCTATAAAACCATAATAAGGCCAGTGGTCATGTACAGCAGCGAAACATGGACTACAACAAAAACTATTGAGAATATGCTAAATACCTGGGAGAGAAAAGTGCTGCGGAGAATACATGGAGCTGTGAAAGACAAAGATGGCTGGAGAGTAAGAACAAACGAAGAAATTTATGAACTGTATGAAGATCCCACAATAGTGACAGAAATAAAGAAGGGCAGACTGCGATGGGCAGGCCATGTAGAGAGAATGACCAAGGATCGAGCAGCTAGGATAGCATACCATCAGAACCCAAGAGGGAAGAGACCTAGAGGCAGGCCAAGACAGAGATGGCTCGAAACAGTAGAGGCGGACCTACAAAAGCTGGGAGTACGGGCATGGCGGAGGAAAGCCAGGGACAGACCCGAATGGAAGGCAGTAGTGGAGCAGGCCAAAGCTCTTCATGAGCTGTAGTGCCACGGATGATGATGATGATGATGATGGTGTGTTAATGAAGATGGGTCGCTGGAGTATCAGGTGACTGTGTGTTAGTGAAGATGGGTGGCTGGAGTGCAGATGACTGTGTTAGTGAAGATAGGTGACTGGAGTTCAGATGACTGTGTGTTAATGAAGATTGTTGGCTGTATATACTACCATGTTAGAAAATGATGTATATATTCTTTAGCATTTTTAAATCTCCCCCTCAGACTTCATTATGTTCTCTATTTATAAAACACAGGATTACTCCACAAAATAAATTTATAGATGGATAGATAAGTGAAGTAATGTAAGAATGAAAATGTTTTTCTTAAAGATACTTTAAATCCACTATGGGGCGTTTTTTGTCCTTCTTTCATCCTCTTCATAATCGATAGTGTGATAACCATGGAGGCCACACGGGAGACACCATACCCTAAAATATTTCATTTTTTCTCACCGGAGGTCGAACCAGTTACCCTTAGGTCGACAGTCGCGCGTTAATACCACTCGGCCACATTCGTCTCTAGATGGTTAGATAGAACTGAGTTAAGGCATTGGACCAACATACAAATGACCAACATACAAATGACCAACATGCCGCTGACCTAAAAAGACGTTAATTATCCCTAGATACTGAAGAGACATAAAAATTTATATATATATATATATATGACCTTTTATATAACATTCTTGAAGTAGTGAACAAATGAACTGATAGTTCGTGATGTAGATACAATCTCTAAAATAATGAACTGATAGTTCGTGATTTAGATACAATCTCTAAAATAATGAACTGATAGTTCGTGATTTAGATACAATCTCTAAAATAATGAACTGATAGTTCGTGATTTAGATACAATCTCTAAAATAATGAACTGATAGTTCGTGATTTAGATACAATCTCTAAAATAATGAACTGATAGTTTGTGATGTAGATACAATCTCTAAAATAATGAACTGATAGCTCGTGATGTACATACAATCTCTAAAAAAATGTGTAGTTCTTTGTGTAAACTTCAGAGCGACATTGATAAGAGAAGTGTCTGTACTTTGAAAAAAAAGTTTATTTCATATAAACATAGTTTAATTAATGTCATATAAACCTCACCAAATGTATATGTATATATATTAATTTTATTTTTACTGTTTGTCAATCAATTGCTTGACATTAGACTACTTCACTATAAGGCTTGCTGTTGAACCTAACAAAAATCTTAGAAAATGTAGACTTTCTGCTATGTTCTGAATAATTTGTGTTCTTGTTTGGGATTTCATAATACTTGATATTTTATGGGTACAAGTATTCTTATTAACTATCTGCAACTCAAAGTGCATTTTGTCACTTCCCGTGTTTCTTCCAATATTGTAGCGTCAGCCGTGGCACATAAAAATAAAAATAAATAAAAAATGTGGACACTTCATGAAAAAGCTAAACATATTCGCTGTAAATTTATTTCAAAAATCACTTAAGTTTGAAATATGTGCACGTTCTTAAATCGACGTTTCTTCATAACTGCCTTTTGTTTATTAACACAAATTATTGACATTCATGAGACGCAATTTTTTTTAGAATAAACTAAGAGAAGTAATTGGATTTCATCATTGTTGTGCGTTTGTCTCCCCATTGTATGATGTACGTATGTCTCCCCACTGTATGATGTACGTATGTCTCACCACTGTATGATGTACGTATGTCTCCCCATTGTATGATGTACGTATGTCTCCCCATTGTATGATGTACGTATGTCTCCCCATTGTATGATGTACGTATGTCTCCACACTGTATGATGTACGTCTTTCTCCACACTGTATTGTGTTCGTATTTTTACTTTTTTTCCATTTATTTAGTCTCATTCGATTTTGAGAAAAAAGTTGTAAGCTTAGCAGAATAAATTATTATAGTAGAACATCTTTCAACATCTAATGAATTAGTGAATCAATTAGTTAAATACTTATAAGTGGATTTTAACTGAGCAAGTTATAATTATATAAATTATGATTAGAAGTGGCAGTTAGGCCTAGTTATGTAGTAAATAAAATAACACGCCGGAATAACGGTAGCAATAATTTTATTTTTACAAAGTACTCAACATTAAGAAAATAAATAAGGGGTACATACATGTCAAAAATTTGGGAAACACTGGTGTACAGAAATAAAAGCTTGACAGATCTGTTCAATTATAAAGAGAACTCAAGCAATGTCATGTAGTTTAAACACAAGTCATGTCATATCAACTAGAATGGTGTTTCCATTTAGTGACACGACCAGTCATACATTAGACCCGAGGTTTTCAACACGGGTTACGCGTACCATAAAGGGTACGGAAATGGTTATGCAGTGACACACTTTGATTTAAAATTTTCGTTTAAATCAACCAAGAGTTTGAAAAAAGTCGCCATTTTACTGCGTGACTCTTCACCAAACCAAGTGACAATTAAAGACGTTCCATTATGAAACTTTGGACATTCATTCGCGAACTTACGTGTTAGGGGTACCCTTTGGGGTACAGTTTGGAAAAAAGGTTGAGATCCACTGAGTTGGAATATTCTAATTCTGTGTACTAATTTGTAACGTCAGTGTGGCAGACTGTATGGAACCATGCTAGGGAAATAACAAATCAAAATTGGGGTTGTGGATTCAAATACTTCGTTAGGAAAAACCAACGACCGTCTGAGATATTTATCAATAATTTCATTATAAATTTGATTGCATTAATTAATAAATGTTTATTTGATATATTTTTACCTAGACATCTTGGATCCCAGTCAGGTATAGGTACTGTGCCGAGAGACAGAAATATGTACTGTGCCGACAGACATGTATAGGTACTGTGCCGAGAGACAGAAATAGGTACTGTGCCGACAGGCATGTATAGGTACTGTGCCGACAGACATGTATAGGTACTGTGCCGAGAGACAGAAATAAGTACTGTTCCGACAGACATGTATAGGTACTGTGCCGACAGACATGTATAGGTACTGTGCCGACAGACAAGTAATTAGGTACTGTGCCGACAGACAAGTAATAAGGTACTGTGACGACAGACAAGTAATTAGGTACTGTTCCGAAAGACAAGTAATAAGGTAATGGAATCCCATTGCAGGTATTTCTGCATTGATGTGACGAGCTAAAGTAGATTTAGAGACAGAGACAATCTCCTTCGACGTTTTAATATAATAGATATCTAAGAATTAGGATTGATACGCATAATAGTGACTAGATGACAGACGACTTAGGACAAGGTGGGGAAACAATAGAATAATAGACAGCAAAGGTGTGAAGACCGAGAGGCAACGTCTGACAGGCTAGTAGGGTTAACAATGACGACCAGGTGACGCTCCTAGAAAGATTAGATAGTAAGGACAATACTGAAGAGACTGTGACGTACTTAGGGTAATTAGGGCACGGACGTTAGGGGTATAAATAGGGGCTGGATTCGGACATTAGTTAGTTATGAGGAGTTACAGAACAGAGATCGTTACGAGTCATAGTTAAGTTCTTAGTTAAGGAGAATTCTTAGTGAAGAGACGTTTAGAGATAGTTACGAGAGCGACGAGAATAGTAAAGCGATCTTTTAGTTAGTCAGAGTTGAGGCAGAGTGAATTATTGAAGTGTATTCATTTATGGACTAGTTGTATTCTGATGTACATTTATGTAAATAAATCGTTGTACTAACAACGCATCGAGTTTGATTGGTTTTTGATTTGTGACAAAGGAGTGAGCAAATATGAGTGAAACAGACAGACATTAAGCTAAATTGACATCTCTACGTTTGAATTAAAACGCACAACTCATAAACCAAAGGGCCTGAGACGTTTATAGAGCATATAGTAAGAGCCCGTAACAATTGGGTACCCACAAGTATTTCTGCATTGCCCCCCCCCCCCGACTACACTGGGCCCACAGAAAAGTAGCTTCTAGTACGTCAAAATACAATACAAGTATTTTTACAATTGGCCCACAGACAAGTATTTGGGTATTGGACCCACAGACAAGTATTTGGGTATTGGACCCACAGACAAGTATTTGGGTATTGCACCCACAGACAAGTATTTGAGTATTGGACCCACAGACAAGTATTTGGGTATTGGACCCACAGACAAGTATTTGGGTATTGGACCCACAGACAAGTATTTGGGTATTGGACCCACAGACAAGTATTTGGGTATTGGCTGGGCTACACTTATTCAGCTTTCTTATAAAACAAATAATGTTCATTCGATATCCTTTACGAGTATTAATGTAAATGTAGGCAACAGGTGTACTCGAGTGGGAATAATCGAAATAGTCCATGGTATTCACCAAGTAATCAGTCGCATAAGATCCCAGGCAAACACAACCAAACAATAAAACTAATACATTCAATTATGTATTGGAATGCAAATAAGTTTGTTTGTTACAAATCTTTGCATTAGTATACATTTTTGTATATGTATGATTTGTTGATATGTATGTGAATGCTTGTTATTGTGAATGTTTACATAAGTATGGAATTTGATATGCCTTTGAATGTTGGTATGTGTGATTGTTTTTATATTATTTATATGAATATTGGTCTGTGTGATTGTTTTTTTTTATGTGTGTGTGTGTTTGAATGTTGGTCTGTGATTTTTTTTATGTGTGTGTGTGTGTTTGAATGTTGGTCTGTGTGTTTGTTTTATGTGTTTGAATATTGGTCTGTGTGATTGCTTTTATGTGTGTTTATATGAAAGTTTGTTATAATACGTTATATATGTTTGTGTGTGTCTGTGTTAAAAAGAGGGTTTCAGTTAGGTTTACAACGTTCATTCAATCCATAAAGTTATAATAAGTGTAAATATGAATTGTGTAATAATTTGCTTCGATTTTTGGCTTATCTGAGATTTTCAAAGCAGTACAAACAATGACAATATTTACAAAAAATATTAAACATAGAATTTTTTTTTTAAAAAGCTTTTTATAAAAATGGCTTAGATCATACAAATATTTATATGAATTTTATTGAAAAAAAAATCTGATCGATAATATAAATTAATTCTTTCAATTTTTTTCTGGCACCGACGCTTTTATTTAGTCAATAAAATCTACATTTATGAATTTATAAGATTGAAGTCATTTTAATAATAGACTTTTTTAAAAGGTTTTTTGATTTTTTAATTTTTTAGCGTCAAGTGCCTTTTTCTTGTTTTGTTTGTATAGTTCACATAAAGTAATAATTGAAGTTTGTATAGTTAATATAAAGTAATAATTGAGGTTTGTATAGTTAATATAAAAATAATTGAAGTTTGTATAGTTATAAATAATAAAGTAATAATTGAAGTTTGTATAATTAATATAAAGTAATAATTGAAGTTTGTACTGTTGATATAAAGTAATAATTGAAGTTTGTATAGTTCATATAAAGTAATAATTGAAGTGTGTATAGTTAATATAAAGTAATAATTGAAGTTTGTATAGTTAATATAAAGTAATAATTGAGGTTTGTATAGTTAATATAAAAATAATTGAAGTTTGTATAGTTATAATAAAGTAATAATTGAAGCTTGTATAATTAATATAAAGTAATAATTGAAGTTTGTACTGTTGATATAAAGTAATAATTGAAGTTTGTATAGTTCATATAAAGTAATAATTGAAGTGTGTATAGTTAATATAAAGTAATAATTGAAGTTTGTATAGTTAATAAAAAGTAATAATTTAAGTTTGTATAGTTAATATAAAAATTATTGAAGTTTGTATAGTTATAATAAAGTAATAATTGAAGTTTGTATAGTTAATATAAAGTAATAATTGAAGTTTATACTGTTGATATAAAGTAATAATTGAAGTTTGTATACTTCATATAAAGTAATAATTGAAGTGTGTATAGTTAATATAAAGTAATAATTGAAGTTTGTATAGTTAATATAAAGTAATAATTTAAGTTTGTATAGCTATAATAAAGTAATAATTGAAGTTTGTATAGTTATAATAAAGTAATAATTGAAGTTTGTATAGTTAATATAAAGTAATAATTGAAGTTTGTACTGTTGATATAAAGTAATAATTGAAGTTTGTATAGTTCATATAAAGTAATAATTGAAGTGTGTATAGTTAATATAAAGTAATAATTGAAGTTTGTATAGTTAATAAAAAGTAATAATTTAAGTTTGTATAGTTAATATAAAAACTATTGAAGTTTGTATAGTTATAATAAAGTAATAATTAAAGTTTGTATAGTTAATATAAAGTAATAATTGAAGTTTGTACTGTTGATATAAAGTAATAATTGAAGTTTGTATAGTTCATATAAAGTAATAATTTAAGTTTGTATAGCTATAATAAAGTAATAATTGAAGTTTGTATAGTTATAATAAAGTAATAATTGAAGTTTGTATAGTTCATATAAAGTAATAATTGAAGTTTGTACTGTTGATATAAAGTAATAATTGAAGTTTGTATAGTTCATATAAAGTAATAATTGAAGTGTGTATAGTTCATATAAAGTAATAATTGAAGTGTGTATAGTTAATATAAAGTAATAATTGAAGTTTGTATAGCTATAATAAAGTAATAATTGAAGTTTGTATAGTTAATATAAAGTAATAATTGAAGTTTGTATAGTTAATATAAAGTAATGATTGAAGTTTGTACTGTTGATATAAAGTAATAATTGAAGTTTGTATAGTTCATATAAAGTAATAATTGAAGTTTGTATAGTTAATATAAAGTAATAATTGAAGTTTGTATAGTTCATATAAAGTAATAATTGAAGTTTGTATAGTTAATATAAAGTAATTATTGAAGTGTGTATAGTTAATATAAAGTAATAATTGAGGTTTGTATAATTAATATAAAAATAATCGAAGTTTGTATAGTTAATATAAAGTAATAATTGAAGTTTGTATAGTTAATATAAAGTAATAATTGAAGTTTGTATAGTTCATATAAAGTAATAATTGAAGTTTGTATAGTTAATATAAAGTAATAATTTAAGTTTGTATAGTTAATATAAAGTAATTATTGAAGTTTGTATAGTTAATATAAAGGAATAATTGAGGTTTGTATAGTTAATATAAAAATAATTGAAGTTTGCATAGCTATAATAAAGTAATAATTGAAGTTTGTATAGTTAATATAAAGTAATAATTGAAGTTTGTATAGTTAATATAAAGTAATAATTGAAGTTTGTACTGTTGATATAAAGTAATAATTGAAGTTTGTATAGTTCATATAAAGTAATAATTGAAGTTTGTATAGTTCATATAAAGTAATAATTGAAGTTTGTATAACTAATATAAAGTAATAAGTTGAGTTCTTAGTGTGATAACGAAAGAATAAAAAACTGTTGTTTTATATTTTCTTTTACTTTATATTGTTAAAATAATTTCATTTACTTTGATGGAAAGTGTGTGTGTGTATATATATAATATTAAAAACAGCGCACCACACTGAAACAACAAACAGCGCACAACAACAACAACTCCAGAACTCATTTATGAAATCCGACCAAAACTTAAGACGCCATCATCTATTTCTGCAATTTCATCTTTAGATAAAGATTTTGAAAAATGTAATTAATTGACTCTACCGACATGTAGAGTGATTGTAATGAATGGCTGTAATAAACATCCGTCTAAGGACTGTGCATTGGCTAACTATATGTTTAATGAATGAAAACGTAAAATCTCGGAATACAAAAAGAAACGTCTAAAAGTAACAGGTAACACTACAAAAATAATATTAAAAAAAAAGAGGTAAACAGTTGCAGTGAAAATAATTAGATATGAATTTTGTAATTGTAAGGTAATCTTTAGGTAAACTTTGTCCTTGGTAATGTATGTGTCAAGCGAGTAGTTGTCTAAACATGCAGGGCTAGATAGAACACAACAGTAAAAAGCAGACGCCACTGGCGCAGAAGAAAATATTGGGCCTCTAGAATAGAGAAATCAATTAGTGTATAAAGGTAAGATTAGCGAGTCTAATATATACTTCCGGACTACTAAATTATCGCGAGAATACTAAATATTAGCATGGCTACTAAAATATTGCCAGGATACACGAAATATCCGCCTAGTGCACCCATCATTAAATCCGCCTCTGATGTTGTTTTATTATTAAACAAAATTACAAAATAACAAAAGTGATATAAACATTGATTTGATCGATCAGAACATAGTACTTGACAAAAACATTGATTTGATCAGAACATAGCACTTGACAAAAACATTGATTTTATCAGAACATAGCACTTGACAAAAACATTGAATTGATCAGAACATAGCACTTGACAAAAACGTTGATTTGATCAGAACATAGCACTTGACAAAAACATTGAATTGATCAGAACATAGCACTTGACAAAAACGTTGATTTGATCAGAACATAGCACTTGACAAAAACGTTGATTTGATCAGAACATAGCACTTGACAAAAACATTGAATTGATCAGAACATGGCACTTGACAAAAACGTTGATTTGATCAGAACATAGCACTTGACAAAAACATTGAATTGATCAGAACATAGCACTTGACAAAAACGTTGATTTGATCAGAACATAGCACTTGACAAAAACGTTGATTTGATCAGAACATAGCACTTAACCGACTTCCTTTTTACCATACCCCCTCTTTTAATTTGCCCCCAACCCACCCCACCCCTCCAATAAATGTCAATTGCTGCATAATGTTTTGTTTGCCAGTTCTTGGACAAAACTCATTCCACTTAACATCAGGTTCAATAGCTGCCACGCTTACCATGATGAGTCACTTACTACTACTGTTTGAAATGTGAGTACTTGTTAGTGGCTTCTTGTTAAAAGTGCAAGCAGTGAGTTCTCATCAGATCAAGTTTAAGGGCGGTGGGTGGATAAGTACACAACGTTGCACCACTTGTAAATAAACATACAGGGGGGGGGGGGGTAAAGTGAACTCACGTGACGACTGGTAAGTTTCTTGTGTCCGGTTGTTTGCTGATGATGGTGGGGTGAAAAGAGGCAGGACTAACGTTTCTAAAAAAAGGGGAAAAATACATGGAAGAATTATAGTTAGTGAAATATATTTTCTTAATACAAGACCTATGTTACAACTTGCATCAAGTAATACAAGACCTATGTTACAACGTACATCAAGTAATACAAGACCTATGTAACAGCTTACATCAAGTAATACAAGACCTATGTAACAGCTTACATCAAGTAATACAAGACCTATGTAACAGCTTACATCAAGCTAAAGCAGCGGTTCTCAACCTAATCCCCCAAAGTAACCGCTGGTTCCCCTCACAGGTAAGTTCGCGAATATAAGTACTTTTTTTTTAATATAATGGAACGTGCGTAGCTTTCTAATGAGATACTTGGGCAAGAAGTTTGGATATGCTTAACCCTGCATAACATTTCCCGTACCCCCTGGGGTACTCACACCACCGGATGAGTAAGAAAACTCTGACATTGAATACGTATGCACGACTTTTTTTTTTAATTTATGAAAGTCTGCAAGTTTTATTATGGCTACAAACTTTAATACAACCTTGTTTTGAATCAGAAACCCCGATTGAAGACGATATTGTTCAGATGTCGGTCACACATATCATGAACTCACTCCACCAGTTATTTCTGTCTCACACATATCATGAACTCACTCCACCAGTTATTTCTGTCTCACACATATCATGAACTCACTCCAACAGTTATTTCTGTCTTACACATATAATGAACTCACTCCAACAGTTATTTCTGTCTTACACATATAATGAACTCACTCCATCAGTTATTTCTGTCTTACACATATAATGAACTCACTCCAACAGTTATTTCTGTCTCACACATATAATGAACTCACTCCATCAGTTATTTCTGTCTCACACATATCATGAACTCACTCCACCAGTTATTTCTGTCTCACACATATAATGAACTCACTCCACCAGTTATTTCTGTCTCACACATATCATGAACTCACTCCACCAGTTATTTCTGTCTCACACATATCATGAACTCACTCCAACAGTTATTTCTGTCTCACACATATAATAAACTCACTCCACCAGTTATTTTTGTCTCACACATATCATGAACTCACTCCACCAGTTATTTCTGTCTCACACATATAATGAACTCACTCCACCAGTTATTTCTGTCTCACACATATCATGAACTCACTCCACCAGTTATTTCTGTCTCACACATATCATGAACTCACTCCACCAGTTATTTCTGTCTCACACATATAATGAACTCACTCCACCAGTTATTTTTGTCTCACACATATCATGAACTCACTCCACCAGTTATTTCTGTCTCACACATATAATGAACTCACTCCACCAGTTATTTCTGTCTCACACATATAATGAACTCTTTCCACCAGTTATTTCTGTCTCGTCTTGTATTTCTCACACGGCTCCTTTCATGTTATCGCTTTGATTTTATTTTGTTCAATACAGATGAGTATATACAACAAACATATTCTAGATATTCTATACAAGCCTTAACTAATCTGATATCACTGCATCACACACAGCAACATCTCAGATATCACTACACCACACACAGCATCATCTCAGATACCACCACATTACACAAGCAACATCACAATGCGCGGTGGCAGACAAAGTTCCTTTTAAGCTGCGAGCGTTATCGTGCGCAATCTCTTGCCGATCACCCGCACACACATTACAACATTACAACAGTGCCCAAACATATTTTGTTGGCTGGGTCTTGCATCTATTGTTTAGGGAAAGTTTCCCATGTATATATATATTGGTTGTGGAACACTGATGAGTGTAAATAGATAAATGTTAGAAATATTTAGTAGAAGGCTAATATATTCATAGGGATGCTGAAGGTGGCAGTGTGGTAGAGCGCTCGACTGCTAACCGAAATGTCTCGAGTCCGATCGATGTCCACCCAGCTTACAAATGGGTACCTGGCATTTTTGGGGGAAAGTAAAGGCGTGTGGGCATTGTAATAGCCACACAATCCCCTGGAACAGCCGTGGATACAGTAAAAGATGAACTCTTTTTTCATCTGAACCCGATGGTCAGTGTAAAGCTTTATAAGGGAAACTTTACTTTTTATTTGAAATGTATTCATGGATATTTTCATTACACCAGAATTTAAAACAAAAAGTTCTAAAAAACGGCACTTAACTGACCAGACACCAAAGGGAATCCAACTGACCAGACGCCAAAGGCAATCCAACTGACCAGACGCCAAAGGCAATCCAACTGACCAGACGCCAAAGGCAATCCAACTGACCAGACGCCAAAGGCAATCCAACTGACCAGACGCCAAAGGCAATCCAACTGACCAGACGCTAAAGGCAATCCAACTGACCAGACGCCAAAGGCAATCCAACTGACCAGACGCCAAAGGCAATCCAAATGACCAGATGCCAAAGGCAATCCAACTGACCAGACGCCAAAGGCAATCCAACTGACCAGACACCGAAGGCTACCCAACGTTTAGATGTTGCCAGCCTACTAGATACACAGAAGTAAATGTTTCACACGGTGCTCATTGGCAATCTCATCAATCAGACACAATGTAAATAAATCATACAGGTGACAAATAGTTTCGCATGCAAGCCATCAATCAGGCACAATGTAAATAAATCATACAGGTGACAAACAGTTTCGCAGACAACTGTAACGAGGTGAACACAAATACACACATCACAACTAACAATACGTGACTACACACTACTCTACACAAATCAATGTTAGCTCAGCTATTTTATGTCTAATATCAAACCTCCAACAAATTAATTTTACTTCAAATTTACTGATTTTGATAAAACTTCTTTCAACAAGTAACTTTATCATTAACTTTAAAAATTTTGATATCATTACTCACTAAGTCTAAAAAAATTACTTTATCCTAAATATCTGTAAGTCTGATATGACTTCTAACAATTTATCAACTGATATAACAACTAATTATTTATCCATAAGTCTGATACACAGAATATTAATCACACAGACATCACACCGCTATTTAAAGAGTCAACAAATAATTACTTAAAAATGACTTTAAAATGACGCCATTAATGTTATTTTACTATTACAATAATGTATCCCTTATGATACACTTACTATTACACTTAGCATTAATTACACAAATATGGCGGCTTTAGACAAATTAATTTCATTTGATCAAGCACTTTTTGTATAGTATATATTCTGTGGTCTGATGTGGCTATTTCCCGCAAGGTACTTTATTCTTATATTCACTAAGTCTGATACATCAAACTATTATTAAGTAGACAAGTTCCGATGTAATAAACGATATCAAAAGGTGATATTAAGTTTACAACTTCCCCTGTAATAAATGATACCAAAAGGTGATATTAAATTTACAACTTCCCCTGTAATAAATGATACCAAAAGGTGATATTAAGTTTACAACTTCCCCTGTAATACATGATACCAAAAGGTGATATTAAGTTTACAACTTCCCCTGTAATAAATGATACCAAAAGGTGATATTAAGTAGACAAGTTCCCCTGTAATAAATGATACTGATACCACTTTTGATGGGAATCTACACGCCGTGGTTAATATTCGCTCATATTAAAAAAAAAAATGAAAGATAAGGTAATTATGTTTATACTTCAAGTCTGGTTATCTCCCATGTAATACAACTGACGTGGAAGTTGATTATAAATTCAAAGAGATAACTCGGCATGTGTATGTTCGTATTATTTAAACAAGGGAAATACGTCGGTTAAATACAAACAAACAAATTAAAGATGCATTCCGTTTTGGAAGGAAATTAAATTCAAAAAGTTTAACAGTGAACAAAACATTCTTTAGCTATTACTACTAATAGCGTTTGTGGGTGACTATGTGGCACTCTGGTTTTGAGCCCGATCTTTGTGTTGTTTGTGGGTGACTATGTGGCGCTCTGGTTTTGAGCCCGATCTTTGTGTTGTTTGTGGGTGACTATGTGGCACTCTGGTTTTGAGCCCGATCTTTGTGTTGTTTGTGGGTGGCTATGTGGCACTCTGGTTTTGAGCCCAATCATTGTGTTGTTTGTGGGTGACTATGTGGCACTCTGGTTTTGAGCCCAATCATTGTGTTGTTTGTGGGTGACTATGTGGCACTCTGGTTTTGAGCCCGCTCAATCATTGTGTTGTTTGTGGGTGACTATGTGGCACTCTGGTATTGAGCCCAATAATTGTGTTGTTTGTGGGTGACTATGTGGCACTCTGGTTTTGAGCCCAATCATTGTGTTCTTTGTGGGTGACTATGTGGCACTCTAGTTTTGAGCCCAATCATTGTGTTGTTTGTGGGTGACTATGTGGCACTCTGGTATTGAGCCCAATCTTTGTGTTGTTTGTGGGTGACTATGTGGCACTCTGGTATTGAGCCCAATCATTGTGTTGTTTGTGGGTGACTATGTGGCACTCTGGTTTTGAGCACAATCATTGTGTTGTTTGTGGGTGACTATGTGGCACTCTTGTTTTGAGCCCAATCATTGTGTTGTTTGTGGGTGACTATGTGGCACTCTGGTATTGAGCCCAATCATTGTGTTGTTTGTGGGTGACTATGTGACACTCTGGTTTTGAGCCCAATCATTGTGTTGTTTGTGGGTGACTATGTGGCACTCTTGTTTTGAGCCCAATCATTGTGTTGTTTGTGGGTGACTATGTGGCACTCTTGTTTTGAGCCCAATCATTGTGTTGTTTGTGGGTGACTATGTGGCACTCTGGTTTTGAGCCCAATCATTGTGTTGTTTGTGGGTGACTATGTGGCACTCTGGTTTTGAGCCCGATTTTTGTGTTGTTTGTGGGTTTATATCCCTGCAATTCTCGGCACTGACCACTGAGTTCTAGGGTGCCTTTTTGATTATTGGGCATATAGTGGGGATAAAAAAAGGTCTCTAAGAAAAAAAAAAAACGTCACGTCAGTGATTAAGAGATAAATACTTCACCCTTACAGAGATATAAATACTTCACCCTTACAGAGATATAAATACTTCACCCTTACAGAGATATAAATACTTCACCCTTACAGAGATTTAAATACTTCACTCTTACAGAGATAAATACTTCACCCTTACAGAGATATATAATAAATGTTATTTATGTGTATTTATGTGTGTAAGCGGTGTCGGTGTTTGTAAGTAACAGCGGTTTTTGATAGAAGGGACTTTTTTTTATCTAAAAAGACGGTTTTGTAGGCAGTGGCGGTTTTTGAAAGCCGTCTCGCCTTGTAATACTGTATATGAACTACATTTGACGGTTCTGGAGTTGTGCTTAGATAGCCCCAGCTTGTGACTGAGTGCTTGCGTGTTTTACAATTTTACTCACAGAAAATACTTCTTGGTTATTTCTGGCAACTGTTGACCTTTTCTACTTAAATCTTTTTTTTTATTTTAGCCCATTGTAAGATTATAAGATTATTGCCCCCCCCCCCCAAAGACCTAAATCTAAGTATCGAAAGCTGTATATTATAAAAATCTTGTTAAACTGTTAAACAATGTACAGTAATGTAAATCATTTCAACAGGCTTGGAAAACAAAGATTGTCGCTGTAATATTATTACAAGAAAGTGTTTTCTTTCAAACAGCGTTATCATCGACCTGTTGTAAACAATAATTAATTCTAACGCACATCGTGTATCTAATAATTAGGAGATTGGGAAAATGAAAAAAGACACTTTCATAACATAAAAATTGTTTCCTGATATGACCTTCATAACATAACAATTGTTTCCTGATATGGCTTTCATAACATAACAATTGTTTCCTGACATGACCATCATAACATAACAATTGTTTTCTGACATGACCATCATAACATAACAATTGTTTCCTGACATGACCATCATAACATAAAAATTGTTTCCTGACATGACCTTCATAACATAACAATTGTTTCCTGATATGACCATCATAACATAACAATTGTTTCCTGACATGGCCTTCATAACATAACAATTGTTTCCTGACATGACCATCATAACATAACAATTGTTTCCTGATATGACCAACAAAACATAACTAATGTTTCCTGACATGACCACCATAACATAACAATTGTTTCCTGACATGACCATCATAACATAACAATTGTTTCCTGACATGGCCTTCATAACATAACAATTGTTTCCTGACATGGCTTTCATAACATAACAATTGTTTCCTGACAATTGTGTCTGTGTTTGTGTCTGTGTTTATGTCTATGTTTGTGTCTGTGTATAACAATTGTTTCCTGATATGACGTTTGTGTCTGTGTTTGTGTCTGTGTTTATGTCTATGTTTGTGTCTGTGTATAACAATTGTTTCCTGATATGACCTTCTTAACATAACAATTGTTTCCTGACATGACCATCATAACATAACAATTGTTTCCTGACAGGACCATCATAACAGAACAATTGTTTTTTGACCATCATAACAACAAAAGACTGAAACGTGCGATTTACATATATGGCTGCTCAAATGTTTCACCGATCGATCTGATGGTGGTATCTCGAAATATATGTTTGTAAATCGATGTTGGTGTTTTGAACATGTGACACAATATTAATCTACAAAATTATCTTTAAATTGTTTATTATCCTCATACAGTATACCAGTGGCTCTGAAACTTTAACACTTTGCGACCCAGTGTATACAAAACGTTGCCTTATTGTGACTCACCTGAAAGATTTATTTGACCCACATTAAAGAGAAGCAAAGATAAAACTGAGATTATAAAACTTTGATTAGTTTTATACAAAAACTTTGATTAGTTTTATACATACATCTTTTTTTATTAAAGATAAGTCCAATTACCCCACCTAGACAGTTTGAAACAATATTACAATAATAGAGACTAAATATCGCCTCCTTTAATTCTGTTACATCAATACATCAGTCTAAATACCCCAACTATACAATCTTGCATCCATTAAGTTTGCTACAACATTATATCAATTTAAATACCCCAAATATACAATCCGTACCATTACACTGAATTATTGGTGTGTCGATTGACACCTGTTCATCCAGTCATACTAATATATTACTGACATTGATTGCCATGATCTAGTGCTGTACAATAGTGAAACAAGAAGCACTGACTGTGTGTATTAAGAGGATCAATACCTCACCAGCCATTCATCTGATTAACGGAAACGGTTGTGTCGTAACTGGACAGCACAAATACATGACGCAATTCCACAATTTACAACCTGCAGGGGTTCAGTCGACACTAGGCAAGAGCAGTAACTCCTGCTATGACTTATCAATATTGAAACAACGAAAACTGTTATGGGAGTAATATTGATATTTTTGGTCCTGACCTGGCTGCAGGTATGATGTTGAACCAGTTATTATCAGAGTAACAAGCAGACAGGAAATACGAAAAGTTCAGCACATGCACACGTAAATACAAGTTAAATAGACAGACTATAAAGCTAACTATATTAATCAAGAGTTTAGATAAAAACATAGAAGTCGTGGAATTATTTCAGTTTTCTTAATTTACCTTAGTTTACATAATCTTATTATATGGCTTATATCTATGTTTGTGTCTGTGTTTGTGTCTGTGTTTGGGTTTGAGTCTATGTTTGTGTATATTTTGTGTCTGTGTCTTTATTTACGTCTTTGTTTGTGTCTGTGTTTATGTATGTGTTTGTGTTGTTTTTGTGTCTGTGTTTGTGTTTGTGTCTGTGTTTGTGTCTGTGTTTGTGTTGTGTTTGAGTCTGTATTTCCGTCTGTGTTTTTGTCTTTGTTTAAGTCTGTTTGTGTCTGTGTTTATGTCTGTGTTGTGTTTGTGTCTTTGTATATGTCTATGTTTGTGTCTGTGTTTATGTCTGTGTTTGTGTCTGTGTTTGTGTCTATGTTTGTGTCTATGTTTGTGTCTGTGTTTGTGTCTGTGTTTGTGTCTTTTTTATGTCTGTGTTTGTGTAGTTGATTATGTCTGTGTTTGTGTCTATGTTTGTGTCTGTGTTTGTGTTTTTGTCTTTGTTTATGTCTGTGTTTGTGTCTTTGATTATGTCTGTGTGTGTCTGTGTTTGTGTCTGTGCTTGTGTGCAGTTTGCATGACAGGTAAAAAAAATGTCAAAATTAACCCAAAAAAAAAAATAACGAAGAAAGGCAAATAGCTAAATCGAAATCAATACTATTATGATCTTCTATTCGACATAACTATACAAAATGATAACAAATCCTTAATAACTGACTGCTATGAACTCATGTATCAATAAATCAACTTTCATGAATTATTTTTCTTCACGTAATAATATGAACAATTAAACCATTCGCAAATCCTAAACAATTTATCTGATGAATTTAGGATTGTATTGTCTTAACGTAATAAGTTGTCATTAGATACAAACTGTGTCATAGTGTGACAGCAGTCTACTGTGTTGCCATTAGATACAAACTGTGTCCCTGTATGACAGCAATCTACTGTGTTGTCATTAGATACAAACTGTGTCATAGTGTGACAGCAGTCTACTGTGTTGTCATTAGATACAAACTGTGTCCTAGTGTGACAGCAATCTACTGTGTTGTCATTAGATACAAACTGTGTCCTAGTGTGACAACAGTCAACTGTGTTGTCATTAGATACAAACTGTGTCCTAGTGTGACGGCATTCAACTGTGTCGTCATTAGAGGCAAACTTTGTCCTAGCGTGATATCAGTCAATTATTTCGTCATAAGATACAAACTGTGTCCTAGTGTGACATTAGTCAACTGTGTCGTCATTAGATGCAAACTGTGTCCTAGTATGACATTAGTCAACTGTGTCGTTATTAGATGCAAACTGTGTCCTAGTATGACATTAGTCAACTGTGTCGTCATTAGAGGCAAACTTTGTCCTAGCGTGATATCAGTCAATTATTTCGTCATAAGATACAAACTGTGTCCTAGTGTGACATTAGTCAACTGTGTCGTCATTAGATGCAAACTGTGTCCTAGTATGACATTAGTCAACTGTGTCGTCATTAGATGCAAACTGTGTCCTAGTATGACATTAGTCAACTGTGTCGTCATTAGATGCAAACTGTGTCCTAGTATGACATTAGTCAACTGTGTCGTCATTAGATACAAACTGTGTCCTAGTGTGACATTAGTCAACTGTGTCGTCATTAGATACAAACTGTGTCCTAGTGTGACATTAGTCAACTGTGTCGTCATTAGATACAAACTGTGTCCTAGTGTGACATTAGTCAACTGTGTCGTCATTAGATACAAACTGTGTCCTAGTGTGACATTAGTCAACTGTGTCGTCATTAGATACAAACTGTGTCCTAGTGTGACATTAGTCAACTGTGTCGTCATTAGATACAAACTGTGTCCTAGTGTGACATTAGTCAACTGTGTGGTCATTAGATACAAACTGTGTCCTAGTGTGAAATAGTCAACTGTTCTCGACACACTATCGTTTACAGAAGTGAATTTTTATAAATGAAATAAACTCCTTTTACAATATTTATTCTTAAAATAGGTCCTACGCAATTTCTCCTACCCCCCCCCCCCCTTAACATAACAAAGATATATTTATCCATTTAATTTATTACAAATTACACTCGAATATTTAATACGAATTCCGTCCCTCTTTCATCAGATAGATAATACAGTGGCGTAGTGAGGGGTGGGCAAGGGGGGGGGCATCATGTCCCGGGCGCTACTCACAAAGGGGCGCCAAATGGTATATTTTACATAAATATTATATGGTTTTCAAATGTCGGGAGGGAGGGGGGCGTTAAAAGGAATTGTGCCCCGTGCGCGTGTTAAGCTCGCTACGCCACTGAGGTGATATGATACTCTACCTATTACGTTGAGGATGTTACGCTATTAGCATAGTCAGAGGTTCTTAAACTGTGGTCCGCGGACCCCTGGGAATCCGCGAAGCCTTTACTGGGGTCCGCAAAGCCATTTGAAAAAAAATCATCGTAAAATATATACATATATAAAGTACCTAAAGTTGGGATGGGGTCCGTCAAAAAATTTTTTTTACAAGTGGGGGTTCGCGGAGTACATAAGTTTAAGAACCTCTGAGCATAGTGTTGGTGGTGAAACACTAATATTCTATATTGTAGTCCATGGTGTTGGACAATAATCTATATATATAATATTCATTTGGATTCTGCGTTAAATCGAAAGCGGAAAACAAGAATTCAAAACGTCGTCTTGCCCGTGTCTCGATTTGATATTTCTTTTTGAAAAATCTACAGTTTTAAATAGTTTCTGAGGTTTTTATTATGAAATGTAAAAGTCCCAAATATTAAAAAGTAATAATAACATATAATATAATTCAAATTATTGTAGTTTTTATTACAACAGATAGCATTTTAACATCGTCAAACGTAACATTAGTAATAATCGAAAATTCTCCAACGAGCGCGTTTGTCGTATCTAATTTCGTAAAAAAAGTTCTTTTTTAAAAGTCGATATAATATTAAAAAAAAAAAAAGAAATTCTGCAAAATTCTATACAAATTAAGTTCTCGGCTATTATATTATTTCATTTTATTGAAATGGATAGGGCTTTGATTTATTTTAAATTACAAAATAAGATTATATAGGCCTAAAACTAATTCAAGTGGAATTGAAAAAAAATGAGCAATTTTTTTTAAAAAGAATACATTAAAATTGTCCATTTAACTGTCTGGTGTGGTGGCTGAATGGACAAGCAGCTTTGGGTTATATTTTTAGAGCATTTGCGAAAAAAAATGCTCCATTGTCCTCATTTTGTCTGTCTGTCTGTCCGTCATCACCCTAGATCTCAACAACCATAAGTCATAGACCCATGATGTATATATCATTTTGTAGGTCTTGGCCTGCCAAGTGTACATCAAAAGTCCATTTCGCGATTTGACATTTCAGGGCCGAATTTAAAAGTTTCTTAGGTACCGTTTTTGCTTATATTTTAAATATAAATAATAAAAGCTAATCAAAGGGGGCGTAATCATTATTTATGTTTGTAACAGTTATTCAACATGATTACTTCCCTCTCTATTTATCAAAACCTATACGCGTGGAGCAATATCTATGGCTGTAACCCGGTAACAAAAATACGGATTTCGTCCGGCGTAACCGTAGTCACTGCGTACATGAAAATGCTCTAAAATGTCCTTTGTCCGTAACGGAAATGACTTAAATTGCTTGTTTTGTATGCTGACTATCCAGATTCGATTTCTCTCAGGGACTTTTTCTCTTAGAATTAAGCCTTTAGGTTGTTTTAATGAAAAGTAACTAATTAGATCTCTTTGACATTTTGTTTATTGAAATAATTTATCCTTTAGGATGTAGTCAGAAAAAGAAACTTCAACTAATTAGATTTTTAATTATTTCATAACTTAAAAAAATATTTTGAAAATATGTATCAAAGCTGAACACAGAGGCGTACCTAGGGTGGGGGAGGGGGGGTCCAAAATCGAAAGCCCCCCTGCCCCAGGTTGAGGGGAGCCCCAAAATTATTTTTTACATTAATTATTAAGTACATAATCTCATGTCGTGGTATCGAATGTCAAAATGCAGGGGCCCCAAAAGGGCCAAGCCTTCGGGCCCCCAAATCCCTAGGTTCGGCACTGGCTTTAAAATAGTCTTTCTATATGCAAAGGCTTTGCTGGGTACAGCTAGTAATATATATAAAGGCGATTTGGGCTCTGCGTTAAATCGAAAGTAAAGAATTAATACAACAGTATTCCAGTTTAAAATACAATCATGAAAAAATCGGATTTGCCCGAAACCAAAAAATAACCTAGCCTACCGATCAAGCCTAAGGGGATATAACTCTATGAAAAGGTTTTGCAGGGTACATCTAGTATGAAATAAAACTGCTATGAAAGGTTTTAATTTGCCTGTGATTTTTTATGGTGTGCATGTTTGGGTGTGCATGTTTGGGTGTACATGTTTGCGTGTGCATTTTTAAGTGTGCATCTGTTGTTCTGGTGAAGAAAGAACTATTCTACTAACCTTATTATTTGTTCAATCCTGAGATAAGTTTTTTTTTGGAACAAAATGGTTTCTCAGCAATAAATAAAATCAAAATATCACAATAGTTAAACTTTTATTAAAACCGACATATTGTGAAACAGCTGGACACCCCAGCTCGGTTGACACCCCAGTGTGACATGATTTTTATCTGACCAGCGTCTGGTTCTTTCGTTGAAAATACAAACTCGGTGAATTTAGGTTAATGTATTCATAAATAAACATTGCTTGATGAGACAGACACACTCCATCTGTTCTCTGGTGGGGATCGCGCACTATCCTCCTTGTAGCTCTACCATAATATTAAATGTGAGATGAGTTATACCACTAAACAATTCTTCGCGATTCCTTTCTTTTGATAAATGAATCAAATGTTGAATTGAGTCGTTGAGTTGAATCGTTGAGTTACATATGTTTATAAGTAATAAGAATAATCCAAATACACCTAGGGGAAATAATCCAGTGAACATAAACCAGTTGGAATGGATTGTATAATAGCACCATTTAGCACCAATCAACTAGTGTAATAAAACAGTAAACAATATGGTTCTACATTTCTACTAGTTGACTGCAGGTCGTCAAACACAAAACTACATGCAAATTGGTGCTTCACCGCTCTCTCAGATTGGAGGGGAGAGAAAGAGAGAGAGAGCGAAACTGCAGCTCTCCGATTAGTGAGAGAGTGTTGGGAGATGTGGGCAACTCTCAGATTGGTGAAAATAAAAGTCTCTACTGGTAATACATCATTAAGTGAACACCTATCACCCCACTCTCTCCCTCTCCCTCCCCCCAACCCCCATCCACAGACCGGGACTCCCCGCCGGTTGTTTGCCTCAGTAGCGGCACAACGTGAGTGGTGGGGCAAGGTATGGCCTGGTGTGAGCGACGTTTGGTACTCACACACACACACACACTCACACACACACTCACACACACACACATATGTACACAGGTCGGTACATTCTCGTCACAAGTCACGTGGATGCTGATAATAAATGACTGGGTTGTTGCTGTTTTACTTCGCTTTGTTTGTTTCTATCCCCCCCCCCCACCAACTTTACTTTTGTCTAGAGAGCTACACCCACCATTCAGTCAGCTAAAAATTCATTCAGCTAAAATATCCATTCAGTTAAAACATTCATTCAGCTAAAAGATTCATTCAGCTAAAAACATTAATTCAGCTAAAACATTCATTCAGCTAAAACATTCATTCAGCTAAAACATTCACTCAGCTAAAACATTCACTCAGCTAAAAAATTCATTCAGCTAAAACATTCATTCAGCTAAAATATTCATTCAGCTAAAACATTCATTCAGCTAAAACATTCACTCAGCTAAAACATTCATTCAGCTATCTTATTTATTGCCTCATAATGTTACAACTGCAATAGTATTAGATGTGTAATTGATTCACAGTCATAACATATTAAACAGCTATCAAACAAATAGCGTAAGGTTTTTACAATTGAAATATCAATTTAATTTCACATTGATCACTGGCAAAGTTCACCTGCAAGGTGAAAAACATGGACAGTTGGCAGGATGGCCCGGAAACAGGGTAGAGGGGGGGGTATAGGTGAGGGATTTGAAGCTGCAGACTAATCATAACTCCAAGTGTAACCACATTTACCCGATAGCTCAGCTAGGACATGCTGTTAATGTGACTTCTACTCAGCTATTTATTGTCATGATATAGTTTAATTTCCTTCTTTATGATGGCTGGTTTGCTGGAATATGTCTGAAAACTTTATGATGGCTGGTTGGCTGGAATATGTCTGAAACCTTTATGATGGCTGGTTGGCTGGAATATGTCTGAAAACTTTATGATGGCTGGTTGGCTGGAATATGTCTGAAACCTTTATGATGGCTGGTTGGCTGGAATATGTCTGAAAACTTTATGATGGCTGGTTGGCTGGAATATGTCTGAAAACTTTATGATGGCTGGTTTGCTGGAGTATGTCTGAAACTTTATGAAGGCTGATTGGCTGGAATATGTCTGAAAACTTTATGATGGCTGGTTTGCTGGAATATGTCTGAAAACTTTATGATGGCTTGTTTGCTGGAATATGTCTGAAAACTTTATGATGGCTGGTTGGCTGGAATATGTCTGAAAACTTTATGATGGCTGGTTTGCTGGAGTATGTCTGAAAACTTTATGATGGCTGGTTGGCTGGAGTATGTCTGAAAACTTTATGATGGCTGGTTGGCTGGAGTATGTCTGAAAACTTTATGATGGCTGGTTGGCTGGAGTATGTCTGAAAACTTTATGATGGCTGGTTGGCTGGAATATGTCTGAAAACTTTATGATGGCTGGTTTGCTGGAGTATGTCTGAAAACTTTATGATGGCTGGTTTGCTGGAGTATGTCTGAAAACTTTATGATGGCTGGTTGGCTGGAATATGTCTGAAAACTTTATGATGGCTGGTTGGCTGGAATATGTCTGAAAACCTTATGATGGCTGGAATATGTCTGAAAACTTTATGATGGCTGGTTTGCTGGAATATGACCGAAAAGGCAAACAAAAACATTAGAGACCAACTGTCAATGTTATTGTGACATTTGAAGTGCATGGTACAGATCAACAAAGCAATGATCATGGCCAGCATGGTACAGATCAACAAAGTAATGATCATGGCCAGCATGGTACAGATCAACAAAGCAATGATCATGGCCAGCATGGTACAGATAAACAAAGTAATGATCATGGCCAGCATGGTACAGATCAACAAAGTAATGATAATGGCCAGCATGGTACAGATCCACAAAGCAATGATCATGGCCAGCATGGTACAGATCCACAAAGCAATGATCATGGCCAGCATGGTACAGATCAATAAAGTGATGATCATGTCCAGCATGGTACAGATCAACAAAGCAATGATCATGGCCAGCATGGTACAGATCAACAAAGCAATGATCATGGCCAGCATGGTACAGATCCACAAAGTAATGATAATGGCCAGCATGGTACAGATCCACAAAGCAATGATCATTACCAGCATGGTACAGATCCACAAAGTAATGATCATGAATGAAAAATTCAAAAGGGAAAACATTCGGTTTACTAACAACATGGACTGCGAATAATTCATTTTACAAACGATTCGGTTAATGAACAACGTTTTAGTGCGGGAAATTATCTTAGCAGTACTGAGAAACTAAGTCTTATAATGGATTAAATTCTTGAATCTTTTCTTTCAGTTATTTTATTAAAAAAGTTAACTACAGATGTATCTCAAAACCCGAAAGCGACGAAAATTTGACAACTTGGAATCCCCAAAAAACAATTCCAAAGAGATTTATTTCAAAATCCGAATTCACTTTAGTATTCAAACACCAAGCGAGTTATTTCTGTGGTTTCCAGAATATTTTTTATATCTTGCCACCTTCTGGAGTTTTTCTTGTGATAAAATTATCATGAGTAATTTAAGCAACTGTTATTGTTTCGTGTGAATTTTCTTTCTTTTTTTAAAAAAAAATCTGTGTTTTAAATGCAATTGCCTTAAAATCAAAAATATTTTCTACAAATAAATTATATGGAAAAATGGAGATTCAACTCCTTCAAGATCCGAATTTTTTTTTTTTATTTTAATTACAAATAATATAGACAAAATGGTGAAGTCGAAATACTCATTCATAGCACCACAATACAGACAATTGTAAGGAACATCACACCCAGTATAGACATCACAATACAGACACATGCATACACACCCAGTATAGACATCACAAAACAGACACATGTACTAACCATCACATCCAGTATAGACAACGCAATACAGACACATGTACTAACCATCACCTCCATTATAGACAACACAATACAGACACATGTACTAGCCATCACCTCCATTATAGACAACACAATACAGACACATGTACTAACCATCACCTCCAGTATAGACAACACAATACAGACACATGTACTAACCATCACCTCCAGTATATACAACACAGTACAGACACATGTACTAACCATCACCTCCAGTATATACAACACAGTACAGACACATGTACTAACCATCACCTCCGGTATAGAAAACACAATACAGACACATGTATACACACCCAGTATAGACAACTCAATACAGACACATGTACTAACCATCACCTCCAGTATATACAACACAGTACAGACACATGTACTAACCATCACCTCCAGTATATACAACACAGTACAGACACATGTACTAACCATCACCTCCAGTATATACAACACAATACAGACACATGTATACACACCCAGTATAGACAACTCAATGTTACGATGAAGTATAAAGTCTTTATGTAAATTACTTGCACAAGATGCGCCAGACATCACTGAAATGTAACAACACATAGTGTTAAACAAAAGCACTTTGTGGACCTACATTTATGTTTTCGTTTGGCATTTTACATCAGCTTTTAATAATAGACTGCACTTTCACTGCTGTTTATGCTGTGGTTTCTTTTACTACAAATAGAATTACCACATTGTCCTCGAGCAAATACAAAATCATTTACAAACATTTACACACTCATACTTAGCACACACAGGTATATTCACTCTCATTCACAAATATAAACACTACAAACACAGTTGCCTACACATTTACTTTCTTTTATGAACACACACAACTTATAAGACATGTGTACAAATATTTACACAATAGATATCTACAACGGCTGTTTTATTACATGAAAAAAATATTTATAAGTACACATTCATATACACACACACATAAATAGAAATTACACAATGTAACAAAAGAAAATTTTTTCTCTGTTTATCTAATTTTTTTGATGTTTCGTATTTAATTTGAGTATGCTGAGTCTGAATATGACATTGGTTTTCTTATTGCATCAAGCGTTTGATCGTAAAACCAAAAATTCAATGAAACATATAATTAAGATTAATCATATTCCATGAGATACAACTTTAGTCAATATATAACATTTACTAATTCAAAAATGTTATGTTAATTGCTATGTTACAAAAGTCATGTTACATCACGTCTCTCAAAATAAAATAAAAAACACTAGAAGTGAACAGTAGAATGTGGTTTTCTTTTTTGAAGTTTGTCATCATCGCGTATCAAACACCAGATGTAGTCACCCATCATAGCTACATCCCATCTGCCCTGGTATCTTTTCTCCATTGCATGGATATCCTGATGAAAACGTTCTCCATGCTCTTCACTCACATCACCCAAATTTGGTCTGAAAAAATCCAGGTGTGAATGCAGGTAATGCAGCTTTAGTGACATTCTGCATTTCATATCTGCGTACCGTACAATTAAGTTTTCCACTAGCTCTTTATAGTTATCACTCTTATTGTTCCCTAAAAAACTATGAACAACTTGTCTAAACGCAATCCATGCTTCTTTTTTAAAAGCAGACATTTTGTCCTCCAGCTCCTTACACGCCAACATAACTTTAATCTGCTGGCCAACGAATACACCTGCTGAAATTTTTGCATCTGACACCTTTGGAAACATCTGCCGAATATGCTGGAACGTTGCACTAGCTGGGTTTAATGCTTTGACAAATTGTTTGACAAGACCTAGTTTAATGTGAAGGGGTGGTAGTAAGATCTTCTCAACAGGTACCAGGGATTGATAAATAACATTGTGCGAACCATGCATAGATAACAGTCATCATGATGATTCGTCGGTTCTCTCCATATTCTCGGAATCGCAAAGGGCATTGACTTTCGGATTCCACGCAGCCATCCATCCAGAGTTGATCTGTAGCTGCTACAACTGTAGTGTGGTGCCCATGATTTGTCCTGATCTCCCATAGCCATGCCAAAATAAGCATGATATGCAGTAAAGAATTTTGTACCACTGAAAATCTTGTGTTTAGTTTGAGTTGGACTAATATAATAACCACAATCATAACAGAATGAGTCAGGACAAAGCTTGCAGGATCTTCTAGACATATTCACCACTTCATATAACAGTTGTAATTAGTTAAACTGAAAATAAACATAAGAATATAGTACAGTAGCATTTGTTTAAAAAATTGTACCCAAAATGTGCTAATTTTTATTAAAAAAAAAAAAAAAGAATATTTTACCTGAATACCTAAAAAACTAAAATCAGGAAAAATAATATTAAAAGTGGGATTATAGAAAAAAGACACAAAATATATAAAGCCACTGACAGTGGCTCGCCGGAGAGAAAAACAAATCCACGAGCCACTGTGTTATAAATGCATCACATATATAGGAAAACTCCGAAATATATTTTATGCTTTTTCTCAGGAAATCTTGATGATAGAACAAAACCAATGGTACCACTGAAATCAGCATACCAAAATTATGTAAGAAACATGAAAAAACCAACATAAACAAAAATGTTGTTACATTGTGTTCTATCAAATAACAAACACAAACAGAAAAGACAGAAAAAACACTTTAAAGTCACTTATTAATTCAACATGGAGGACGGGTGGTGTCGAGCGCCCGACTGTCGACCGGCGGATCCCGGGTTCGAATTTCAATGAGAATCTTGAGATTATTTCAGTGAGAATCTTGAGATTATTTCAGTGAGAATCTTGAGATTATTTCAGTGAGAATCTTGAGATTATTTCAGTTCCTGGTGTAATTCCCCCAAGTCCATCCAGCTTTAAATGGGTACTTGACTTTAAGATAGGGTAGTAAAGGTGGCTGGGTTTTGTGCTAACCACACAATCCCTTTATTTGCGTTAGGGTTATTCAGGTTTCTGAAACAGATGAATTCTACACTTCGTCTGCCCCGATGACCCCTTGGGGCCTAAGGGAACTTTACTTTTTTTTTTATTATTCAACTATGTAACATAAACATTAAATCAGTATATTACTATATAAAAAATGTAAAATAGTTAATTGAAATTTGCTTTTTTATGCAAAGAAATGGTAACTTTCTTCTAAAACATAAATTACATTTTTTTATATTTTCTACAGTTAAATTTTTCAAGCAATGTAATTATTAATAAATTACGTCAAATCTAAAAAAAAACACATTTTTAAATAGACAATGTAGTTTACTTCACGGTTTACTTGAGGAAATATGATTAGTAGTTTGAACAATTCTCAGGAGCTAGTTGTGTTGTACAACTGTATTAACCTATGTACAGGTACTTGTGATTGTGTAGCACCACTGAATTAAGCCTACTCACGTACAGGTACTTGTGATTGTGGGCACCACTGTATTAAGCCTACTCACGTACAGGTACTTGTGATTGTGGGCACCACTGTATTAAGCCTACTCACGTACAGGTACTTGTGATTGTGGGCACCACTGTATTAAGCCTACGAACAGGTACTGTGATTGTGTGGCACCACTGTATTAAGCCTACTCACGTACAGGTACTTGTGATTGTGTGGCACCACTGTATTAACCTACTCACGTACAGGTACTTGTGATTGTGTGGCACCATTGTATTAAGCCTACTCACGTACAGGTACTTGTGATTGTGTGGCACCACTGAATTAACCTACGAACAGGTACTGTGATTGTGTGACAACACTGTATTAACCTACTCACCTACAGGTACTTGTGATTGTGTGGCACCACTGTATTAAGCCTACTCACGTACAGGTACTTGTGATTGTGTGGCACCACTGAATTAACCTACGAACAGGTACTGTGATTGTGTGGCACCACTGTATTAACCTACTCACCTACAGGCACTTGTGATTGTGTGGCACCACTGTATTAAGCCTACTCACGTACAGGTACTTGTGATTGTGTGGCACCACTGAATTAACCTACGAACAGGTACTGTGATTGTGTGGCACCACTGTATTAACCTACTCACCTACAGGCACTTGTGTAAGACTTAGACGGGCGGTCTCTACTCGCTCAGCCCAAGTCAAACAATGTCTAACAAGAGTTACCACACTTACCTGCATCTCATGTTTGTTTATTGCTACCTTGGGAAGTGCTAATCTGTGTGTTATCTCCCTTGGCGGCCGCCAAAAATATATAGGTTTTTGTTACGTTACCTCCCTTTCAGTTTTGTTGTCGTTCGTAGGCAGTCAGAAAAAAAAAATTGTTTTAGAGACATTCTCTTCCCAACCAAACAATCTGCCTATTTAAACATAAAAATCTGCTTAGTGCAAGTAGCCTCAAATGCAAGCCTATCCGAACAGTTGTTGTATTCATTTTTATTTTGATTCAACAAAGTTGGGCTTTTTCTGGGGGCGAGGAAAACAAAGCTTTTTAGGGGTCTTGGTACAGTAGATTTTTTAAAATGTTCTAATGAAGCCGGGCCTTGGTACAGTATCGTTATATCGTCATTTTATTCTTAAACTTTTTAAATACAATTCAATGTTATTTTGGGCAATTTATTCAGAGTATTCAATGTTACTTTGGGCAATTTATTCAGAGTATTCAAATGTTACTTTGGCCGATTTATTCAGAATATTCAATGTTGGTGTATGGGATGTTGGTGTATGGAATGTTGGTGTATGGGATGTTGGTGTATGGGATGTTGGTGTATGGAATGTTGTTGGTGTATGGGATGTTGGTGTATGGGATGTAGGTGTAAGGAAACGTTGGTGTAAGGGATGATGGTGTATGACGTGCTTAATGTATGGAATGTAAGTCGTGTGGAATGTTGGTCCAGTTATACGATGTTGGTGTATGGAATGTTAGTGTATGGGACGTTGTGTGTGGAATGTTGGTGTGCTGAACGTTGAAAAATGGGACTTTGTGGTATGGAATGTTGGTGTATGGGATGTTGGTGTATGGAATGTTTGTGTATGGGATATTAGTGTTTGGAATGTTGGTGTATGGGATGTTGGTGTATGGGATGTTAGTGTATGGAATGTTGGTGTATGGGATGTTTGTGTATGGAATGTTAGTGTATGGAATGTTGGTGTATGGGATGTTGGTGTATGGGATGTTGGTGTGTTGGATCGTTGACGCGTATGGACGTTGATTCATGATAGGTTGTCTCGTGTTAAAACGAAATAATGGGTATGTATAGAAGAATGGTATGAGGATGTTATTCTAAGGAATGTTGATAGATGAAGTGTACAAAATGAACGAAGAAGTTAGTGAGGATATGATTGGTATAGAAATACGATTGATACATGGTAATAGTTGATGAATTTTCGGTGTGATAAAAGTAGCTGGAAAATGTTTTACCAATGATCTTAGTTGATGTATGCAGTGGCATCCAGGAAGGTGGGGGGTGTGTGACTAGGACACACTTCCCAGGCTACTCTAGAGAAGGGGGGGTATTCCCGCAACGGGAGCAGAATTTAACATTCACTTTCTGCTCTCGTTCTTAAAGTATCACAATAACTAGTGCCCATAAGTATTGGCATCCCTCAATGTTAAGTATGCACATGGATTGTTAGACGGGGATGGTAGCGGGTTAGCTTAAGCATGGTTAGAGCGAGAATGGTTGTACTAAATTAGGTATGGGATGAATATTGTTTGGTGCTAAGAAGACTGTAGAATTGAAGTAACTATTTGTGGAGTATTAAAGTACTTAGTGTACCAATTGATGGGGTATTTATTGCTGACATTTCGGATTTAGTTCCACGTCCAAAGAATTTCGCTGACCAAGCATTCGACGAGACCGATAGGCTAGTTGGAATCTGTATCCAGAAACCTGGTATAAATGTGTACACCACAATGGGCTCATCCAAACAAATCGAATGCTCAGTCATGTGTCTCATGTTTGCCCTTGGTATCGTTTTCACCTATTTATAAGTGAGTATTGAATTGTATTCCGTGGAGACATAATGCATCTCTCACTGGGGCTCTACATTTCTGATGTCTGAACTAAAAGGATAAATGAGACAAAACAAAATATAATCTGAATATGTAATGTTATCAATAATATAAAAAGTTGGATCGAATATGGCGACATAAACATATGCAACATGGAGAGATGAAATAGAATACACATAATAGTGTTTTATGATTGTATCCAGACTTAAATGGAATACACAGAATTATGTTGATGATTGTATCCAGACATAAATAGAATACACAGAATTATGTTGCTGATTGTATCCAGACATAAATAGAATACATAGAATAGTGTTGCTGATTGTATCCAGACATAAATAGAATACATAGAATAGTGTTGCTTATTGAACCTGCAGTCATAAATAGAATACATAGAATAGTAAGTTACTGATTGTATCCACAGACTATAAATGGAATACACATATAACTATGTTGGAGATTGTATCCAGACCATAAAATAGAGAAGAATACATAGGTAATAGTAGTTAGCTGATTGGTATCCAGACGTAAACGGAATACACACAGAATTGCAAGATGATAGATTGGCATCCCATACATAAAAGAGAATACAATAGAATAGGTGTTGCTGATTGTATCCAGACATAAATGGAATACACAGAATTATGTTGATGATTGTATCCAGACATAAATAGAATACATAGAATAGTGTTGCTGATTGTATCCAGACATAAACGGAATACACAGAATTAGGGAGCGACCGATATACCTTTTTATTGATAGTCCGATACCGATATTTTCCCCCAGCAAGTTAGCCGATACCGATACCGATATTTTGCTATTAATGAAAGGGTGTCTAACAGATGAAGAAGATTAGAAGAACAAAAGATTGGAAAGAACAAGACCGGAATACCGAAGTCAGAAAACACAAACTCATGCCTGCATAACCTCAGAAATCTGCATGTTGCCATTATATAGATGATAGCACAACAATCATTGTTGTTTTTACTTTTGCTTGTGCAGCAAACAAAAAGATAAAGTCGTAAATAATTAATGTCAAACTAAAAAAGTAAAAATATATTAAGTGTTAATGGTAACTTCACTAACTTGTGAAAGTTGTGATGAAATTAAAATAATTTTCTTCGTTAATCTTTGTAATTTTTACTGAATTTACTAACTCTGTAAACTAAAACCAGTTTAGAGTTACTAGATTTGTGGAAAAAAAAACAATGTATCGGCAGCCAAAAACGGCCGGTCCGATAGTTAACCCATAGTGCCAATATCGGTTCGACTATCGGTCGCTCCCTACAAAAATCGGCGGATCCGATATTAACCGATAGTGCCAATATCGGTTTGATACCGATCCGATTATCGGTCGCTCCCTACACAGAATTATGTTTCTGATTGTATCCAGACACAAATATCACATACTAGTCATCCCGCGGCGTAGCATAATCCGCCTTATCAATCAATATAATAACTGCAGTTATTTTTTAAATAAGCAATCAAACAAAATAACAGGCTGACATATTCGGAGAAAATATATACTATGCAAAGTTGAACTTTGACCTATCATTTGCAGACTTTATGGTCACTATATGGTACCTTCCAGCGACTTGTTTTTTATGTTATTGTTTACAGATTTTTAGTTAATTATTTGGACGCCTTGATTGTCGATGAGCTGCCTTGACTTAATTTTCTCTTTATTGGTTAGATATAATATAATGCCTTTTTTTAAGATCAGGATTTTTTTTTCATTCAGATTCTAACAAACATATTTCCGGGGGTGGGTGATTTAATTTGCATTGCTTTTTATTTTTGGTTCACTTTGTGTCTGCCTCAATCCACACCTTCCCCCAGCACACAATAGTGTTGTTTTGATGTAACATCTTTTTTTCATTCAGACCATGCCAGTCTCCATATTACATGTTTCATCTTATCTATATTTATACACCATTTTTTGAATTCTAAAATTGGAAATTAGTTCAATATTACTTTATTCTTCACACATAATTGTATTATTAAATGTGTTTTTATTTATTTTTTCTTTTTATTTTACAATAATCAGTTGACAGATACTATTTTATGTACAGCATTCCCTCATTTTCCGCGGTTAAACGGCTACAGAATTTACCGCGACTGGGGATAATTCAGAAATTAAAATAATCTGGTTTTATAAAAGAAATCAGAAAACAACGCGGGTTGTCGAACTTTGTTGAACGCGTCTTGCTTTCTGTGATGTATTCGGGAATTCTCGCAGGCCGTTGCCTCGCAAGGTTGGGCGAAGAAGAAAATTATATATATATATAGATAGATACGTCGACACACACATATGGAGACACAAACACACCATTACAACACTCACATACACACACGTATGTGGACACAAACATACAGTGACCACACTCACACAAACAAACACATGTGTGGAAAAACATTCAGTGACCACAATCACATACACATACGTATGTGGACACAAAAACACAGTGATAACACTCACATGCACAGACACACACACACACACACATAAAGATACAAACACACAGTGACCACATTCACATACAGACACACGTATGTGGACACAGACACACAGTGCGCTCTCACATACACAGACACACACACATGTGTACACAAAAACACAGAGACAGGGACCTACACACGCAAACATACAAACATACTGGCACCGACAGTCAATATGTTATAGACAATAATGAGGAAAAGAGGTACAGACAATGGAATCAACAGGCTATTTGGATTGTTTAATATTACAGACTATTGAATCAACAGACAAGATGGATTGTTTAGTATTACAGACAATAGAATCAACAGACAAGTTGAATGGTTTAGTATTACAGATAATGGAATCAACCGACAAGTTGGATTGTGTAGTCCTGGGAGTTATGAAAATATTTTTTTCTAATGTTAAACACAAAATTGTTCCAAATATCAAGTTGATAAACACCTACTAGGCATGATAATATATATATTCTATGTCAGACATCGTTATCATCATAAATCAGCATGCTTTCTTCTCGTAATCCAATTATATCAGCATGATCTTAATTTCCTTATCACCATTTCTAAAAGTAAAAAAAAAAACATACGCAAATGAGTTGCTAGTTAATCAGCCCCGTAGGGTGAAAATTCTACAGAAGGGGCCAGGCATTCTACAGCAGGGGCCAGGCATTCTACAGAAGGGGCCAGGCATTCTACAGCAGGGGCCAGGCATTCTACGGCAGGGGCCAGGCATTCTGCAGCAGGGGCCAGGCATTCTACGGCAGGGGCCAGACATTCTACAGCAGGGGCCAGGCATTCTACAGAAGGGGCCAGGCATTCTACAGAAGGGGCCAGGCATTCTACAGAAGGGGCCAGGCATTCTACAGCAGGGGCCAGGCATTCTACGGCAGGGGCCAGGCATTCTGCGGCAGGGGCCAGGCATTCTACAGCAGATACGACATTCTACGGCAGGGGCCAGGCAATAGCGGGGGGGGGCAGGAAATACATTTTTCTAAGTAGAGCAAACAAGCAGAGGGGGCCAGACAAAACGCAGGGGGGCGACCCCCTGCCCACCCACCCCGCACGCTACGGGCCAGTGGTTAATATGTTTGTCTATGTGTTGAGTGATATTCTTAATGTGTCTATGTGTTTAGTGATATTCTTAATGTGTATATGTGTTTAGTGATATGTCTAAATGTGTCTATGTGCTTAGTGATATTCTTAATGTGTATATGTGTTTAGTGATATGTATAAATGTGCCTATTTGTTTAGTGATATGTATAAATGTGCCTATGTGTTTAGTGATATGTCTAAATGTGCCTATGTGTTTAGTGATATGTCGAAATGTGTCTATGTGTTTAGTGATAATCTAAATGTGTGTATGTGTTTAGTGATATTCTAAATGTGTCTATGTGTATAGTGATATGTCTAAATGTGTCTATGTGTATAGTGATATGTCTAAATATGTCTATGTGTTTAGTGATATTCTAAATGTGTCTATGTGTATAGTGATATGTCTAAATGTGTCTATATGTTTAGTGATATTCTTAATGTGTCTATGTGTTTTGTGATATTCTAAATGTGTCTATGTGTTGAGTGATATTCTTAATGTGTCTATGTGTTTAGTGATATTCTAAATGTGTCTATGTGTTGAGTGATATTCCAAATGTGTCTATGTGTTGAGTGATATTCTAAATGTATCTTTGTATTGAGTAATATGTCTAAATGTGTCTATGTGTTTAGGGATAAGTCTAAATGTGTCTATGTGTTAAGTGATATTCTAAATGTGTCTATGTGTTGAGTGATATTCTAAATGTATCTTTGTGTTGAGTGATATGTCTAAATGTGTCTATGTGTTTAGGGATAAGTCTAAATGTGTCTATGTGTTAAGTGATATTCTAAATGTATTTTTGTGCTGTGTGATATGTCTAAATGTGTCTGCATGTGTCTCGTTGTCCGACATGTAGTAAGTAAATGTTTTTAAGAGTTTGTATGTGTATATGTAATTGTGTCTCTATGTATATGTGTGTGTCTTAATGAGTGTATTGTGTGTGCGTGTTTTTATGAGTGTATTGGTCTGTGTTTGAGGCATAGGTATACCAGTGATAGTGTGTGTGTGTGTGTGTTGGAGGGAATGTTTGTATGCATGTATCTGTTTATTTGTGTCCAAGTTTCTCTTACTGTCCTGTACAAAGAATATAGTATAAATAAAGTGCATGTCTCGTTTGGAATCACCCGCCACCGCCATATTTGTTGAAATCATCAACAGTTTATTGTGTTACATAACTAGACAATCAACAGTTTATTGTGTTACATAACTAGACAATCAACAGTTTATTGTGTTACATAACTAGACCATCAACAGTTTATTGTGTTACATAACTAGACCATGGTTCAACGAGCATCTCCTAATACGTAATCTACAAAGACACTGAAAAAAATTTAATTTAGTTTTCATAATGACAGCCTGACATTTTTATTAGCGTTCTATCATTCAGTTATTTTCATATAGTATTTCTTGAAATAGTAGAAATTGGTTCTGGATTCATTGATTTTTTTAGTATACATTGTTGAAAGAGATTCTTTTCAATACAAATACTATTATGTAGGCCTATCAATTGTAGGTGTTACTTTATATCGACATGTAGGGGCTACAATTTATATCAATATGTAGGTGCTACACTATACATCAATATGTTGGTGCTACAGACAACAAATGCCTCTTATTAGTATAAGATATATATCTCTATACTTATAAGACGCATTTGTTGTCTGTCTGTCTGTCTGTCTGTTCCCTTATAACTCAAGATCCAGAAAACCAAAAAACGTGAAATTTGTTACACATACACATAATTACATGGGGAAGGTTATAGGACAGGTTTCGTTTCATCTGGATGGGTAGTTTAATTGTAATTAATTTTTTTTTAATATAGATTTTACTATATTAAAGTAATCTCGACGGCGCCATAAATAAAATTCCTCTGTGACGTCATTTCCCAATGATCGAATAGAACTTGCGCGCTGGTGCAGTATTGTGTCTTTGTGCTGCAAAGAATTGTTGATGTTTTTTCATGCTTCCCTATTTGTACAGCTTGAGGAAGTTAAAGGAATGAAGAAGGATTTTAGAAGAAGTGTGAAGCCATAATAATAAGTATATATATATATATATATATATATAGAGAGAGAGAGAAAGAGAGAGAGGGGGAGGGAGGGAGGGAGGGAGAGATAAGGAGAGAGAGGGGGCATGGGGGAGAGAGAGGAAAGGAGGGTAGGAGGGAGGGAGGGAGGGAGGGAGGGGAGAAAGGGAGGGAGGGGGGGATGAACAGGGGGAGAGAAGGAGGGGGAGAGAGGGAGATGGGAGGGAGGGAGGAGAGAGAGAGAGGCAGGGAGAGAGAAAGGGAGGGAAGGAAAGAGAAAGGGAGGGAAGGAAGAGAAAGGAAGGGAGGGAGGAGAGGGGTAGGGAGGGAGAGAGGGAGGGAGGGAGAGAGAGAGAGGGTGGGAGAGAGGAGAGAGATAAAGAGTGAGGTGCAGGGAGGGAGAGAAAGAATGAGGGAGGGAGGAAGAGGGAGAGAGGGTGGAGAGGGGGAGGGAGGGAGAAAGGAGGGAGGGAGAGAGAGGGGTTAAGGAGGGAGAGAGGGGAGGGAAGGAGAGAGGAGAGAGAGGGATGGGAGAAATAGGAGGAAGAGATAAAGAGAGAGGGGGCAGGGAGGGAGAGAGGGAAGGAGGAAGGGAGAGAGGGAGGGAGGGGGGTGGACGGGGGGAGAGAAGGAGGGGAAGAGGGGAGATGGGAGAGGGAGGGTGGGAGGGAGAGAAATGGGAGAGAGGGAAGGAGAGGGAGAGAGGAGGGAGGGGAGAAAGGGAGGGAGGGAAAGGGAGGGAGAGGGAGGGAGGGAGGGAGAGAGAGAGGAAGGGAGAGAGGGGGTAGGGAGAAAACAGAAGGTAAACAGAAAACCTTATTTTAAACCCGGGCAAAGCCGGTTACTTGCAACTAGTATATATATATATATATATATATATATATATATATATATATATATATGTGTGTGTGTGTGTGTGTGTGTGTGTGTGTGTGTGTGTGTGTGTGTGTATTGAAAACCTTACTGCTGCCGACATTGACAAAATACAAATTCATACCAGATTAAAACTCTACAGAAATATATCGATACAATAGGTCATTTATACATTTATTTCATGCCATTCATAACTTGATACCACACATTCACCTAAGATGCCATTCATAACATTTATACCACATATTAACTTAAGATGACATTCATAATATTAATACTACATATTCACTTAAGATGACATTCATAACATTGATACCACATATTCACTTAAGATGACATTCATACTTGTATCTAATCTACTCATGTTTCTCTCATCATTCCAAAGTTTATATCACAACAAAGTCCGAGTGTATTCCGTCACTCCACTGGCGGCGGAGCAGGGGGGCAGGGGGGTAGCGGCCCCCCCCCCTAAAACTTTTAAGGGGGGGCAGCGCCCCCCCCCTTGAATTTCCAGTCTGCCCCCCCCCCCTATGATTTTAACTTTTTTAACTTTGTAATTCATTTTAGTTTATATGTATGTTGAGGACCCCTTTGAGGGTATCCTTGGCTTGTTGCTAAGAGTATGAGGGCTGACTCAATGATGACTCGTATTTGTATTTGTGGTTCTACCACACACAATCTCACCAACAATTAACGTAAAACAAGGGACGATGATCAATTTAACAAGTCGTGTGTACAACACCAAGATATATTTATTTATACACAGGCACCAGTCCGTAACAGGGATCTGGTGACTTCTCATAAGCAAAGATAGTCCAAACTGCAGCAAAATAATCCAATATAAAATGAATAAGGGGAACAAATGACGTTATCACTAGTTAACTCTCTCTCTATTTCCTTCTCACTTCTCTCAAACAGAGACACATCAATCGACTAGCTATCACTCAGTCGGATTGCGACTCACAAATCGACTCTCTCATCCGAGAGCCCACAGTCGAATGTGCACGAATCTATCTTTCATTCCTCATCTCATTGTTTCCCACGTGACGCCTAGCCAATCAAATATATAATATCTGTTTCTTTCAAACTTTCAAATTAGGGGGTGGAGCCTAGATGAGGAGGGGGGGGGGAGAAGTACATCATATCGACAAAGACAGTAGTAACTGGACATTCGTCCCTTTGTCGGCCTTTGAATAGGAGCCCAGTGGTCAAAGAAAATTCCCCGTGGAATGTAACGTGTTTCTGTTAACTACCGTCCTACTCAACGGCGGAGGTTTCGCTGTCCACCTGGCTGATGACGCAATTACGGGGGTGGGGTAAAAAAGGTGGGGAACTTGAGAACGGGAACGTATATTATTATACATGGTATAATATACATCTTAACGTTAGTAATACTATTAAGCTAAGGGTTGGAGTAAGGGGGTGGTTTCGACAGATTAGTCACAACCCGTGACAATGTATCATTTTCATTATTCACTTGATTTATTTCTTAAATTTAATAGTTGAAAGAAATTATAATTAATTGACATTTTACAGTTATCACATTATTGAGAGTTGTTGTGGCATATTTTAAAATTAGTTGCAAGTACCTGGCTTTGCCCGGGTTTAAAATAATGTTTTCTGTTTATTTAAGAAGCGTAATTTGACGTTTAATTAAGATTTAAAATAAGACGCGTAAAAAAGGGTTTATTTGCATGCAAATTGCAATAAAAGGTACATTTATCTTAAATCAATGTGATACACAACATTTTTGGCGTTTCCTCTCTCTCTCCCTCCCCTCCCTCCTTCTTTCCCTCCTCCCTCTCTCTCCTCCCTCTCTCTCCCCCCCTCTCTCCCTCTTTCCTCTCTCCCTCCCTCTTTTCCTCCCTCTCCCCCTCTCTCTCTCTTTCTCTCTTAGGCATGACTGTAGCAAAAGATTCCTATGGATGAAGGAATGGAATGTAATAATGTAGTAAGTAATGTGATATTTGGTTCCCCGTACCGATCATATTTATAGTAAGTGAGCTATGTGAGAGAGAAGCTCGTAAAACCTGAAATCAGGGTAAAAGTTTGTCAATTTCCATGTCTTTGATATCCAAAATAATTACTTACAATTAAAGTACCCATTGAGATGGAACGAAACCTGTTTAAGAACATTCCCCATGTAATTTTGTATACGTGTACCCAGTGGCGCAACCAGCAAAAAATGCTGGGGGGGGGGGGGGGCTCACATATTGAAAAAAGACAGTTTGACAGTTTGACAGTTTGAGTCTTTTTTGTAACTTTATAACGTAAATTATGTATTGATGATTTGGCCTGGGGGTGGCTCAAGCCCCCCCCCCTGCCCCCCCCCGGTTGCGCCACTGCGTGTATCAAATTTCACGTTGTTTGGTTGTCTGGATCTTGAGTTTTAAGGGAACAGACAGATAGATAGCAAATGCGTGAGAAGTATTGCCATCTACCGAATGACGGCAAATGTAATTTTTAAAGAAAATACAATTATTTATTATCTTTTCATAAATTACTTTTTGTTTATTGAGTTTCCCGCTTCCGGTTTCATATTCATCATCATTCATTATAATTATTAGTAATTTTCTTATCTAATTTCACTATTAAATTTGTAAACAAATTGACATTACGAATCAGTTGACGACAGAAGTGCTCAATGTTCATTTTTATCTTTTTTAATATTGTTATAACTCTTTAAAATTCTGTTTATAAAATCAAAACATAACACAGGCCAGCGTGGGTTCCAAGAGTTTACTATCTTTTTAACACATAGACCACGACAATAACATCACGGCCATCTTCTTGCCGGCTTCTACGTCACTCTCTCTACTGCGTCATCGCGTTCACTATGTAGACTGTACGGTGCGCACCGAGAGGGTCGTAACACTGCCCCCCTCTTAAATCTGTCCGTCCCGGACAGGTCAGTTCTCACAACGGTATCTGTACAGTCTGTCCACATGTACCAGAGCTCTATTCTCAGCGTGACCGTTGATGCTAGCTAGAGCATGTCGTTTGTCAGGCTGTGGAGGTTGATTATCCCCGTGGTGGGGCGGGGAGAATCGTGTTCGTTCCCATGGCAATATGGCTGTTCACAAGGTAGGTTTTCTCGCAGGTGCAGGCGTGCGGGATACTGACCTCCATTGATGAGGCCCAACAAAATCAAGTCCTTGTTGTTGCAGAATAACATGACGATGACGAAACACACTTTGTAGAAGTAACGAAATGTTTTGCGTTTGACAGAGCTATGATGAATGTATACTGAACTGACCAGATTAAAGTCAATGGCCAGGTTCATCTCTGTCCTGCCTCGTTCTCCTCTGCTCCGATGCACACTGCTGGTCTCCTCGTTCCTCTCTACCTTTCGTCTCTGCTCCCCAGGTGGCTCATATCGGTTCACCAGTGTCTCAGATGGCTCTTCATGAGTCACCAGCTCCTCAGGGGGCACTTCATGGGTCACCAACTCCTCCGGTGGCTCTTCATGGGTCACCAACGTCTCAGGTGGCTCATCACAGGTCACCAACATCTCAGGTGACTCATCACAGGTCACCAAATCTTTCTTGTTATCGAAGCGCGGCAGATTGTGCACGAAATTAAGACCTGTAGGGATCTTGCCGTTGCAGTGCCAAACGTTGGCACTAGCATCAGCTCCACTGTTGTGGATTTCCATGCATTCGTGGCTTTTGTTTGGTTGTGGTTTATTGTTCTTGACGTTGTTTTTATCAGACTCTGTTAAGTTGTCTGGATATTCAGGGTAACCAGGGCAGCGGTTGCAACAAGCTTTCAGACATTCTGCAGACCGATCATTCTCACAGGGGCTCAGATCGCTGGGCGGCTCTTCTTGGATTAGTTCCTTCTCGTGCGCTACGTTTTGGATGACCACATCATCAGGTATCACGTCGTGGATGACCACATCCTTAGGTGCCACTTCATGGATGACCACATCCTCAGGTACCACTTCATGGATGACCACATCCTCAGGTACCACTTCCTGGATGACCACATCCTCAGGTACCACTTCATGGATGACCACATCCTCAGATAAAACTGGCCGCATGTCTAAGTCTGCTTCAATGATTAACTTTGTCTGTCTCTGAGTAATGTTTTCTTTTGTTGTCGTTTCATTCACTACTTTCACTTTTGGTAATTCAATCTTTGCTTTCTCGGTGTCACCTTTAAAACCTTTCTTAATGTCCTCTATTTCACTTCTTAATGTTAAATGAAATTCTTTCATTTCATTCCGGCCTTCTTTCATTTCTTTTCTTAACTTTTCGATTTCAGACTCAAAACAGTGGCTCTCCGGGTCCATTCCCTCATCAATAAGAGCTTCATGAAGTCTATTAAACAGTTGTTGTTTGTTGCCGTTAGTTGGAAGGTCCCTTTCTTCTAATTCTTCCTTTAACTCTCTAACTAAAAGTTTGTTTAATTTCTTACCGAACATTGTAAGACTGTCCCGCCCCTGACACCAATGTTACAACTCTTTAAAATTTTGTTTATAAAATCAAAACAACACACAGGCGTGGATTCCAAAAGTATTTACTAATATCTATATAAAAACAACAACAACGGCAACATGGCCACTCTCTTGCCGGCTTCTACGTCACTCTCTCTACTGCGTCTTCGCGTTCACTCTGTAGACTGTACGGTGCGCACCGAGAGGGTCATAACAATATATTGTTTTTTAATAATATCGATTAAATACTTGCTACAGAATTACAATATTCTATTATAGAATTAAGGGGGGAGGGGGTAAAATATGTCTTTCGGTCATATTTTGGCTTGCCCCCCCCCCCTTAAAATATTTCGTTCCGCCGCCGATGCGTCACTCCACACAGAAACTATGACTCAGTGTCTCTACTCCTCTTCATCCCCCACCTCTTACTCCCCACCTGTCCATCTGTCACGACAATGTTGACAGTGACAAACGACGGCCACAACGGCCCCACCCTTTGCTATCTTTACCCACGAATTACAACAGATGAAGGTTTACTTGTACAGCACACCGTGGCCGATGTATTATTACTGCTTTGTTCATCCTTACACCAGATGAATGCACATATGCTCCATGGACCTACACATTTGAGAACCACTGGACTAGAATTTAACTTTTAAGGAAAAGAGAATTAAGTTGAGGACATGTCTTTGTCTTGGAATTAATGGATTCTTGATATTATATAAACAGTAGACGATGAACAGAGAAACTAAAAGAAGAAAGAAGAATATAATTAGGAAAATTTTAGAGATTTATGAACTTTTGAAAGGGATTAGATTAATGTATGATAAGTCCAATATAATCTGTTGAAGATAAAAACCAAGGTCTTTTAAAATGTTTAATAATAATTTATTTCTTATTACTCATTACTAGAAAGAAAAAAATAGCTTCCACCAATATAAGGTGAGGAAATAAGAATGTACATTTTATTGTGACTTGATTATAAATAGTTTATAGTAATTTGTCATCTGAAGCTAATCCTTAAGGTCCATAAATCTGAAATACATGTACTTTAACACGCATTCAGAGTTGTATTATTCATTATATTTAGTTCAATTATTATCCTAAGCGACCACCATTCGAAATGCATTCTTCACCATTGCTGTTTCATTGTTCACCATTGCCGTTTCATTCTTCACCATTGCCGTTTCATTCTTCAGCATTGCCGTTTCATTGTTCACCATTGCTGTTTCATTGTTCACCATTGCCGTTTCATTGTTCACCATTGCCGTTTCATTGTTCACCATTGCTGTTTCATTCTTCAACATCCATGCTGCATTGTACACCATTCATGATGCATTCTCCAACATCCATGCTGCATCGTTCATCATTCCTACCATACATCTACAACTCTTTATCGTTTGCGAAGGTTTTCGTTTCATTATTTCATCTCTTATTTCATTAGTTCCAGCCATAGCTATATATCTATAGTTCCAGCCATAGCTATATATCTATAGTTCCAGCAGTGTTCACACCTTAGACCGTTGCAATGCTGAACGTTCTCTACTGGTCCACCCCGTGACATAAACATGGGAAGTCAATGTATGGAAGACATCGACTATAGTTCCAAGACTATTGCAGCCACAGATTTTGTTTGCACTGTAGTTAGGGTTTTACTAACTTGACACAGGATCATCAAATAGAATCAAGGGAGACAATATAAATGGTGTTATGGTGTCATTAGACGAGTTCACCTGTCAGTCTAAATCAGTGGTTCCCTGGTATCATTCAGGGGGTCCGTGGAAAATTAAAATTCATTCGGGGGGTCCCTGAACAATTTAAGGGGGTCCGCGAAAGGTTTAAAGTAAAATAGTAAAATTATGATCCATTTTTATTATTATGGAAATTAAAATAAAAAAAATTAAACAAACTAGTGTGTGAAGTCCCTGTAAGGATGAGGTGAAATCTCTTAGATCCTATTAATCACTAATGGGACGGTTTTGACGTGCCCTTCTTTCATCCCCACCATAGCCGATCGTGCAATGGCCATGGAGGCACCACGGGAGACATAGTGGGGAATAAAGCCATGATCTGAGATATCCATTGGTCATCACCGAAGATCGAACCAGTGATATTCAGGTCGACAGTCGAGCGCTTTACCACACGACCATCCGTCCACCGTAGAGCCCTTTCTCGCGTGGACAAACTCAGATTCTAAACGCAGATGAACCCTTACTAATACAGGAGCAGCTTGTTGAAATATCCACCAATGAGAAACTTAAATCAATCTTTAAACAAGGACACCACAAATTCTGGTTATAAAAAGAGATCCCAATTTTATATCCTGCATCATGGGTTATTGTACAGAAGTTGTTGAATTTCCGTCTTCCTATTTGGTAGAACGTTGAATCAATGACATTGTGACTTTCCGTCTTCCTATTTGGTAGAACGTTGATTCAGTGACGTTATGAGCCTCATCACACACAAAAAAAAACCGACCAGAGATATAAATACACTCAGAGCATCTCATCAAATTCATCCAAGTCATTATTTTATATTAAACACCAATTATAATTTCAATAAATACTTTTTTCAACAAAATGTTTTTTTTTAATTTGTAATTTTTATACCTTGCATTTATATAACTTTTTCACTTGGGGTTCCGTGGGCAACTTATGACTATAAAAGGGGTCCATGGGTTAAAAAAATGTTTGGGAACCACTGGTCTAAATGTTCCGTCATGAGCTCAACATGTCAATTTTTGTTTTTATTGTATTAGATTAAAATTTGGAGAATTGAATTTAGAGCATTCGTATTTCGATAAAGAAAACTTTTTTTCACTCTAATGTTTTTTGTGTGCATGCTATATTATTATTCATATATAATGCAGTCTGTCATACTATATAATAAGTCACATTATAAAATCATTCAATTTATATATTCAGTCAAAGATTACTATCAGTCAAACTATATAATCAGTCAAACTATACAATCAGTCAAACTATACAATCAGTCAAACTATATAATCAGTCAAACTATACAATCAGTCAAACTATACAATCAGTCAAATTTTACTATCAGTCAAACTATATAATCAGTCAAACTTTATAATCAGTCAAACTATACAATCAATCATACTTTACTATCAGTCAAGCTATACAGTCAGTCAAACTTTAATATCAGTCAAACAATACAATCAGTCAATTTATATAATCTTTCAAACTATACAATCAGTCAAACCATAGAATCATTCAAACTTTACAATCAAATAATATAATCCATCAAACTAAATAATCATTCTAACTATATATTCAGTCCAATATACAATCATACAAACTATACAATTGTTCATGCTAAACAATTAGTCAAACTATACAATCAGTCAAAATTCACAATCAGTCATGGTATGTACAATTAGCAAGACATTTCACTCATCATACTGATTTCATCCACAAAGATTCAATTTTATTCTTACATGCAGCTTTGTTAAATACGGTTATAAGCAATTCGATACACTACGTTAAACTCACTCATTGATAATTACAATTTAAATACGTTCGTAATGAGCCTATCTGTGGGACTATCTGTGGCACTATCTGTAGGTCTATCTGTGGGTCTATCTGTAGAACTATCTGTGGGACTCTCTGTGGAACTCTCTGTACAAGAACTGCTCTACTTACATAACAAATGTATATCAGAAAAGGAACAACGAGGAAAGTGGTGATACAATTTCAAAATGGATTAAGTTTCAAGTTGCAGAAATCGTGAGGTGCAGAGAGAGATGTCCAGTGACAAGACAACCAGGTAGCAGCTAAAAATAAACGGACATTGTTGGCTTATAAAGCTAAAAAAAAAAGCTAACAAGCTACTGTCTTTGAAATGTCCCTGTATGTTTTGTAGGTAAGTAACTTAATTTTTGTAATAATGCCTACAACCATGACTGGCTACTGCAGCCACCATTGATAATTGTCTATTAAAACATTTAATGTGTCCATCATTATAGTGAACAGTTTTACAAAATGGATGTGATTTTAGGTTACCATAGAATAACTTTTACCAAACTATTAGTGGAATTTACTTTGGTGATTTACTTTGATGAGGTTTTTTGGTTTTAACGAAATAACTAAAAATAAAAAATATCTTTCCAATAAAAATAAAAGTAAATCTATCAGAACTCTTTCAATCAGTGGCTAGAAATTGCTGTGCCAAGTAGAGAATGAATACTTTGAACCAGAAATATGTGTCACTCTTTTTAAAAAAAAATAGTATGTCGCTATGCATACTTCCTCCCTACCTCCATATTTGCCAACTTTAAATTGTATTTATAAAACTAACACAATTGTATAGGCCTACAACATGTACATAGCTGCATAATAAATGAGTAAATCTCTTTCGTGATTAACTCGTGTGACCGACATACTTGTGTTTCTATCCAGGTGATATATGGTTGCATACAAATTTGTGCTAATTCCAAACGTTCGCAGACAGTCAAGTCTCTCAAGACCTGGTCTTGATGTTTGGTACACTGTGGGGGGGGACAAAGGTGAAAATGTCCGGCATGAGCTAGTTGACCTACTAACAGGATTATCTGTCATCAGTCTTAACAGGAGAACTTCACTGTACATGACCAACTAAACTAGGAACAATACTTGGAACTTTCTCAACTATAAAGAATATTAGTTGTTTATATTGGATAGGAGATTAACTTTGGTTTTAAATACAACAGGTAAGTGTGAACACGTTTGCGTTGTGTTTTATTACATTTGTGTGAATATAACATGTAGGCGTTTACAATTTATTAATATAATATGTAAGTGTTTACATTTGTGTTAATGCAACATGTAGGTGTTTACAATTGTATTAATATAACATGCATGTCTTTACATTTGTCTAAATGTAATATGTAAGTGTTTACATGCGTGTTAATTTAATATGTCAGTGTTCATATATGTGTTAATGTAGCATGTAAACGTTTACAATGGTATTAATATAACATGTAAGCGTTAACGTTTGTGTTAATGTAACATGTAAGTTTTACATTTGTGTTAATGTAATATGTACGTGTTTACATGTATGTTAATTTAATATGTAAGTGTTTACATTTGTGTTAATGTAACATGTAAGTGTTTACATTTGTATTTAAAATGTGAACTTGAGCTGAACAAAATAATTACTTTTCATCTATACAATGCCATATATATCAATACATGTTTAAGAAATTTATTCTATGATACAAACAATTGATTGTAGAGTTTCCGTTCATTTAATTATTAAAATATCACAAAAATATGAAACCAAAAGACACCAAATGGTCATTGTTCAGAAACGAACCCAGGATATTTTACAGCAGATAAAACGTAGACAAATACACATACAAATAATACAAATTATAAGTTCGTTCTATAGTCAGGGCACATAAATACACAATCTTCATTTGAAGATTATTGAAAGCGTGGGATGTTATCTCCTATATAAACCATCTTCATTGGAAGATTATTGAAAGCGTGGGATGTTATCTCCTATATAAACCATCTTCATTGGAAGATTATTGAAAGCGTGGGATGTTATCTCCTATATAAACCATCTTCATTGGAAGATTATTGAAAGCGTGGGATGTTATCTCCTATATAAACCATCTTCATTGGAAGATTATTAAAAGCGTGGGATGGTATCTCCTATATAAACCATCTTCATTGGAAGATTATTAAAAGCGTGGGATGGTATCTCCTATATAAACCATCTTCATTGGAAGATTATTAAAAGCGTGGAATGTTTCATAATTGTATCTTTATAAAGCGTTATGTTGATTTGTTGAATGGGAATAATTCATATCAAATATAAGTGAAGACAGGTAAAATATAGTTAGTGACGGATGAAATGTAAATTTGGAACTTTCCGGGCAATGCCGGGTACAAGGCTAGTATATTATAAATGAAATTCTTGAAACGTTTCTTGAAGGTAAAACTTCATTTCAGCTCTTTATATGGTAAACTTCATTTCAGCTCTTTATATTTAGTAAAATAAATTTACAAATCAGTTTATGTGGAGTTGTTTAATTAGATCAGTGCTAAACTTTTCTTGAATGTCTGAGTTTACATTAACATATTCACAACTAGCTTGTTACTAATGTAACATATTCACAACTAGCTTGTTACTAATGTAACATATTCACAACTAGAGTATAACTAGAGCAACATATTAACAACGAAACTATCACTAGAGTAATATGTTGACAACTAGATTATCACTAGAGTAATATGTTGACAACTAGATTATCACTAGACTAATATGTTGACAACTAGATTATAACTAGAGTAATATGTTGACACTTAGATTGTCACTAGAGTAATATGTTGACAACTAGATTATCACTAGAGTAATATGTTGACAACTAGATTATCACTAGACTAATATGTTGACAACTAGATTGTCACTAAAGTAAGATGTTGACAACGAAATTATCACTAGAGTAATATGTTGACACTTAGATTGTCACTAGACTAATATGTTGACAACTAGATTATCACTAGACTAATATGTTGACAACGAAATTATCACTAGAGTAATATGTTGACACTTAGATTGTCACTAGACTAATATGTTGACAACTAAATTATCACTAGAGTAATATGTTGACACTTAGATTGTCGCTAGACTAATATGTTGACAACGAAATTATCACTAGAGTAATATGTTGACAACTAGATTATCACTAGAGTAATATGTTGACAACTAGATTATCACTAGACTAATATGTTGACAACTAGATTGTCACTAGAGTAATATGTTGACAACGAAATTATCACTAGAGTAATATGTTGACACTTAGATTGTCACTAGACTCATATGTTGACAACTAGATTATCACTAGACTAATATGTTGACAACGAAATTATCACTAGAGTAATATGTTGACACTTAGATTGTCACTAGACTAATATGTTGACAACTAGATTATCACTAGAGTAATATGTTGACACTTAGATTGTCACTAGACTAATATGTTGACAACTAGATTATCACTAGACTAATATGTTGACAACGAAATTATAACTAGAGTAATATGTTGACACTTAGATTGTCACTAGACTCATATGTTGACAACTAGATTATCACTAGACTAATATGTTGACAACTAAATTATCACTAGAGTAATATGTTGACACTTAGATTGTCACTAGACTAATATGTTGACAACGAAATTATCACTAGAGTAATATGTTGACAACTAGATTATCACTAGAGTAATATGTTGACACTTAGATTGTCACTAGACTAATATGTTGACAACTAGATTATCACTAGACTAATATGTTGACAACGAAATTATAACTAGAGTAATATGTTGACACTTAGATTGTCACTAGACTCATATGTTGACAACTAGATTATCACTAGACTAATATGTTGACAACTAGATTATCACTAGAGTAATATGTTGACACTTAGATTGTCACTAGGCTAATATGTTGACAACTAGATTATCACTAGACTAATATGTTAACACTTAGATTGTGACTAGAGTAATATGTTGACACTTAGATTGAACTCAATACTAGTTGACAACGAAATTATCACTAGAGTAATATGTTGACAACATGAAATTATCACTAGACTAATATGTTGACAAATAAATTATAACTAGAGTAATATGTTGACACTTAGATTGTCACTAGACTATATATGTTGACAACGAAATTATCACTAGAGTAATATGTTGACAACGAAATTATCACTAGACTAATATGTTGACAACGAAATTATAACTAGAGTAATATGTTGACACTTAGATTGTCACTAGACTCATATGTTGACAACTAGATTATCACTAGACTAATATGTTGACAACGAAATTATCACTAGAGTAATATGTTGACACTTAGATTGTCACTAGACTAATATGTTGACAACTAAATTATCACTAGACTAATATGTTGACAACGAAATTATAACTAGAGTAATATGTTGACACTTAGATTGTCACTAGAGTAATATGTTGACAACTAGATTATCACTAGAGTAAT